>CM043017.1:194132758-194579094 GCA_023690525.1 Holotrichia oblita
TCTTGTACCGAAGGGTGGAACAGATTGTACTCGGCGTCCTGAGTCTTGTACCGAAGAGATTTCGGCTCTATCTATCATAGTTGCCGAGATATTTCGAAAAAACCGAGAAATTTGCTAGCCGGGCATTTGTTGAATTTTTAAACTCTGAAGGGTGGAACAGATTGTACTCGGCGTCCTGAGTCTTGTACCGAAGAGATTTCGGCTCTATCTATCATAGTTGCCGAGATATTTCGAAAAAACCGAGAAATTTGCTAGCCGGGCATTTGTTGAATTTTTAAACTCTGAAGGGTGGAACAGATTGTACTCGGCGTCCTGAGTCTTGTACCGAAGAGATTTCGGCTCTATCTATCATAGTTGCCGAGATATTTCGAAAAAACCGAGAAATTTGCTAGCCGGGCATTTGTTGAATTTTTAAACTCTGAAGGGTGGAACAGATTGTACTCGGCGTCCTGAGTCTTGTACCGAAGAGATTTCGGCTCTATCTATCATAGTTGCCGAGATATTTCGAAAAAACCGAGAAATTTGCTAGCCGGGCATTTGTTGAATTTTTAAACTCTGAAGGGTGGAACAGATTGTACTCGGCGTCCTGAGTCTTGTACCGAAGAGATTTCGGCTCTATCTATCATAGTTGCCGAGATATTTCGAAAAAACCGAGAAATTTGCTAGCCGGGCATTTGTTGAATTTTTAAACTCTGAAGGGTGGAACAGATTGTACTCGGCGTCCTGAGTCTTGTACCGAAGAGATTTCGGCTCTATCTATCATAGTTGCCGAGATATTTCGAAAAAACCGAGAAATTTGCTAGCCGGGCATTTGTTGAATTTTTAAACTCTGAAGGGTGGAACAGATTGTACTCGGCGTCCTGAGTCTTGTACCGAAGAGATTTCGGCTCTATCTATCATAGTTGCCGAGATATTTCGAAAAAACCGAGAAATTTGCTAGCCGGGCATTTGTTGAATTTTTAAACTCTGAAGGGTGGAACAGATTGTACTCGGCGTCCTGAGTCTTGTACCGAAGAGATTTCGGCTCTATCTATCATAGTTGCCGAGATATTTCGAAAAAACCGAGAAATTTGCTAGCCGGGCATTTGTTGAATTTTTAAACTCTGAAGGGTGGAACAGATTGTACTCGGCGTCCTGAGTCTTGTACCGAAGAGATTTCGGCTCTATCTATCATAGTTGCCGAGATATTTCGAAAAAACCGAGAAATTTGCTAGCCGGGCATTTGTTGAATTTTTAAACTCTGAAGGGTGGAACAGATTGTACTCGGCGTCCTGAGTCTTGTACCGAAGAGATTTCGGCTCTATCTATCATAGTTGCCGAGATATTTCGAAAAAACCGAGAAATTTGCTAGCCGGGCATTTGTTGAATTTTTAAACTCTGAAGGGTGGAACAGATTGTACTCGGCGTCCTGAGTCTTGTACCGAAGAGATTTCGGCTCTATCTATCATAGTTGCCGAGATATTTCGAAAAAACCGAGAAATTTGCTAGCCGGGCATTTGTTGAATTTTTAAACTCTGAAGGGTGGAACAGATTGTACTCGGCGTCCTGAGTCTTGTACCGAAGAGATTTCGGCTCTATCTATCATAGTTGCCGAGATATTTCGAAAAAACCGAGAAATTTGCTAGCCGGGCATTTGTTGAATTTTTAAACTCTGAAGGGTGGAACAGATTGTACTCGGCGTCCTGAGTCTTGTACCGAAGAGATTTCGGCTCTATCTATCATAGTTGCCGAGATATTTCGAAAAAACCGAGAAATTTGCTAGCCGGGCATTTGTTGAATTTTTAAACTCTGAAGGGTGGAACAGATTGTACTCGGCGTCCTGAGTCTTGTACCGAAGAGATTTCGGCTCTATCTATCATAGTTGCCGAGATATTTCGAAAAAACCGAGAAATTTGCTAGCCGGGCATTTGTTGAATTTTTAAACTCTGAAGGGTGGAACAGATTGTACTCGGCGTCCTGAGTCTTGTACCGAAGAGATTTCGGCTCTATCTATCATAGTTGCCGAGATATTTCGAAAAAACCGAGAAATTTGCTAGCCGGGCATTTGTTGAATTTTTAAACTCTGAAGGGTGGAACAGATTGTACTCGGCGTCCTGAGTCTTGTACCGAAGAGATTTCGGCTCTATCTATCATAGTTGCCGAGATATTTCGAAAAAACCGAGAAATTTGCTAGCCGGGCATTTGTTGAATTTTTAAACTCTGAAGGGTGGAACAGATTGTACTCGGCGTCCTGAGTCTTGTACCGAAGAGATTTCGGCTCTATCTATCATAGTTGCCGAGATATTTCGAAAAAACCGAGAAATTTGCTAGCCGGGCATTTGTTGAATTTTTAAACTCTGAAGGGTGGAACAGATTGTACTCGGCGTCCTGAGTCTTGTACCGAAGAGATTTCGGCTCTATCTATCATAGTTGCCGAGATATTTCGAAAAAACCGAGAAATTTGCTAGCCGGGCATTTGTTGAATTTTTAAACTCTGAAGGGTGGAACAGATTGTACTCGGCGTCCTGAGTCTTGTACCGAAGAGATTTCGGCTCTATCTATCATAGTTGCCGAGATATTTCGAAAAAACCGAGAAATTTGCTAGCCGGGCATTTGTTGAATTTTTAAACTCTGAAGGGTGGAACAGATTGTACTCGGCGTCCTGAGTCTTGTACCGAAGAGATTTCGGCTCTATCTATCATAGTTGCCGAGATATTTCGAAAAAACCGAGAAATTTGCTAGCCGGGCATTTGTTGAATTTTTAAACTCTGAAGGGTGGAACAGATTGTACTCGGCGTCCTGAGTCTTGTACCGAAGAGATTTCGGCTCTATCTATCATAGTTGCCGAGATATTTCGAAAAAACCGAGAAATTTGCTAGCCGGGCATTTGTTGAATTTTTAAACTCTGAAGGGTGGAACAGATTGTACTCGGCGTCCTGAGTCTTGTACCGAAGAGATTTCGGCTCTATCTATCATAGTTGCCGAGATATTTCGAAAAAACCGAGAAATTTGCTAGCCGGGCATTTGTTGAATTTTTAAACTCTGAAGGGTGGAACAGATTGTACTCGGCGTCCTGAGTCTTGTACCGAAGAGATTTCGGCTCTATCTATCATAGTTGCCGAGATATTTCGAAAAAACCGAGAAATTTGCTAGCCGGGCATTTGTTGAATTTTTAAACTCTGAAGGGTGGAACAGATTGTACTCGGCGTCCTGAGTCTTGTACCGAAGAGATTTCGGCTCTATCTATCATAGTTGCCGAGATATTTCGAAAAAACCGAGAAATTTGCTAGCCGGGCATTTGTTGAATTTTTAAACTCTGAAGGGTGGAACAGATTGTACTCGGCGTCCTGAGTCTTGTACCGAAGAGATTTCGGCTCTATCTATCATAGTTGCCGAGATATTTCGAAAAAACCGAGAAATTTGCTAGCCGGGCATTTGTTGAATTTTTAAACTCTGAAGGGTGGAACAGATTGTACTCGGCGTCCTGAGTCTTGTACCGAAGAGATTTCGGCTCTATCTATCATAGTTGCCGAGATATTTCGAAAAAACCGAGAAATTTGCTAGCCGGGCATTTGTTGAATTTTTAAACTCTGAAGGGTGGAACAGATTGTACTCGGCGTCCTGAGTCTTGTACCGAAGAGATTTCGGCTCTATCTATCATAGTTGCCGAGATATTTCGAAAAAACCGAGAAATTTGCTAGCCGGGCATTTGTTGAATTTTTAAACTCTGAAGGGTGGAACAGATTGTACTCGGCGTCCTGAGTCTTGTACCGAAGAGATTTCGGCTCTATCTATCATAGTTGCCGAGATATTTCGAAAAAACCGAGAAATTTGCTAGCCGGGCATTTGTTGAATTTTTAAACTCTGAAGGGTGGAACAGATTGTACTCGGCGTCCTGAGTCTTGTACCGAAGAGATTTCGGCTCTATCTATCATAGTTGCCGAGATATTTCGAAAAAACCGAGAAATTTGCTAGCCGGGCATTTGTTGAATTTTTAAACTCTGAAGGGTGGAACAGATTGTACTCGGCGTCCTGAGTCTTGTACCGAAGAGATTTCGGCTCTATCTATCATAGTTGCCGCCGAGATATTTCGAAAAAACCGAGAAATTTGCTAGCCGGGCATTTGTTGAATTTTTAAACTCTCTGAAGGGTGGAACAGATTGTACTCGGCGTCCTGAGTCTTGTACCGAAGAGATTTCGGCTCTATCTATCATAGTTGCCGAGATATTTCGAAAAAACCGAGAAATTTGCTAGCCGGGCATTTGTTGAATTTTTAAACTCTGAAGGGTGGAACAGATTGTACTCGGCGTCCTGAGTCTTGTACCGAAGAGATTTCGGCTCTATCTATCATAGTTGCCGAGATATTTCGAAAAAACCGAGAAATTTGCTAGCCGGGCATTTGTTGAATTTTTAAACTCTGAAGGGTGGAACAGATTGTACTCGGCGTCCTGAGTCTTGTACCGAAGAGATTTCGGCTCTATCTATCATAGTTGCCGAGATATTTCGAAAAAACCGAGAAATTTGCTAGCCGGGCATTTGTTGAATTTTTAAACTCTGAAGGGTGGAACAGATTGTACTCGGCGTCCTGAGTCTTGTACCGAAGAGATTTCGGCTCTATCTATCATAGTTGCCGAGATATTTCGAAAAAACCGAGAAATTTGCTAGCCGGGCATTTGTTGAATTTTTAAACTCTGAAGGGTGGAACAGATTGTACTCGGCGTCCTGAGTCTTGTACCGAAGAGATTTCGGCTCTATCTATCATAGTTGCCGAGATATTTCGAAAAAACCGAGAAATTTGCTAGCCGGGCATTTGTTGAATTTTTAAACTCTGAAGGGTGGAACAGATTGTACTCGGCGTCCTGAGTCTTGTACCGAAGAGATTTCGGCTCTATCTATCATAGTTGCCGAGATATTTCGAAAAAACCGAGAAATTTGCTAGCCGGGCATTTGTTGAATTTTTAAACTCTGAAGGGTGGAACAGATTGTACTCGGCGTCCTGAGTCTTGTACCGAAGAGATTTCGGCTCTATCTATCATAGTTGCCGAGATATTTCGAAAAAACCGAGAAATTTGCTAGCCGGGCATTTGTTGAATTTTTAAACTCTGAAGGGTGGAACAGATTGTACTCGGCGTCCTGAGTCTTGTACCGAAGAGATTTCGGCTCTATCTATCATAGTTGCCGAGATATTTCGAAAAAACCGAGAAATTTGCTAGCCGGGCATTTGTTGAATTTTTAAACTCTGAAGGGTGGAACAGATTGTACTCGGCGTCCTGAGTCTTGTACCGAAGAGATTTCGGCTCTATCTATCATAGTTGCCGAGATATTTCGAAAAAACCGAGAAATTTGCTAGCCGGGCATTTGTTGAATTTTTAAACTCTGAAGGGTGGAACAGATTGTACTCGGCGTCCTGAGTCTTGTACCGAAGAGATTTCGGCTCTATCTCTCATAGTTGCCGAGATATTTCGAAAAAACCGAGAAATTTGCTAGCCGGGCATTTGTTGAATTTTTAAACTCTGAAGGGTGGAACAGATTGTACTCGGCGTCCTGAGTCTTGTACCGAAGAGATTTCGGCTCTATCTATCATAGTTGCCGAGATATTTCGAAAAAACCGAGAAATTTGCTAGCCGGGCATTTGTTGAATTTTTAAACTCTGAAGGGTGGAACAGATTGTACTCGGCGTCCTGAGTCTTGTACCGAAGAGATTTCGGCTCTATCTATCATAGTTGCCGAGATATTTCGAAAAAACCGAGAAATTTGCTAGCCGGGCATTTGTTGAATTTTTAAACTCTGAAGGGTGGAACAGATTGTACTCGGCGTCCTGAGTCTTGTACCGAAGAGATTTCGGCTCTATCTATCATAGTTGCCGAGATATTTCGAAAAAACCGAGAAATTTGCTAGCCGGGCATTTGTTGAATTTTTAAACTCTGAAGGGTGGAACAGATTGTACTCGGCGTCCTGAGTCTTGTACCGAAGAGATTTCGGCTCTATCTATCATAGTTGCCGAGATATTTCGAAAAAACCGAGAAATTTGCTAGCCGGGCATTTGTTGAATTTTTAAACTCTGAAGGGTGGAACAGATTGTACTCGGCGTCCTGAGTCTTGTACCGAAGAGATTTCGGCTCTATCTATCATAGTTGCCGAGATATTTCGAAAAACCGAGAAATTTGCTAGCCGGGCATTTGTTGAATTTTTAAACTCTGAAGGGTGGAACAGATTGTACTCGGCGTCCTGAGTCTTGTACCGAAGAGATTTCGGCTCTATCTCTCATAGTTGCCGAGATATTTCGAAAAAACCGAGAAATTTGCTAGCCGGGCATTTGTTGAATTTTTAAACTCTGAAGGGTGGAACAGATTGTACTCGGCGTCCTGAGTCTTGTACCGAAGAGATTTCGGCTCTATCTATCATAGTTGCCGAGATATTTCGAAAAAACCGAGAAATTTGCTAGCCGGGCATTTGTTGAATTTTTAAACTCTGAAGGGTGGAACAGATTGTACTCGGCGTCCTGAGTCTTGTACCGAAGAGATTTCGGCTCTATCTATCATAGTTGCCGAGATATTTCGAAAAAACCGAGAAATTTGCTAGCCGGGCATTTGTTGAATTTTTAAACTCTGAAGGGTGGAACAGATTGTACTCGGCGTCCTGAGTCTTGTACCGAAGAGATTTCGGCTCTATCTATCATAGTTGCCGAGATATTTCGCAAAAACCGAGAAATTTGCTAGCCGGGCATTTGTTGAATTTTTAAACTTTGAAGGGTGGAACAGATTGTACTCGGCGTCCTGAGTCTTGTACCGAAGAGATTTCGGCTCTATCTATCATAGTTGCCGAGATATTTCGAAAAAACCGAGAAATTTGCTAGCCGGGCATTTGTTGAATTTTTAAACTCTGAAGGGTGGAACAGATTGTACTCGGCGTCCTGAGTCTTGTACCGAAGAGATTTCGGCTCTATCTATCATAGTTGCCGAGATATTTCGAAAAAACCGAGAAATTTGCTAGCCGGGCATTTGTTGAATTTTTTTTAAACTCTGAAGGGTGGAACAGATTGTACTCGGCGTCCTGAGTCTTGTACCGAAGAGATTTCGGCTCTATCTATCATAGTTGCCGAGATATTTCGAAAAAACCGAGAAATTTGCTAGCCGGGCATTTGTTGAATTTTTAAACTCTGAAGGGTGGAACAGATTGTACTCGGCGTCCTGAGTCTTGTACCGAAGAGATTTCGGCTCTATCTATCATAGTTGCCGAGATATTTCGAAAAACCGAGAAATTTGCTAGCCGGGCATTTGTTGAATTTTTAAACTTTGAAGGGTGGAACAGATTGTACTCGGCGTCCTGAGTCTTGTACCGAAGAGATTTCGGCTCTATCTATCATAGTTGCCGAGATATTTCGAAAAAACCGAGAGAAATTTGCTAGCCGGGCATTTGTTGAATTTTTAAACTTTGAAGGGTGGAACAGATTGTACTCGGCGTCCTGAGTCTTGTACCGAAGAGATTTCGGCTCTATCTATCATAGTTGCCGAGATATTTCGAAAAAACCGAGAAATTTGCTAGCCGGGCATTTGTTGAATTTTTAAACTCTGAAGGGTGGAACAGATTGTACTCGGCGTCCTGAGTCTTGTACCGAAGAGATTTCGGCTCTATCTATCATAGTTGCCGAGATATTTCGAAAAACCGAGAAATTTGCTAGCCGGGCATTTGTTGAATTTTTAAACTTTGAAGGGTGGAACAGATTGTACTCGGCGTCCTGAGTCTTGTACCGAAGAGATTTCGGCTCTATCTATCATAGTTGCCGAGATATTTCGAAAAACCGAGAAATTTGCTAGCCGGGCATTTGTTGAATTTTTAAACTTTGAAGGGTGGAACAGATTGTACTCGGCGTCCTGAGTCTTGTACCGAAGAGATTTCGGCTCTATCTATCATAGTTGCCGAGATATTTCGAAAAACCGAGAAATTTGCTAGCCGGGCATTTGTTGAATTTTTAAACTTTGAAGGGTGGAACAGATTGTACTCGGCGTCCTGAGTCTTGTACCGAAGAGATTTCGGCTCTATCTATCATAGTTGCCGAGATATTTCGAAAAACCGAGAAATTTGCTAGCCGGGCATTTGTTGAATTTTTAAACTCTGAAGGGTGGAACAGATTGTACTCGGCGTCCTGAGTCTTGTACCGAAGAGATTTCGGCTCTATCTATCATAGTTGCCGAGATATTTCGAAAAAACCGAGAAATTTGCTAGCCGGGCATTTGTTGAATTTTTTAAACTTTGAAGGGTGGAACAGATTGTACTCGGCGTCCTGAGTCTTGTACCGAAGAGATTTCGGCTCTATCTATCATAGTTGCCGAGATATTTCGAAAAAACCGAGAAATTTGCTAGCCGGGCATTTGTTGAATTTTAAACTCTGAAGGGTGGAACAGATTGTACTCGGCGTCCTGAGTCTTGTACCGAAGAGATTTCGGCTCTATCTATCATAGTTGCCGAGATATTTCGAAAAAACCGAGAAATTTGCTAGCCGGGCATTTGTTGAATTTTTAAACTCTGAAGGGTGGAACAGATTGTACTCGGCGTCCTGAGTCTTGTACCGAAGAGATTTCGGCTCTATCTATCATAGTTGCCGAGATATTTCGAAAAACCGAGAAATTTGCTAGCCGGGCATTTGTCGAATTTTTAAACTCTGAAGGGTGGAACAGATTGCAGTGTGTACTCGGCGTCCCGAGTCTTGTACCGAAGAGATTTCGCTCTATCTCTCATAGTTGCCGAGATATTTCGAAAAAACCGAGAAATTTGCTAGCCGGGCATTTGTCGAATTTTTAAACTCTGAAGGGTGGAATGATTGTACTCGGCGTCCTGAGTCTTTGTACCGAAGAGAGTGGCTCTATCTCTCATAGTTGCCGAGATATTTCGAAAACGGAGAAATTTGCTAGCCGGGCATTTGTTGAATTTTTAAACTCTGAAGGGTGGAACAGATTGTACTCGGCGTCCTGAGTCTTGTACCGAAGAGATTTCGGCTCTATCTCTCATAGTTGCCGAGATATTTCGAAAAACGGAGAAATTTGACAGCTGGGCATTTGTTGAATTTTTAAACTCTGAAGGGTGGAACAGATTGTACTCGGCGTCCTGAGTCTTGTACCGAAGAGATTTCGGCCTCTATCTCTCATAGTTGCCGAGATATTTCGAAAAACGGAGAAATTTGCAGCCGGGCATTTGTTGAATTTTTAAACTCTGAAGGGTGGAACAGATTGTACTCGGCGTCCTGAGTCTTGTACCGAAGAGATTTCGGCTCTATCTCTCATAGTTGCCGAGATATTTCGAAAAACCGAGAAATTTGCTAGCCGGGCATTTGTCGAATTTAAACTCTGAAGGGTGGAACAGATTGTACTGGCGTCCTGAGTCTTGTACCGAAGAGATTTCGGCTCTATCTCTCATAGTTGCCGAGATATTTCGAAAAACGGAGAAATTTGCTAGCCGGGCATTTGTTGAATTTTTAAACTCTGAAGGGTGGAACAAGATTGCCTATCTCGGCGTCCCGAGAAATCTTGTACTCGAAGAGATTTCGGCTCTATCTCTCATAGTTGCCGAGATATTTCGAAAAACGGAGAAATTTGCTAGCCGGGCATTTGTTGAATTTTTAAACTCTGAAGGGTGGAACAGATTGTAACGCGTCCTGAGTCTTGTACGAAGAGATTTCGGCTCTATCTCTCATAGTTGCCGAGATATTTCGAAAAACCGAGAAATTTGCTAGCCGGGCATTTGTCGAATTTTTTAAACTCTGAAGGGTGGAACAGATTGTACTCGGCGTCCTGAGTCTTGTACTGAAGAGATTTCGGCTCTATCTCTCATAGTTGCCGAGATATTTCGAAAAAAACGGAGAAATTTGCTAGCCGGGCATTTGTCGAATTTTTAAACTCTGAAGGGTGGAACAGATTGTACTCGGCGTCCTGAGTCTTGTACCGAAGAGATTTCGGCTTTATCTCTCATAGTTGCCGAGATATTTCGAAAAAACGGAGAAATTTGCTAGCCGGGCATTTGTTGAATTTTAAACTCTGGAAGGGTGGAACAGATTGTACTCGGCGTCCTGAGTCTTGTACCGAATATTTCGAAAACGATTTCGGCTCTGGATCTCTCAGTAGAAGAGATTGCCGAGATATTTCGAAAACGGAGAAATTTGCTAGCCGGGCATTTGTTGAATTTTTAAACTCTGAAGGGTGGAACAGATTGTACTCGGCGTCCTGAGTCTTGTACCGAAGAGATTTCGGCTCTATCTCTCATAGTTGCCGAGATATTTCGAAAAAACGAGAAATTTGCTAGCCGGGCATTTGTTGAATTTTTAAACTCTGAAGGGTGGAACAGATTGTACTGGCGTCCTGAGTCTTGTACCGAAGAGATTTCGGCTCTATCTCTCATAGTTGCCGAGATATTTCGAAAAACGGAGAAATTTGCTAGCCGGGCATTTGTTGAATTTTTAAACTCTGAAGGGTGGAATGGATTGTACTCGGCGTCCTGAGTCTTGTACCGAAGAGATTTCGGCTTCATCTCTCATAGTTGCCGAGATATTTCGAAAAAACCGAGAAATTTGCATAGCCGGGCATTTGTCGAATTTTTAAACTCTGAAGGGTGGAACAGATTGTACTCGGCGTCCTGAGTCTTGTACCGAAGAGATTTCGGCCCTCGTCTATCATAGTTGCCGAGATATTTCGAAAAAACCGAGAAATTTGCTAGCCGGGCATTTGTTGAATTTTTTTAAACTCTGAAGGGTGGAACAGATTGTACTCGGCGTCCTGAGTCTTGTACCGAAGAGATTTCGGCCTCTATCTCTCATAGTTGCCGAGATATTTCGAAAAAACGGAGAAATTTGCTAGCCGGGCATTTGTTGAATTTTTAAACTCTGGAAGGGTGGAACAGATTGTACTCGGCGTCCTGAGTCTTGTACCGAAGAGATTTCGGCTCTATCTCATAGTTGTTGAGATATTTCGAAAAACGGAGAAATTTGCTAGCCGGGCATTTGTTGAATTTTTAAACTCTGAAGGGTGGAACAGATTGTACTCGGCGTCCTGAGTCTTGTACCGAAGAGATTTCGGCTCTATCTCATAGTTGCCGAGATATTTCGAAAAACGGAGAAATTTGCTAGCCGGGCATTTGTTGAATTTTTAAACTCTGAAGGGTGGAACAGATTGTACTCGGCGTCCTGAGTCTTGTACCGAAGAGATTTCGGCTCTATCTCTCATAGTTGCCGAGATATTTCGAAAAAACCGAGAAATTTGCTAGCCGGGCATTTGTCGAATTTTTAAAACTCTGAAGGGTGGAACAGATTGTACTCGGCGTCCTGAGTCTTGTACCGAAGAGATTTCGGCTCTATCTATCATAGTTGCCGAGATATTTCGAAAAAACCGAGAAATTTGGCGAGCCGGGCATTTGTTGAATTTTTAAACTCTGAAGGGTGGAACAGATTGTACTCGGCGTCCTGAGTCTTGTACCGAAGAGATTTCGGCTCTATCTCTCATAGTTGCCGAGATATTTCGAAAAAAACCGAGAAATTTGCTAGCCGGGCATTTGTCGAATTTTTTAAACTCTGAAGGGTGGAACAGATTGTACTCGGCGTCCTGAGTCTTGTACCGAAGAGATTTCGGCTCTATCTCTCATAGTTGCGAGATATTTCGAAAAAACCGAGAAATTTGCTAGCCGGGCATTTGTCGAATTTTTAAACTCTGAAGGGTGGAACAGATTGTACTCGGCGTCCTGAGTCTTGTACCGAAGAGATTTCGGCTCTATCTCTCATAGTTGCCGAGGATATTTCGAAAAACGGAGAAATTTGCTAGCCGGGCATTTGTTGAATTTTTAAACCTGAAGGGTGGAACAGATTGTACTCGGCGTCCTGAGTCTTTGTACCGAAGAGATTTCGGCTCTATCTCTCATAGTTGCCGAGATATTTCGAAAAACGGAGAAATTTTGCTAGCCGGGCATTTGTTGAATTTTTTAAACTCTGAAGGGTGGAACAGATTGTACTCGGCGTCCTGAGTCTTGTACCGAAGAGATTTCGGCTCTTATCTCTCATAGTTGCCGAGATATTTCGAAAAACGGAGAAATTTGCTAGCCGGGCATTTGTTGAATTTTTAAACTCTGAAGGGTGGAAACAGATTGTACTCGGCGTCCTGAGTCTTGTACCGAAGAGATTTCGGCTCTATCTCTCATAGTTGCCGAGATATTTCGAAAAACCGAGAAATTTGCTAGCCGGGCATTTGTCGAATTTTTAAACTCTGGAAGGGTGGAACAGATTGTACTCGGCGTCCTGAGTCTTGTACCGAAGAGATTTCGGCTCTATCTCTCATAGTTGCCGAGATATTTCGAAAACGGAGAAATTTGCTAGCCGGGCATTTGTTGAATTTTTAAACTCTGAAGGGTGGAACAGATTGTACTCGGCGTCCTGAGTCTTGCATCGAAGAGATTTCGGCTCTATCTCTCATAGTTGCCGAGATATTTCGAAAAACGGAGAAATTTGCTAGGCCGGGCATTTGTTGAATTTTTTTTAAACTCTGAAGGGTGGAACAGATTGTACTCGGCGTCCTGAGTCTTGTACCGAAGAGATTTCGGCTCTATCTCTCATAGTTGCCGAGATATTTCGAAAAACCGAGAAATTTGCTAGCCGGGCATTTGTCGAATTTTTAAACTCTGAAGGTGGAACAGATTGTACTCGGCGTCCTGAGTCTTGTACCGAAGAGATTTCGCTCTATCTCTCATAGTTGCCGAGATATTTGGAAAAACGGAGAAATTTGCTAGCCGGGCATTTGTTGAATTTTTAAACTCTGAAGGGTGGAACAGATTGTACTCGGCGTCCTGAGTCTTGTACCGAAGAGATTTCGGCTCTATCTCTCATAGTTGCCGAGATATTTCGAAAAAACGGAGAAATTTGCTAGCCGGGCATTTTGTTGAATTTTTTAAACTCTGAAGGGTGGAACAGATTGTACTCGGCGTCCTGGAGTCTTGTACCGAAGAGATTTCGGCTCTATCTCTCATAGTTGCCGAGATATTTCGAAAAACGGAGAAAATTTGCTAGCCGGGCATTTGTTGAATTTTTTAAACTCTGAAGGGTGGAACAGATTGTACTCGGCGTCCTGAGTCTTGTACCGAAGAGATTTCGGCTCTATCTCTCATAGTTGCCGAGATATTTCGAAAAAAACGAGAAATTTGCTAGCCGGGCATTTGTTGAATTTTAAACTCTGAAGGGTGGAAACAGATTGTACTCGCGTCCTGAGTCTTGTACCGAAGACTTCGGCCTATCTCTCATAGTTGCCGAGATATTTCGAAAAAACCGAGAAATTTGCTAGCCGGGCATTTGTCGAATTTAAACTCTGAAGGGTGGAACAGATTGCACCGGCGTCCTGAGTCTTGAACCGAAGAGATTTCGGCTCTATCTCTCATAGTTGCCGAGATATTTCCGAAAAAACGGAGAAATTTGCTAGCCGGGCATTTGTTGAATTTTTTAAACTCTGAAGGGTGGGAACAGATTGTACTCGGCGTCCTGAGTCTTGTACCGAAGAGATTTCGGCTCTATCTCTCATAGTTGCCGAGATATTTCGAAAAAACCGAGAAATTTGCTAGCCGGGCATTTGTCGAATTTTTAAACTCTGAAGGGTGGAACAGATTGTACTCGGCGTCCTGAGTCTTGTACCGAAGAGATTTCGGCTCTATCTCTCATAGTTGCCGAGATATTTCGAAAACGGAGAAATTTGCTAGCCGGGCATTTGTTGAATTTTAAACTCTGAAGGGTGGAACAGATTGTACTCGGCGTCCTGAGTCTTGTACCGAAGAGATTTCGGCTCTATCTCTCATAGTTGCCGAGATATTTCGGAAAAAACGGAGAAATTTGCTAGCCGGGCATTTGTTGAATTTTTAAACTCTGAAGGGTGGAACAGATTGTACTCGGCGTCCTGAGTCTTGTACCGAAGAGATTTCGGCTCTATCTCATAGTTGCCGAGATATTTCGAAAAAACCGAGAAATTTGCTAGCCGGGCATTTGTCGAATTTTTAAACTCTGAAGGGTGGAACAGATTGTACTCGGCGTCCTGAGTCTTGTACCGAAGAGATTTCGGCTCGATCTCCATAGTTGCCGAGATATTTCGAAAAAACGGAGAAATTTGCTAGCCGGGCATTTGTTGAATTTTAAACTCTGAAGGGTGGAAACAGATTGTACTCGGCGTCCTGAGTCTTGTACCGAAGAGATTTCGGCTCTATCTCTCATAGTTGCCGAGATATTTCGAAAAACCGAGAAATTTGCTAGCCGGGCATTTGTCGAATTTTTAAACTCTGAAGGGTGGAACAGATTGTACTCGGCGTCCTGGAGTCTTGTACCGAAGAGATTTTTGGCTCTATCTTCATAGTTGCCGAGATATTTCGGAAAAACGGAGAAATTTGCTAGCCGCATTTGTTGAATTTTTAAACTCTGAAGGGTGGAACAGATTGTACTTCGGCGTCCTGAGTCTTGTACCGAAGAGATTTCGGCTCTATCTCTCATAGTTGCCGAGATATTTCGAAAAAAACGGAGAAATTTGCTAGCCGGGCATTTGTTGAATTTTTTAAACTCTGAAGGGTGGAACAGATTGTACTCGGCGTCCTGAGTCTTGTACCGAAGAGATTTCGGCTCTATCTCTCATAGTTGCCGAGATATTTCGAAAAACGGAGAAATTTACAGGCCGCTTTGTTGAATTTTTAAACTCTGAAGGGTGGAACAGATTGTACTCGGCGTCCCGAGTCTTGTACAAGAGATTTCGGCTCTATCTCTCATAGTTGCCGAGAGATATTTCGAAAAACGGAGAAATTTGCTAGCCGGGCATTTGTTGAATTTTTAAACTCTGAAGGGTGGAACAGATTGTACTCGGCGTCCTGAGTCTTGTACTTGAAGAGATTTCGGCTCTATCTCTCATAGTTGCCGAGATATTTCGAAAAAACGGAGAAATTTGCTAGCCGGGCATTTGTTGAATTTTTAAACTCTGAAGGGTGGAACAGATTGTACTCGGCGTCCTGAGTCTTGTACCGAAGAGATTTCGGCTCTATCTCTCATAGTTGCCGAGATATTTCGAAAAAACGGAGAAATTTGCTAGCCGGGCATTTGTTGAATTTTTAAACTCTGAAGGGTGGAACAGATTGTACTCGGCGTCCTGAGTCTTGTACCGAAGAGATTTCGGCTCTATCTCTCATAGTTGCCGAGATATTTCGAAAAACGGAGAAATTTGCTAGCCGGGCATTTGTTGAATTTTTAAACTCTGAAGGGTGGAACAGATTGTACTCGGCGTCCTGAGTCTTGTACCGAAGAGATTTCGGCTCTATCTCTCATAGTTGCCGAGATATTTCGAAAAAACGGAGAAATTTGCTAGCCGGGCATTTGTTGAATTTTTAAACTCTGAAGGGTGGAACAGATTGTACTCGGCGTCCTGAGTCTTGTACCGAAGAGATTTCGGCTCTATCTCTCATAGTTGCCGAGATATTTCGAAAAAACGGAGAAATTTGCTAGCCGGGCATTTGTTGAATTTTTAAACTCTGAAGGGTGGAACAGATTGTACTCGGCGTCCTGAGTCTTGTACCGAAGAGATTTCGGCTCTATCTCTCATAGTTGCCGAGATATTTCGAAAAAACGGAGAAATTTGCTAGCCGGGCATTTGTTGAATTTTTAAACTCTGAAGGGTGGAACAGATTGTACTCGGCGTCCTGAGTCTTGTACTGAAGAGATTTCGGCTCTATCTCTCATAGTTGCCGAGATATTTCGAAAAACGGAGAAATTTGCTAGCCGGGCATTTGTTGAATTTTTAAACTCTGAAGGGTGGAACAGATTGTACTCGGCGTCCTGAGTCTTGTACCGAAGAGATTTCGGCTCTATCTCTCATAGTTGCCGAGATATTTCGAAAAAAACCGAGAAATTTGCTAGCCGGGCATTTGTTGAATTTTTAAACTCTGAAGGGTGGAACAGATTGTACTCGGCGTCCTGAGTCTTGTACCGAAGAGATTTCGGCTCTATCTATCATAGTTGCCGAGATATTTCGAAAAAAACCGAGAAATTTGCTAGCCGGGCATTTGTTGAATTTTTAAACTCTGAAGGGTGGAACAGATTGTACTCGGCGTCCTGAGTCTTGTACCGAAGAGATTTCGGCTCTATCTATCATAGTTGCCGAGATATTTCGAAAAAACCGAGAAATTTGCTAGCCGGGCATTTGTTGAATTTTTAAACTCTGAAGGGTGGAACAGATTGTCCTCGGCGTCCTGAACGTTGTACCCAAGAGTTTACGATCTTATCTCTTCTAATAGCCGAGATATCGCAAAAAAAAACATGATTTTGTATCTAATTTTTCATAAAAATTCAAAATTTGCTAGCCGGGCATATATGTAAAAGGAACGGGCTTAATTTGTGCTTTATATGTGTTTATAATCTTGGGCGCTACGGTATATGAACAAATGCAGGATTTATAGTATTTTAGCAATAAATAATAACGCAAAGTAGGTATGCAAACTTATTTGCCACTGAATGAATGAAAATGCATCAAGTAAATAAATAACAAATGTATTAAATAATATGAATGAATACAAAAATTAGAACATATTAAATGAAATCTTAATATTAATTTCACCTTTCTTAATTTAATATTACTAACTAGGCGATTAAATGACTAAGAAGCCAACAACGGAGCTATATAGACATGAATTTAAGCAGACAACAACGGCAAATTTTATATAGAATAATAGTTAATAATTTTATTTGCTACGAGCTCGTATTAATGCAAAATAATAACTTTATGGCCAAATACCTTTGCGTTACTTCTTTCTTCGCGTACGGTCGCTGAAGTTGGTTCGTTCTACCAAAATATCCGCTTCTTTTTTCGCTTGCTTTGTCTTGGGGCTTCGCGCGTGACCTTTCTTGTTTGTTCTTTTACCAGTATTTTATTTATTGGTTACGTGCTGGCCTATCCCAGTAATGACGGCCGTTTCCTTTATACTGATTATTTAAACTAATATAATAAATGCAAGGAGACTAACTGACCCTAACTTGACAAAGATATTTTATGTTGAACGCGAAACGGACTGCACTCCTTCACGGTTGAACGAGAAGTTGTCTATTACAAACGAAGCCAAATTTGCTACATTGAAAGTTATGTTTGGATATGATTACTGTAGATTACTGCCACTGCCTATATGCCAAGTGTTCGGCAGAATTTTTCTTTCGGTCTACTAATATTTCATCTGGCAACCCTGATACGAGGACCAAGCTTCGGGCCAAGGCTTGTAGATGCCTGGGGGGTTATTCTCGAAACAGTGGAAAAATAGCACTCCCAGGTATTCTCGAAAGTTATTCTCGAATCTGAGGGAATGGAAATTTCAAGATGAATTGTCAAAAAATTCCTACAACTTCAATAGTTCCTATTCTGGAGTTGACTTTCTCACTTTTTCGTAACGAGTAGTGTCGAGGAGATGAGCGGTGAAGAGTTACTCCCTGGGAGTGCTATTTTTCCACTGTTTCGAGAATAACCCCCAGGGAGTAACTTTCACCGCTCACTCCTCGATACTACTCGTTACGAAAAAAAGTGAGAAAGTCAGCTCCAGAATAGGAATTATTGAAATTGTAGGAATTTTTTGACAATTCTCTTGAAATTTCCATTCCCTCAGATTCGAGAATAACCCCCCTGAAGTGAATCAACTGAAGATCACGGTGCCAACCAAAGAAGATGAAAACATTCCGGTTTTTTGACAATCGGCGGCATTTAAATATTATAGGTTATTATATTTTCATTGATACAATATTAAAGAATTAATACTTGATTAATCATTTTCATTGGTTTACATGTACAAAATTTAGAAATGCCGCGCAATAATGATGTATCGGCGTCCAATGGACAAAGTATGAAATCAAACGTTCAACAACCATGTAATTCTTGGGTTTTTTTATTAAAAGGTACCTACATACCTACGTAATTAGAAATCGATCATTGGGTTTTGCGTTTTAAATTTAAATTGCGACCGTTTTATTTTCTATAATTATTTACTTACAGAACTGAATCCGAATGGAACTGATTACGAGAATGATGTAGTACATTTAAGACATCCCAATAGTGGAGATACGGGTGCTTTTCTCTTCTCGAAAGATAACAAGTATGTACAGGAAATTTTAACATATGTTGAACACAAAAGGTCGTGGTTTATTGACGATTCTGTTAGAAGCGATGGTACATTGAAGATTTCCACACCCATAGATCCCGTCTTTTTAGTACTACCTTACCTAAGGAATAACAGCACGAATTCATCGACTTTATTGGATCAATTATTACACGATGAGATATATCCCGAAACGGAACGCTTACTCCAATGTGACGGCTTGAAAAGTTTAACTTGTGTGGCTGATAAAACGGTGGCAGGAGATATCACCGCTTATAAGTATAATGAAAGCAAAGCGTTGACATGGCTAAAAAGAAAAACCGATAATTTAGTAAAAATTTTAAAATCGAACAATATTCATTTAACGAGTGATGCAACGTCGGCTACATTTAAAAAGACCAACTCTGAACAGTTGGATGATAATGTGTATGTACGATATGCCGTGGAAATTGTCTCGGAATATCTTCCTGCGGATTTAAGTGAGAAACTTGTTAAACATCTAAATTTACCCGAAGTTGTTAGCCAAATAAAACGAAAATCTGATATTGTAGACGTGCGCGATACTAAAAAGCATAAAAGTACCGTTAAAGAAACATCACCTGTAAAAACTACAAAGCCTGCTATAGCAAGGTCGGCTAAGCCTCGATCTGCTACTTCCAAGAGTAAAACGGCAAATACTTCTGGATCTACTAACCGGACAATAACGTCTTTCTTTAAAAAAAAATAATATTTTTTTCTTGTAATTTACGACACAATTATTTTGAAATTTAAATTTGTATAATTATAATAAATAAAACTCATCATCATCATCTCTCTTGTTTGTATTTATTTAGTTTTATTTAAATTTTTTATCTTCATTTTAGCTTCTCTTCTTTTTCTTCATCAATTCATAAACTGGTATCGTTGTGATGTCGTTCCTCTTCAAGGCGCTCATCTCCAGCTTCTTCCGTTCCTTTTAGATCGTTTCTTTATTCTCAACATGAAATCTGGCACCTGTTGACCGGATTGTCGTAGGATGTGCGCGATGTTCCTCAGATTCACAGTATCATCTACGGTAAAGAAAGTGATCGCTTTCCCTTTACGCCCGGCTCTGCCTGCCCTACCTATTCGATGAACGTACGAGATAGAAGATGGTGGAAAATCGTAATTGATAACCAAGTTGATCCCCTTAAAATCAACCCCGCGAGCTATCAGCTCGGTACAAATCAGAATCCAAATCTTTCCCTCGCGGAAACTACGAATCGTATTATCCCTCTGCACTTGAGTTCTCTCCGAGTGTATTGCGTCCACATTGATCCCATCGTAGATCAGCTCGGTGAATAACTGCTGCGCTCTCTCTTTACTCTGCACGAATACTAAGACGGGTGGATTCACCCCGTTTCTGATCAAATCTCGGAATGCCAGCAGTTTTCCTTCTTCGTTCCCCACAAATTTCAGTTCTTGTTCTACGGTATCCGTAACGGCATTCCTCAAACCTACGGTGATTCGGATTAACCCCCTCATATTGTGCACGCACCATTTAGATACGACTGGCGTGCAGGTAGCGCTGAACATTGCAATCTTCCGCTTCTCCGACGAGCAAGCTTTCACGATCTGCTGTAATTGATCACGAAAACTTCTCACACCCTCCTCGAATAGTTTATCGGCCTCGTCTATGATCAACCATTCTACACATTTTAAACTGATAGCTGGGGGGTCTTGATTCAATAGAAAACATAATCGGTTGGGCGTTGTCACTAAAATATCATATTTGCCGTTACTTTTGGGACCATATTGAGACATCGCTTTGTTTATTTTACTAATGATATGTATCTTAAATTTTTTCCCATCAGACAGTCTAACGCATTCTTGTTGAATTTGTTTCGCTAATTCGCGGGTGGGACAGATGATAAGTGCACGGAAACCGTTCGATTTCGGTCCCTCTAAGTGTTGCAGTAGCGGTAATAAGAAAGCAACCGTTTTACCTGTTGATTACAAATTTGAAAAAAAACTCTTAAATCATTTCATCATAACTAAACATACCTGATCCTGTAGGAGCACATGCTAAAATCTGCCTCTTCTCCAACATTGCAGGAATCGCTTGTTTTTGTATAGGTGTTGGTTCTGTATATCCACATTTCGTAATGTTTACTAATAAATCGGCGTCTACAAACGACAGTTCTTTGAAACTTTTTATAGGTTCGGGAACATGTCTCCCAACTACGCTTATACTATTCTCGTTTCGATATTGATTGGCTTTTTCTTCTCGCATTCTTTTCTGTTTTATTTCATCATCTATCGATGATAGATTTGGATCTTTTTTTCGTTTCTTCCGAGTTATTTGACCGTCTTTTAACGAGTTTAATAACACGAAATCGTCTTTTTCCTGTTCCATCGAAGATATACTGGATACAACGGGGCATGTTAGAGAATTATCAATAGGTTCACTTTTAATTGTGACGTCGCTTTCGAGCGGTTTAACTAGCGGTTCTCGTTTTAATTTAAATTTTGCACCTTTGGTTATCTTCTTAAAGATATCGTAAGCATCCATTTTAAATTTTCATTAATTCAAAAATGTATTTCTTTGTGGAATTAGGTTAAGTAAATGTCTTGCCTGACATAACAACAACACAATTAGAATTGTAGGTTAGTTACAATATTGCCACATGATAAAACGCCTCTGCAGTATAGAAAACCTAATAAATAATATATTTTTTTTATAATTCTTGAATTTTTTTCGAAAAAGATGTTTTTACGGCTATTACAAATTTTGGTAATTTGATTAGATATATTCTCTTTAATTAAGCTAATATAATAATAGTGAATTTGAGTAGGTAATTAACTTCAAGTTAGACGCCGTTCTATAGACCACCGGTGGTAAATCACAGTTTCTTTTTCAAGGCTCTAGCGAATTTTAGCATTTTCAAGAGTTTCACAGTGAATAAACTACAAAGTACATAATTAACTTAACATATATTTAAATGTGGTCCACCGCGTTTTCCACGTTTGTAAATTTGCCTAAGGTGTCGCCGGCTTACAACGAGAAAAAGCTAGAAAATTTCCGATGTAAGGGTTCGGCAGAAATATGATTATGTGTTTATTTTTATAGATAGGGTTATTATTTTAGATTTGTTTTATAGCTGAAATGTTAATCTACGCCTCTATAGTGCTGCATTTTTTAAAAAGTCAAATATTGTTTGTAAACAAGGCACTCAAAAATAGGGAATTTTTACAAGTCTATATTATTGTAAACGAATTTAATTTAAAAAAAGTGGCTCTATAGAAGCATAGTATTATGCTTTAGGAAAGCATTGGCAAAATCTGCATTCAAATATATGGAATAGTTACTTTGTAATCAGTTTTCTACGAAATCCCTGACAACGCTAAAATTTACTGACTGAATCTCTAGACCCTTAAAATGACAATAGTGTTATGTCGTGTGACGTACCTACCGAGTAACTGTTTTTAATAAATATTTAGTTTGACAGCTCTGAAAATTTGACTTACCTGAATGTACGGGGTGGCCAGAACAGAATGCAAAGTGCTGTATCTCTGAAATTATTCATTGTAGAGACTTGCGGTAAAAAAATTTGTTAATAAAGTTGTCAAAAGACCGTGAAAAATACTTTCCGATTTCCAAGATGGTCGCCAGAGGGCGTAACCGGCATTTTAAATTTTTAAAGTGATTTTTCACTGAAATCCACCCAGTAAATGTTACCAAAAAATATATGGGTTTTAAAGCTAAGCATTACTCCAGTAATTTTTGTTTAACACTTTTTGACGTATCTATTAAAATAAAATGGTGGGGGGTAATTCAATGTTTTTTTTTTAATAAACAGCTGTAACTCCTAAACAACTGAATTGATTTTAACAAATTTGGTCTCATTGGAAAAAGCATTTATGCAATTCATGATTATTTCGCGACTACTTCAAAATGTCTGATTCTATAAACATAATGATAATGATTGAAGGTATCGGCTTTATTTCTCATAATAATTTTCGATTAATTTTTTTTAATTTTCTTGTTAATTTCATCGTAACTTCCAGCTTTTTGTAGGTAGCTAATAATTGACCCTTTTCTCTTGTTATACATATGCACATATTTATTTTCAACACAGAATAAAATCCCCCGATAAAAAAAGAAACACATGCTATCCGTACACTTGTTGATATGAAAAGACATTAACGTATGTATTATAATTGTGCTTGTACAGGTGGTAGGTACAACCTGTTTTGTAATTAAACCGTGGTTTATGTACTCGTACGTATATGAGATTGTAAATTTTAAGAGATGCCACTACTGTCAGTGTACATCAGTTTTTTTTTTTATCAACTATGGATTTCAGCTACGCTTTCTAACTCAATTTATATTACACCTTACTAAGTAATACGAATTTCTAACTTGGTAATGACTTGTTTAAAAAAAAATACAAGCATATAGGTATGTATAATATTTATTTGACCGTATATTTATGTGTGGAATTCTAAAAGTGTACTGTGTATTTGTAGATTCCTTGAATTTTTATACAATTTTCAGATTCTCCGTTGGTTGATGCACCCAATAAGTATCACCATCACGAGCCACAGTTACACTGAAATAAAGAAAAAAATAGAATCGTTTTATTTACCGCTATTGTCTGCGTATTCATTAAATGTATGTATCTTTCAATTCCTGAAATATTTCCATTTGTAGGTCAATGAAACAACATATACAGGATGATTGGTGAGAATGGCCTATTAAAAGTATTACACAAACGGATAGGAATTTGAAAACAAAATTTCGCAGTTGGATATGGTTGAATATGAACTATCACGTGAAAATATTTTCGAATAAATATCACTTCCGGTTAACCGGAAGTGGGCATCAACTTCGATTTTTTAAATAGCATGCTATAAAATAAATTACAAATTCAGCTTCTATGATAAATTCTACACATATTTCATGTATCATACCCTATACCTAAATACCATTCCTTCCGAGTTATTCGCAATTAAAGAAAAAAAGTGACAGATCCCGATCTTACTTTATAGTGATATTACTTCACGTAGGAGTAAATGAGGCGAATGAAATTTTGCATACGCGCAGCTGATATTATGTAGTTATACAGCATTTGAAGTTTTTTTCTCTAACATTATACAGGGTGTTTAAAAACTTAGTTGCTTATAAATAAGTTCAATCCGCGGAAAGTACATTTTCTTAAATGGAAACGTATATATTTTATTAGATATTATGATTCTACAAAATATTCTCTTTGAATCCGTATTAGGTGTCCCTATACCTAAAATGTAAGGTTAATAAGTTATAACGATTTAATTAACCTCCGTACCTAAAATGCTCAAATATGTCAATTTACTGAAGCAAGTGTGCTTAGCTCATTTGTTTTACATACTTACTTGCCACTTATTTTGACGTCTGTCATTTTAGTTAGTTGTTCTCGCGTACACTGTGGGAAATAGATCTGCACCAGTACCATAATTACGGTAAACAATGCGAGGATTTACTTTACAACAACAAAATATTATTTTATTTGTTACAAAACATATTGTTATCTTAGTACTTTTTTACAATTTTTATTTTACCTCTGTAATAACATTGTTTTCGTTTCTGTGCAATACATTTTTCTCAGTATATTGCGTTAGAATGGATTAGCATTGAGAATAGATCAAATCATCAGGTAATCATGAATTTACTTATTATGCAAAGTGGATGTAATGAAATAGTGAAATAAACGTATCAAACGTTTAGTGAAAGATACTGACATTTACAAGCAATGATCAACAAAAATTTCTAAGAATTTTTAAGATATAAAAAGTTTTAGCGACCGATATGTTCGTAGAACAATGGTGAAAGAATACCTGTTAAGTAATAATAACAGTTATAATTATTTAAGAAGGCAGATATTTAAAAAACAGTTGAAGTAGTGTGTCCAAAAGAAAATATTTTGTTAAACGTTTTTTTACTCAATGAAATATTAGTTGATTGAAGAGTCTTTTGTGTATCTAAAATAAAAGTAAAATCCAAAGTGTGAAGTAAAACCCAACGTGTAACAATATCAGTAAAAAATTTAGATTACCTAAGAATTCTCCTAGATACTCCCAACAATTGGTATTTGAATAATCAACATAAAGTACATCTACATCAAACGTCTAAATAATTAGTAATAACAAATTAGGTAAAATTTAAAAAATAAAAAAGATAATATAAAAGATACAGTAGAAAAATTATAAGAACAACCATAATAATAACACAAATAAATAAGTTATCTAAACGGTTCGACATGGCAACCATTTCTATTGAGGCATTCTATATTCGGAGACGTATTCCAATAATTCTTGCTAATCATCTGGTGTTATTCGCCTAAAGGATCCCTTAGTCCTATAATTCAATGGGAAGAATTTTCGAAAATACGATTAACAAAATGACAGACGTCAAAATAAGTGGCAAGTAAGTATGTAAAACAAATGAGCTAAGCACACTTGCTTCTGTAAATTGACATATTTGAGCATTTTAGGTACGGAGGTTAATTAAATCGTTATAACTTATTAACCTTACATTTTAGGTATAGGAACACCTGATACGGATTCAAAGAGAATATTTTGTAGAATCATAATATCTAATAAAATATATACCTTTCCATTTAAGAAAATGTACTTTCCGCGGATTGAACTTATTTATAAGCAACTAAGTTTTTAAACACCCTGTATAATGTTAGAGAAAAAAACTTCAAATGCTGTATAATTACATAATATCAGCTGCGCGTATGCAAAATTTCATTCGCCTCATTTACTCCTACGTGAAGTAATATCACTATAAAGTAAGATCGGTATCTGTCACTTTTTTTCTTTAATTACGAATAACTCAGAAGGAATGGTATTTAGGTATAGGGTATGATACACGAAATATGTGTAAAATTTATCATAGAAGCTGAATTTGTAATTTATTTTATAGCATGCTATTTAAAAAATCGAAGTTGATGCCCACTTCCGGTTAACCGGAAGTGATATTTATTCAAAAATATTTTCACGTGATAGTTCATATTCAACCATATCCAACTACAAAATTTTGTTTTAAAACTCCGATCCGTAATATCGTTTATAAATTAGATTGCAACAAGATTGTAACAAATGTTATATCGGACAAACCAAACAATATTTAAAGAAACGAATTTATTATAATCATCATCAATACACTGTTACACATAACGCCACCGCTGAAACTGCTTTATCTAAGCACTCTAAAGATAGAAGACATAATTTTGATTTTCAAAACACTATAATTTTAAAAAAGGATAATAATTATAAAAGAAGATTAATTTACGAAATGATCTACATTAAAAAAGAAGAAAATGCGGTAAATTTTAGAACTGATATCGATAATTTAAGAGTTATTTATAATAATTTAATCCACGCCTGAATTTTATTAATTTTAAACTCGTGACTAGGTTTTTCTGCTATGTTTTTCCCTAGTCCTTGAACAGAATTGTTAGAGCTTGATATACGAATAATTCAAATCATTTTCATTTTTATTGTATTGTATTAAACCGATATATCCTTCATTATTATCTACTTGAGAATATAATTAAAATTCGATAAATCAATGAATTCTTTGTTTTTTTTTAGATATTTTTGTCGATAGCCATGGCCATTTATATTGTTAGTATTTTGACATAAATATGTATATGTTCTGGAATAAATTGATATCTAATTAATTGTTGTTTTATTGACCTACAAGTGGAAATATTTCAAGAATTGAAAGATAAGTCAGAAAATAAGATATATTAATTGAATGTATGTTTGTAGAGTACAGTGCAATAAGATCAGGGACATGAGCATATGAGCATAAATCCCATAGATCGTCATTAAGTCAATTGGCATTCCATGGGTATGAGCAGACCTTAATTGCACAACTTAAATATGTTTGTCCCAGATTTTATTGCACAGTACCTACTAGGTATACATAGATATAAATTCTTACTAGACGGTATAATCTTTTCCTTTAGCTCCGCGTGGTGGTTTCCATTCCAAAGTTAAATCTTTCTTTGTTGCCGAATTTTTATGCGTCGCTGCACTCTGTAATCGTCATCAAATATATTACATATCTTTAATACTTAACCCTATCATTAGCGCTCTTAGTTATTACCTATATTACAATGGTATTAATAAGTTAATTTCTGAATTCTCATTTTAAATCATTAAAGTAAATGGAGTAGGTAATATCCCGTATAGACGAATCGATTTGAGCCGCGAACGACTAATCTCCTTCTCTTAGAAATTTATAATATGTAATAAATAAACCTATATAGATTTTTGATTTGTTCATTCCAAGCTTTGATTTCTATGCCAAGTATAGGAAGAGGCTCGAATTCTAGTAAGTTTTCTTTTTTGATAAAATTAATATGATTAAGTTTATTGTATTAGGTGCAGTCTTTTTCAATTGGTTTTCCTCTTTTGTCAATTGCTTTTTCGTCAAATTTGTTTGTCAAAAATGAGATTCTTCTTTTGTCAAATCACTTCCCCGTTATATCAAACGCTTTTCCCCTATTATTTATACAGTGACCGGCATAAATATTGCAACATATGTGAAATTGTTTTATTATCAAAACTTCCTAAACATTTTTTTAGAGGATAGGTTGTGCATGTCTAAGAATCCCAAAATTTATTTTGACACATGTCACGTGACCACTAGTATGGCGGTAAATTTGAAAAATATACCACGAATATGCAAAAAGTGAGGTTTTAGATAACATCATATCCAAAAAAATCATAATCGCGATCTTTCAGCACTTGAATAAATTTCGTAATAATAGAAATAATTTCGTCGTCCGATTTTATTTAAAGAAAAACTAAATTTAATGGCATCAAAAGTACTATAGAATAGCAGCGTTTTATTTGTTTTTAGTTGTTTTCATTAATGTCAAACGATATTCAATTTTTTTTTATTTTAAATGGCAACATATATTTTTAGATATATTCGGATTGGATTTTTTTTTCCCGAATTCAACGATGTATAACATGTCTATTTTTGATAAACATTTATTGAAAAAAAATTACATTTAATAAATTTCATCTTTGTGTTCTATTATTTATAAATTTTTGAGTATGCCATGAAGTAACAAAAATGCTATAAACATTGATAAGTGTCAATGCGACTTTATTAAATCTTTTTTATTGTCCTGTTTGAACGTTTTGCTACAACACGTAAAAATGGATAACAATGAGTTAACGGACATGTTACAAGTGTTCTTTTTGAATGTAATAAAAACCGTCTTGAAGCTGTTCGTCGTTACAGTGTTCGTTTTCCGGGCAGGGAAATTTCAGATTCGAAAATATTTCAGAGAATTGAAACGAATTTAAGAAATTATGGATCATTTAAGAAACCAAAAACGCAAAAAACGTAAATTCTTCGAAGATAAGGAATTAGATGTTCTTCTTGCAGTACAAGAAAATTCTCAAACTTCGACTCGCGAAATTGCACATAATATTGGAGTATCAAAAACAACAGTTCATGGTATATTAAGAAAACACAAACTTAAACCGCACGTAGCTCGAAAAGTTCATGCATTAGAACAAAATGATCCTGGCCGAAGAATACAGTTTTGTCGTTTTTATTTAAATGCGCTAGAACAAGACGCGAATTTTTACAGAATGATAATCTGGTCTGATGAATGCACTTTTAGCAACAATGGTATTTTCAAATCGGCAATGGAGCCAAGATAATCCGAGGTTTGTCATTGAAAATAATTTTCAAAGACGTTTCAGTGTAGATGTTTGTAGGCGATCAATTAATTGGGCCATTTTTCATAGATGGTTGCTTAAATCAAATCATCAAATATCACACTTTATTAAACGAAAATCTCCAAAACTCTTTAGATGAATTAACTTTGGCAAACTTAAATAGAATATTTTATCAACAAGATGGAGCTCCCGCGCACAATGCCAGGGTTAATACTGATTGGTTGAACACTCAATTTGGAAATAGATGGATAGGAACATCTGGTCCTATCGCGTGGCCTGCGCGTTCACCGGATCTTACTCCCCTGGATTTTTGGTTGTGGGCTTATCTACAAGATCGAGTTTATTTAACAAATCCAGAAAATGTTAACATTTTAAGACAAAGAATTATGAACACTTGTCAAGAAATACCTGCCGTTTGTCTTTTAAATGCGAGTCGTGGAGTAATTCGGAGATGTGCGATGTGTGTTGAGCAAGGTGGCGGGCAATTTGAACAATTATTGTAAAGTGGTTTGTTTTGTTTCTTATAATAGTTACATTTCCAATGTTTCATGGTACATTCGAAAATTTACACATAATTTATTAAAAACAAAGTTGATTTTGAGAAATGGTTTTTTTCTTTAGTAAACGTTTATGAAAAATAGACATATTATACATTCATCGTTGAATTCAGAAAAAGAAATCCAATCCGAATATAGCCAAAAATATATATGTTGCCATTTAAAATAAAAAAAAATTGAATATCGTTTGACATTAATGAAAACAACTGAAAACAAATAAAACGCTGCTATTCTATAGTACTTTTGATGCCATTAAATTTAGTTTTTGTTTAAATAAAATCGGACAATAAATAACGGAATTATGATTGTTGGCGTTTTTTTACGGGACAGTCTGTATACTTATGGATGAAATTTATTTCTTTTTAAAATTCTTCGTACAGATCTTTCCTCAGTATTTGTAGTTGTTGCAATTATCGCGCTTACTACGCTGTTTGGAGAGTTTCCGCGATTGCTAAAATCACATTTAAAGTACCATCATCGCCAGTCACTGGCTTGTTATGAGGGGTTTTATTTGTGTTTTCTGCCGAACCTGTTTCTTTAAAGTTTTTCATTAACCTGGATACAATGGAATAATGAAATGATTTATTGGGATGACGTTCGTTAAAAATTTCTGCAGTTTCCCTATAGTGGGATACATACAGTGTGTCCGTAAAGTATGGAATAAATTCATTTTTTTGCAAAACAAACAATTTTAACGAAATTTCCCGAAACAGGTTAATTTTTGATTTTCATTTGCTTTAATTTAGCGTTATAATAAAATTAAATATATAGAGTGAACCATATGTGAGATATGACGTCATCGACAATTTTTTTTAAATGGAACACCGTGTATATTGTTCGAGTTTTAGAATATACGGACCACCCTGAATCCAAAAAGGTATCATACATGTCGTTTAGCTTTATCATAGCGCTATTAAAATCAGAGAAGCATCTATTTACAGTTTCAATAGACTGTTTCTTTGTTGTCACATTTTTTGACATTCCTTTTGCACTTAACCGCTTAATTTATAAAACAAGTAGGCGATTCGTTTTTGTGAAATGTCACTATTTTTACTAATCTCAAATAAAGTATGGAATAAATTCGATATTTTCTAAAGCAAAAAGGTAAATACTTGGGGTCTAGCGGACAGAATTTGAAATTGCAAAAAAGTAGGCGACTAATCTTATTTATCAATTTTATTGATAGCTAATGATAACAGATAAATGACTTTATGTTAAATGTTCGATCTGTAGCCCTTGCTGTATTTGACAGTAACCTAAACGATGAATAAATTCTTGTTGAACCTTGTTTATGGTTTCCTGAGAAGTATTATTTATTTCTATTCGAATTCGTTCTTATAATTGTTTAATACGTGCTGGTTTCGTTTTATAAACAACATTCTTCAGATGGCCCCACATAAAAAAACTACAAAAGATTAAGGGCTGACGACCTCGCTGGCCATTCAATATGTCCACGTCTACCAATCCACCTATTCAGAAAAATTTCATCTAGGTATCTTCGAACATCTACAGCATAATGTGGAGGCGCACCATCCTGTTGAAACCATAAAGTTTCATCAAAACTTCCTGGGGAATAAATTACCCTACTAGCAATTTTATATTTTATAATGGTTGCGAAAATGTTTTTGACACAAAAATTATAAAATAACGTTAGTCTCGGGAACATTTTTAATGCGTTTATATGACAGTTATAAATGTAAAATTGGCACCATTTTATAAAATACTTTACTATACCTTTATATTTTGTAAACCCTTTCGGAAACATTACAAAATAATTTTATAAACATTTTGGGGCACCTTACAAAAATGTAACAGCAGCATTACAAAACAGTTTTATAAAAGCTCTTGCACTATAAAACATACTTGACTAATAACCGTTATAAAGCAAAAATTCAGTATGAAATCACAACAAGTATTTTAAATGTATTCTAAAAGCTGCAAGAAGCAATTTTGTATTAGACGCAGGGCAAGTATAATAAATATAACGAGCTGTTTAGAAGGAAGCATATGAAGCCATTTTCGTAATCTTACTTCTATCTTGTAGACTTTATGAATTATTTTAGAGACATTGTCTGTGATACTGAAATCAAAACTTTACTGCAACGAAAATTTTATCGTGAAATATATAGCATATATCTAATAAATTTTAAGCGCGCCCCGAATTTATTCATGTTTTAAGGAAAACTTTTAAATCTTACAAATCTAACCCGACAGGGCCGCACTGCTTTTAAATTTGTTTTTTTTTTCTTGGAATATGAAGTGCGGTGCAAAGATATAAAGAGACAAAAAGAACGTCTTCATTAAAAGTATATATGTAATTTAACTTTTCCATACAACTAACTATTATGTGTATTTATAGATATAGTACTTTAACAGTTAGTGAAATGTAGTTTTACTTGCTTACTTAAATATACCTACCTACCTAAAAGCATACCTTATCTTAACATCACTTGTCGCGACAACGAATTTGGTTGCCAAAAAAATAAGAAAAATACAAAAATCATGTCTAGTTCTTGTCCAAAAATCGATTAAATTATTAAAAAAGTGTAGAGGTATAAAAATAGGTAGGTATTGAGTTTGTTCCAGCCCTCAGTTCTAAGGAGTTCTGGAATTGAAACGCAGGAGCAATTAAATTATCTACCAAACAAAATACTGCTCTAAAATTATTTTTTTTAAATCAAACAAGAAAAACTAATTCGAAATTGAACAAGATACCGATCTGCTCATATCTGTAACATGAGTGCCAGGCGGCGGCCATGTCGCAATTTTGTGGAAACATTTGATTGTCATTGATAGAATCGAGAGTATATATAGCTAAGTAGCAGCATTAATGCTAATTGACAACCTTTTGGCGACTCTTATAAAATAAATTACTTACTCGTGTCATATTTTACCTTTTTTTATGATAAATCTGTTCTTATTTAGTGGTAAATTTGACTGTAATCTCGGAAATACCGGCAATAATTTCTGCACATTCTGCTGCACATAACACACAAATATTCGGCTAAATTTGAAGGCTTTCCCTTTCCACAGTATATACCTATTATCATGGGTCTCACTTCAGGCAGTTCATAAATATTAAAGAGTATGGACCAAAATTCACTTTTACTACTTTTGTATATGATCAAACCGTCCATATTAACATTCAAAGAAATAGTTTTAGGCAAAAAATGCATTGGAGTTAAAACTTGTCGTAAACAAAATTCAAAGCCATGATGCCAGTAATCACCATAATCTCCAACTTTAACCATGACAACCTTTTGGTATGTTTTCAAAAGTGTTCGAGGATCTTGTGGAAGTACATTAGGAAATCTAGTATTTATATTTTGGAATAGTACCTTTATAGTGCTAACTGGGGGATATTAAAAGAAACTGACCATTGTCTAATGTTTTTCCTAAACTCTGTGTTTTTGTGAACATTTACCACAAAATTATCTTCGTCATTGGACTCTAGTTCTAACAGCCAATTGTTTCTTACTTCATCGTCAGTTATTTCGCCATCATTTAACTGGTCCACCGGCACTGATATAATAATGAATTTTCATCACAAACCAGTCTTTGTTTTTCGGTTTCTAATATACTACTGTTATTTGTATTGGCAAAAGTACTTCCATAGAAATTTTGATTCGAAGCGCTATTGATAGAGTTAGTGGATTCAAATGTTCTATTCACTTGTACCGTTTTATCATTATCCACACCACTGACCCTATATTAGACATTATGATTAGAATGATATATGTAAATATAGAAATACTCTGTTTGCTAACCTCTAAAATAAACTCCAATTGGATCATTCCAAATATGCTTTATTATGTAGTTAGCAACAGCAATGTATATTTTACGCCAACAAATTTATTTTATAAGAAGTTTGTTATTGTTTTCATATTGTAGTATGTAGAAACATCGTACCTACTATAGAACAGTTTCAACGTGATCACTAAAAACATCAATTTACTTTTAAACACGATATTGTTTCGAAAGACACTTCCATAAAACTATTTTCTTAAAGCTGCAGAAAGTGATTATATAATAATTTTAAAATATGTTTATAATGGAATTAAAAATATCACTGAAAGTACTAAAAAGCCACTATAAAACAATTTAATTTTATAGATTGGTGTGTTTTATAAGTTGTTCATAGAAATGTTTCTACAATAATTTTGATATTGTTTTATAACATATTTTATAACTCTATTATATAAACGTTTTGATGATAAATTTATAAAACACTTTAGCTACCTACAACAGAATATTGTTCATTGCAAGTCTAATATAATCAATTAGCATTTTGGAAGTAATAATAAAATACTAATAAAACAAAACAGTTGTAGAACCATCAAATTATAAAACAACTTTGCTAGTTGGGTAATTAAAGTAGGTACAAGAAAGCACCTTAAAAACCCAAGATAAGTTGGCCCGTCTAAATTACCTTCGAAAAATTAAGGTCCAATGATTTTATTTCTTACAAAACCAGCCCAGACATTTATCTTTCACAGGTATTGATTATGATGCTCACGCATCAATTAGGGATTTTCTTTTGCCCAGTACCTACCTACAATTCTGACGATTGACCTCGCCATTTAATGTGAAAGTGGCTTCATCAGAGAAAATAATATTTGATACCAAGAAAGGGTCTCGGTGGTAGTTATCCACCATTGCTTCACAAAGTTCTATTCTTCTATCTGGATCATACAAGTTTTATTTTAAAGAAATGGCATTACTCCAGTTTGAATAATTTGTGTACCATTGTTTTGCTAACATGAAGATCACGACTAATCTTACGAACAGAAGCGGATCTTCTTCAACTTACTTACTGTTGACTGCGTTATGGTCTTTCTAGATATTTATCGTTAAACAAATCACGCACTTCCATCTGAGTTCGCGATCTGTTTCAATTTGTTGCTGTACATTTAATTTCATTTTCACTTTAAATTAATTCCAAGCAATAATACAACATTCACGAATTACTACAATTCTTGTACTAGTTAACTGTTATTTGATATTAGTAAAAATAGTGACATTTCACAAAAACTATTCGCCTACTTGTTTTATAAATATTTATTTATAAAACAAGTTTAATGTTGTGTGCATTTGCACACAACATTAAACGGTTAAGTGCAAAAGGGATGTCAAAAAACAGAGTGTTCCGTTTAAAAACATTGTCGATGACGTCATATCTCACATATGGTTCACTCTATATATTTAGTTATAACGCTAAATTAAAGCAAATTAAAATCAAAAATCGACCTGTTTCGGGAAATTTCGGTAAAATTGTTTGTTTCGCAAAAAATGAATTTATTCCATACTTTACGGACACACTGTATAATTATCACCGCAAATTAAGATAATTTCGATTTTTTCTTGTAGATAGCGAAAGTTGAAACGCCATTTTAACAAGAAAAGAAAAACGCAAGACGGACACAAACGTAAAAAATAACTTAAATAGAATGTACAAATATTAAAAGATAAACTAACAAAGATACTAATATTAGCTGAATGACTTCATCGTCAAAAATGTTATACTCTTAATATTTTGTTTACTGTATCACGGCACACTACATTATTTTGTTGTTTCCAATTTCAAAGCGTAACAAATATGTATGTATCTATTTTTAGAGTTTCATTTATTAGTTGTCCAATACTATTATAGTTATTGTTTAAACGTTTTTGCTTATTTAAGTAGTGCTAAAAGTATTAATTATTTAATTTATTAAATTTCCTAACTTTGAAATCTACTTAAAAATCTTCGGTGCTTGCAATAACAACTTGAATGCAGAAAGAAAGAAAAATAATTTCCTATAAAAGTATCTAATGTTTGCTAAGTAGGTTAGAATGAAACTGTTTGTAAAATTTTATTTATTACTACTAGATACAATACGTTGGCAACAACAACTGTCATGGTGAAAACGTACTTTTCAGTTTTCGCTGTATTAATTAAGCAAAAATTGACCAAATTGTTTGAACATCAGCCAAATTTAGAAATATTATTACAGTTGAGCAGATAAAAATGAAAAAAAAAAATTGAAATATGTAATTCAATTAAAAAATATTTGAAAAATTGTGTTAATGTAGTCTTCAGGCTTTCGCGGCCGCTGTTGATAGCTGAAGTGACTTCAGTTCTGAAGAAGATCACGACAAGATGATCGAAACGTCAAGTACCACAACTTTTTTATACGGCAGAGAACCCGAGAACCGAAGAGCAGCCAAAAATTGTGTTTTTTATTTTTTTTTCTAAATATGTTTACAAAACTTTGCATACGACCACAAATTTGAATTCTAAGCAACTTTTTCAAATTGAAATTTCATTGACAAAAGAAGCCTACTATATAGTACAGAATCATAGGAAAAGCAAAAGAAAAAGACTGCAAATTTGTACATCTAAAAAACATATGTATAAAAGAGTTGTGTTCATTAAAAAACCTTCAAGTACGTATATGAATTCGTAGATGTAAACATATAATTTCCTATAAAAATAAATTATACACATATTTAAGTACATATGTTACAAACAGGATGGAACGCATTATCGTCGTATCTTTATTTTATGTAAATGTGGATAAGTATAGTTTGATGTCGGCTCTACGTTTAAATAGATACCAATATATCTACATATATTATATTATACTTAAATGCTGTATTTTTATTCGATTCGATTAAAAACGGAACCAGATGAGTTTGCAAACAAAAATACGATTAATATCCGCTTACTACTAAAATAATTATTTCTTACCCTCTTCCCGGAACAGCCTATAGCTTTGGCGTACCTATGGTGATCGGGGATATCGAAAGTACCTACGGGTTTGTCCTCGTCCCTGACCTCCAGCAGGAAACCCTTAAAATCGCCGCCGGAGATCGTAATTTCCGCCTTCTCGCCGCTCTTAATCTCGTTACTGTTGAGCGACACCTTGTACGGGAAGGTTTTGTCGCTCTGCGGGGGACTGGGATGTTTCGGCGTCATGTCCTCGCACGTATCGGTCGGGGCGCCTCCCGAATACGCCGTCGCCGTCGACACCGTCACGATTAAAACAATCGCTAAATTTCGATGGTAGAACATTTCTATCTACAACAAAAAATTCTTTTACTTTCGTATTACTTTTACATATATTATGTACAGGCTGTCTCTTTAGTGCGTCCAAGTACCACCTTGCAGATATTTTTTTCTGAAAACCCATTATACGGAGGTTACTTGAATTGATATGGCACATGTTCCAAAATTATATACAGTAGAACCTCGATTATCCCTGTGCAAATTAACCGTGCTGCGGATTAACCGTGTTAGCAAACAGCTTCGATTATCCGGGTTTCAATTATCCGTGCAGAATGCGAATTAGTACAAACGGTGCACGTCAATTCGCCGTACCATCATCGTATACATCGTACAACTTATACTGCTTTCCACGTTAACGCCTTGAATCGTTTTGCAGTAGCTCCTACAATTTTAACATTTTCTAAATAATTTCTTCATCAAAAACTTCTGTAGTTCTCTATCTTCAAGTTTGTCGCTGGAAGTTTTTCGAAATCTAAACTTTCTTCGATTCAATTGTCAATGAAAGTTGAAGAAGCATTCCGATCGACTCGTATTAATAAATAAAAATGAATTTAGGTACTCAGAAAAAAAAACAAATGAAATTAACTGATTATTTTTCTTAATTAAGTTTTGATTTAATTTTTTACACAATTATTGTAATAAGAAAAGCATATTTTGATTTTTTTATATCTATATGTTATGTTTTTTGAGAATTTTATATTGTTTTTTTGATATTTTCTTTGCCATAATAAACTTTACCAGCTTAATTTTATATTTATTCCAAGTTAGATCTTTTTTTCGTAGTACGGTAAGTAGCCATAATAATTTGTAAAACAACTTTTTTGACTAAAATAAGTACGTGCGGATTGGTTCAGTCCCGACCAGCACGGATAATCGAGGTTCTACTGTATATAATATAATTTTTTTCAATGCAATCGATTCTACGCATGATTTGCAAATATTTTGTATTAGGCGTCCCTGCACCTAAATTCAACTTTTTCGAAGATATTTACCATTTTCGTTAATTCCTAATGCACCGTCTTAAAGAAAAATTAATATTCTAAAGCCTTTTGAAGTTCAAGGTACCAAACTTCTGCAAACGAAAGTAAAGGGTGATAGATACTGAGAACTGTCATAACTTACAACAAAATTTATACAGGGTGTGGAGAAATTAGCAACCAATTCGGATATTTTCAAACATTAAAAATTCTTTTTTTTTTAATTGTAGCGTCTAATTCAGCAAGAAATTCTACATCGATTCGTATTAATTACGTCTCATATACCTATTTTTATTAGTTTTTGAGTTATTAGAGATTATTGGTTCCAATTACAAAAAGTATACTATTGATGTTGTTTTTTAACCGTTTTTTTTTGTTAAACAATAAAATTTCTACAGGTTTTTCGGTCCTTTAGTAATAAAAATCTTTATTTTCAATAATTCGTCACAATTCTCTGACTGTTTCAGAAAATTATGTTATTTTTTTAAAAGAATTTAGATTAACGTCGAGTTTTAATCTAAGCTCCAAAAAACCCGTAGAAATTTTATTGTTTAACAAAAGTATACTCATATCTCTTACTTTTTTCTTATAGTTAGCTATGAAAATAAAATATTTCGGTAAGAGTTGCCAAATGAGTGACAGTTTTGTTGTTTTTCATTTACAGCAAATCTCACTTGCTCTCAGTTAGCCACATGTTTAGTTAGTATGGTCGCATTTTGTGTCGTTTCAAAATTCGAAAAATGATCTTTTTTGATAACTTTAATAGTTGCATGATTTAAAAAGTTGATTTCATTTTTTTTAAATTTCGCTACAGTCATAGGTTGTGGATATTTCTCATTAAATGCACGACATATTCTTGCTGCTATCCTAGGTATATCATTTACCATGGATATAAAATTAATTTAATATCACTATTAGTGTCATTTTGATGATTAATAGTCATATTGCGCGGATCAACGAGTCTACTCGATAAACTGTCACTAATTTGACAACTCTTACCGATATATTTTATTTTCATAGCTAACTATGACAAAAAATAATAGATTATATTCTCTAATAACTCAAAAACTTATAAAAATAGGTATATAAGCCATTAACACGAATCGATGTAGAATTTCTGACTGAATTAAGAGCTACAAAAAAAGAATTTTTAATGATTGAAGATATCCGAATTGGTTGCTAATTCCTGCATACCCTGTATAAATTTTGTTGAAAGTTATGACAGTTCTCAGTATCTACGACCCTTTACGACGGCGTAGTTGTAAATATCTTCGAAACAGTTGAATTTAGGAATAGGGACGCCTAATACAAAATATTTGCAAATAATGCGTAGAATCGATTGCATTAAAAAAATGTATACCATTGTATTTAAAATAACAAAGTTATGTTTTGTTCGGTGAAAGTGGAACACCCTGTATAAGTCAAGGTAATTTTAGAAAATGTGTCTTATCAATTCAAGTAACCTCCGTCTAATTGTTTTTCACAAAAAATATCTACGAGAGGAGATATGGTACGCGGACGTACTAGAGAGACAGCCTGTACATAAAATTTATATTATTAAATGTTAGTTTTACGCTTTCAAACTTTCGATACATGTTCTACAAAATAAATGGTATTTATCAAAATTATCCGTTATAAATTGAAGTAATAATATTGACACTGCTGACAGGTTCGTATGATGACAACCGTGTTGTTTTCAAGGATAACGCGATAAACAAAAAGTTGTGATGTTTCCACGTAAACTTAATTTACCGAATTTTGATAAAATTTCCATACCATGCGATAAATGATTGTATTCAGAAAAAAAGCTCCTTTTAAAAGAGCCACAAAAATTCTACGGTTCCAATTTAAAATTTTGAGGTTAGGTGAGATTACTATTATAATAATAATAATACAGTAGAACCTCGATTATCCGTGCTGGTCGGGACTGAACCAAGCCGGGAAAATCGAAAAGCACGGTTAATCCGCACCTACTTATTTTAGTCAACAAAGTTGTTGTACAAATTATTATGACTACCTACTTACCGTAGGTACTACGAAAAAAATATCCAACTTGGAATAAATATAAAATTAAGCTGGTAAAGTTTATTATGGCAAAGAAAATATCAAAAAAACAATATAAAATTCTCAAAAAACATAACACATAACATATAGATATAAAAAAATCAAAACATGCTTTTCTTATTACAATAATTGTGTAAAAAATTAAATCAACACTTAATTAATTTCTGAGTAAATTCATTTTTATTTATTAATACGAGTCGATTGGAATGATTCTTCAATTTTCATTGACAATTGAATCGAAGAAAGTTTAGATTTCGAAAAACTTCCAGCGACAAATTTGAAGATAGAGAACTACAGAAGTTTTTGATGAAAAAATTATTTAGAAAAAGTTAAAATTGTAGGAGATATTGCAAAACGATTCAAGGCGTTAACGTGGAAAGCAGTATAAATTGTACGATGTATACGATGATGGTACGGCGAATTGACGTGCACCGTTTGTACTAATTCGCATTCTGCACGGATAATTGAAACCCGGATAATCGAGGTTCTACTGTAATAATATATTTTTTATCCAGTCGACTCAAATTGAGCATAGGACATGTCATTTAATGCTTAATTAAAGAATGAAAACGAAACAACTAATTATCAGAGTCTGCAGATACGTAGATTTCTGAAGCATTAGATATATTGTGTGTAAAAAATTTAGTTAAATGACTAAAGTAATAAATAATTATAAATCCGAGTCGTCTAAGTATTCTTTAAATGAATAATAACTTTTAGAAAGCAGTAAACGTCTAATATTACAGCGAAATATATTTTGCGGCATATGCTTATAACTTGTTGGAAGCTTATTGTAAGCCTTGATGGCTAAATAGCGAGGATTTCGTTCACTAAGCGCTAGTCGATGCCGCGGTACTTCTAATATGTGTGCATTTCTAGTGTGGTATGAGTGGAATTGATTTAATTTCGGGAAATCGTTGATATGGTCTTTAGCATAAGTTAGCAATTTAAGAATAAAGATACCACTCAGTGTCATTACCCCAACATCTGAAAACAATGTACGACAGCTTGAACCATTTGGCATACCCACCATGATACGCAATGCCCATTTCTGCAGTTTAAACACTCGACCCACCTCGGTGGAGGCCTCCCAAGCAATAATTCCATAGGATATAAGTGAGTGAAAATGAGCAAAATAATACATTTTCAGCGTAGTGAAACTTAATTCACTTTTAAGCCGATACAGAACATAATAAACTTTAGCTAGCTTACTATGTACTTAGTGCATCAATGTGTTCTTTCCAGCTGCACCTAGAGTCAATCATTACACCCAGAAATTTTGTGCAGTTAACCTGTTCTATGCTATTACCATCAATTATTACAATCAATATTACAGATTAGACTATTAGATTACGATTACAATTGCTTCAAACCGCGTCTTAATATCTCAAGTAACAAAAAAGTTACGGCAAATAAAAGAAATTAGAAGATTTCAATTTTTCTTCAATTATATAAACAAATGAAGTGTTGCAAGTAAAATTTGAAAATGGATTCATATCGAGCTTTTGAATCTACACCTTTTTGCTAATTTAACCATCTCTCTATGTGTTCAAATAAAAAAGTTACCCATGTTGTCCCTACGAAATCCGGGCACCCTGTATACAGAGGCTTCCATCGTATATCTCATACCGTGCTATTTAAATTAAGAATATTAACGTGAACTGAACTTTTACGGTAAAGTGGAAGTGAAACAAGAACGTTGAAAATTTCGCTAATGAGACTAGAACAGTAATAAGTGACGTGATCTCTAACTACAAGTTCCCCGAACTGTTAGATCCTGGGAACCTCGAAACAGTTTCGTGAAGGACCCTGTATAAATGTTTATAATTAACATTCGTTTTATTAGATATTATTACAAAAAAAAATTGCATTGTCATTGGTAAGTGTTTATGTGTGTGCGATTTTTTTTATTATCGCAATAAAATCTAATTATTTCTTAGCTGGGAAGTAGATACGACACACACAATAGACACAGCAGATATGTACTTTTTCTGCGAGGTCCGTTTCACACTTGCGTGATTATGTATATATCTAAGTATGTATGTAGGTATATATTTATTACCTATCTACGTATCATGGTCACAGACATTCAATTTCCATAGATTGTCTCTTTTTTTATGGTAGGTAGGTAAGTACTTATTCTTAATGGTAATAAATGGTTATACGCTAATGTATGCGTGGTATAATTTTATTTAAGTATACTTATAATCAAGTAGGTATGTATGTATTAATAAAAGAATGCATCTAATGTGTCATTCTACTGATAAAACAAATCTACAATTTAGGTTTTAAACAATTCCAATGACAATAAAATTGCAGCTATAAACGATTAATTATAAAATTATTGTTTTGCATTTATAATAATTATATAGAATTTTAAGATTCGAATGTCATAGTGAAATTATTGATGCAACTACATAGATATACATACATATACGGACATAAGTATTCTTTCTATATATGTACAATAATCGCGAACGGCTTTTGGGTTAAGGTTTTTCTATAAATTATTCTACGTATCTCTATTTTTTTTACATAATTACTATATACAGTATGTCACGTCTTATTGGCACATTCTTTATAAAAACACTTGCTCTATCATTTTTCAAATTTGACGTATAAGATACGCAAATTTTCCTTATTTTTTAAGTTACAATACAATGTTGAATACAAATGTTGGTTTAACAATAGACGCAATAAATAAATTATACAAGAGCAGTTTAGATATTATTGTTCGCGATAGAGATGGCGTTGATTTTCTTACAGCTGTCACTAATGTCACTTAATTGTAAATTATTAAATATCTCTGCAAGAGATTCGTACAAGTTCTGAGTAATTCTACATCTTTATACAGTGTGTTTCAGTTTACACGAAGACAAGCAAATAAATTGTTTATTAGCTGCGCAATTATTATTAAATTTTGATCAGTGATACTGGCCATTAAGGTTAATATTTTTGTATGAATGAATTTTTGTTGGAGTCTAAATCTGGCCAACTATGATTCAAATAAAAACTAGTTTTTCTAGTAAAGTCATATTAGCGTTGAAGATAAAGCAAAAAATTATTAAGAAAAGTTGTTGCAAATCACTAAAATAATACGAATAATACGAAATTTACTACATTTTTGTATGAACTCATCGAAAAATTCTTATCTCAAATATTAAAAGTACAACGAACAAAATCAAAATTGAGAAATACATTAAACATGAAATTGTAATTTTGTAACACTTATTTAAGTAGGAGATATTTCGACTAAAAATTTTTTCAATTAGTTGATAAAACTTAGTAAAATTTCAAAATTAAAATTTTCCAGCGAAACTTCGGCGTATTCGTATTATTTTAGTGATTTGCAACAACTTTTCATGAATCATAGTTGGCCAGATTTAGACTCCAACAAAAATGCATTCATACAAAAATATTAGTCTCAATGGCCACTATCACTGACTGAACAGTTTAATAATAATTGCATAGCTAATAAACAATTTATTTGGTTGTCTTCATGTAAACTGAAACACACTGTATATCAGTTGGTGAAGAATTGGATGGGCATGGGATTTCAAACTTGGTAGAGAGACCTGTTTCTCAGACAAGGTGTTGGTTAAAGCTCTTTACCACCGTTATACAGGGTTTCCACGGTCGAGTGGGACATAGGGAAAATACATGTAAAATCGGTTTTCGGTGAATATTATCTCCCTAATACTACTTCATCCAAATTTAAGTGCCGAATATTATAACTGGGTTAACAATGAACATTTCCACAATCATAGAACAAAGAAAGTCATTTTAATAAAGCCAAAAAAATGATTAGTTTTAAACCTATTGTACGTGAATTCCTAATAAGGCTTTTAACACGTAAGTTAGTGCAAGTGGCCGTGGCGCAGACGTTCACGCGACGCCTTAATAACTTAAGGCACAGATTGTTTGGGGTTCGAATCCGAGAAATGAATTTTATTTTTTATTTTTTTTTTAATCTTGATTAAGTTTTGTTGTTTATTTTGACAAATGATTCGTCGTTAATATCAATTAAAAATGGAATAATATAATAGCACGTGATCATTTTTGTTATTGTAAAAATTATTCATTATTTTATAGTCTTCAAAATCTCTGATTTTTGTAGTGGTATTGAATTTGTAGCATTATTGTTGGAGATAAAAAATAAAACTAATCTGCCGGGATTCGAACCGTAAACAATCCGTGCATTTGCGTTATTATTAAGCCGTCGCGCGAACCATTGCGCCATGGACACTTGAACTAAGTCACGTATTAAAAGCCTTATTAGGAATTCACGAACAATAGATTTAAAAATAATAATTTTTTGGCTTTATTAAAATGACTTTCTTTGTACTATGATTGTGGAGATGTTCATTGTTAACCTAGTTATAATATCCGGCACTTAAATTTGGATGAAGTAGTATTAGGGAGATAATATTCACCGAAAACCGATTTTATATGTATTCTCCCTATGTCCAACTTGGCCGTGGAAACTCTGTATATACGATTATGTTGAAAAATAAAAAAAATCCACCTTTCCAAGTCGTTTCACAGATAATAATTTATGAACTGCCCTCGTTACAGCAGCTAACAGATTATTATTAATTAATAATGGTGATTTGATATGTTTAATGATTTGAAATTCTTTCTTATGAATTAAAAAGTTTTTTATAAAAATAATAAATAAATAATTAATAATAAAAATTTTATTTCATAATCTGCGATCATTTTGAAGTGTCCTGAGTTGGTAACAAGAAAGTCCCTGGATACATAAAATTTGGGAAATATTTACTTTCGTGAATTGTTCATACTGGATTTACATATACAGGGTGAGGCATTAGTGCGTCAAAGCCCAATATATCCCTTATTATTGAAGATATCAAAAAACTTTATGTACAAGAATCATAGACAGTCTTAAGCTACATACTTTAAAATTAATTTCATATATACAGGGTGTTCCATATCGCTAGGGTGAACCAAACATACATTTTCTTAAATGGAACATACTATATATTATCTCAAATTTGGATTAAGCCCATCTTCCTCGTTCTTTCAATATAAGGTTTCATTGAGTTATACCGAGTATTTCAGAAGTTATGGTCAATTTTGTGTGAAAATCGTTGCGTATTTAACATCCTGTGTATTCCATACGAAACAGCTTGAAATTATTTTTTTGCTGGAATAACTTTTTTATACTGTTACACTGTTATAACGAAGTGGTGTTTTCCCAATATTACGAAAACTGTGTACAGGGCGGTTCAAAACACAAATGCATTATTTTCTAATTTTTTTTAAATGGAACACCCTGTATTTTATATTAAGAAAGGGAAGAATACTTGATATACTTTCATTTTCATTAACTATTCCCTATATCTAAAATGGTTAGTTTCTGAGATATTTAATGATTTTTAAAGAAATGTGAGCATTTTGGCAATAATTGGAATATAATACATTAGCCATGAAAATGTGACATTAGAAAAGTCTGAATCATATTGTTTATCATTTAATCAACTAGTTTTATTTGTTAGTATAGTTTGTTACCTCTTTAAAATGAATTTTTCTGTTGAGGAATTGACAGATATGATATGGGTACTAGGAGAGTGCATGAAAAATTGTCTACTTGCTAAATTAATTTACCAGGAGAGATATCCTGTCCGACGACAACCTGAAACAATAACCCTGGAAAGGTTAATGGATCGCTTTACTCGGACAGCTTCTGTAATATATGAAAAACATGAAAGAACAAAAACTGTTCTTACCGAGGAAAAAGAATTCAATGTGATTCTTGCAATTACGGACAATCCACCGGAGAAATCTCGCGGCAACAAGATATTAGTCAAAAGGCTGTCCGAAGAATACCTACTCTGTAAAAATAAAGGTCATCCATATCGTATGCAATTGCATCGGGAGTTACTCGACGATGACTTGGCCCGTAGAGTTGCTTTTTGCGAATGGACTCAACAACAAATCCGCAACCAAAGAGATTTCTTTAATTTTGTTCTTTTTGGAGATGAAGCTACATTTCATAAAAATGGAAATGTAAATCGCCATAATTTTCATTATTATGCTACAAGTAATCCCTATTTTGTAGGAAATTATAGTCAAAATAGGTGGTCTTTCAATGTATGGGGTGGAATAATTGAAGACTACGTAATTGGACCACATTTTTTCACAGGCCGAGTGAATGGTCAGGTGTATTTAGACTTCTTAGAAAACCATTTACCATTATTGCTGGAAAATGTTCCCATCAATATTTGTCAAAATATGTGGTATTTACATGACGGGGCTCCGGTACATCACACTAGACCGATTCATAATTATTTAAATACACATTTTCCTGCAAGGTGGATAGGAAGAGGAGGACCAACTACATGGCCAGCCCGATCCCCAGAGCTAACTAAAATTGACTTTTTCAAGTGGGGTTATGTAAAAGACTTTGTGTATAAAACACCAGCAACTACGCAAGATGATATGAAGAATAGAATAACACAAGCGTTCCATAGCATTAATATAGAAATGTTAAGAAATGTAAGTCGATCATTCGAAAGACGGCTGCAATGTTGTATTGATGTTTTTGGAGGACATTTTGAGCATTTATTGTGAACCTTGTTGTATTTAAACTTTGGCTAAAATGCTAAAATATTAATTATCGGTATAAGTTTTTTATTTAGTAGTTAAATTTAATAAGGTTATTTTAATTAATGATTTAGCATTTTTCTAATGTCACTTTTTCATGGCTAATGTATTATATTCCAATTATTGCCAAAATGCTCACATTTCTTTAAAAATCATTAAATATCTCAGAAACTAACCATTTTAGATATAGGGAATAGTTAATGAAAATGAAAGTATATCAAGTATTCTTCCCTTTCTTAATATAAAATACAGGGTGTTCCATTTAAAAAAAATTAGAAAATAATGCATTTGTGTTTTGAACCGCCCTGTACACAGTTTTCGTAATATTGGGAAAACACCACTTCGTTATAACAGTGTAACAGTATAAAAAAGTTATTCCAGCAAAAAAATAATTTCAAGCTGTTTCGTATGGAATACACAGGATGTTAAATACGCAACGATTTTCACACAAAATTGACCATAACTTCTGAAATACTCGGTATAACTCAATGAAACCTGATATTGAAAGAACGATGAAGATGGGCTTAATCCAAATTTGAGATAATATATAGTATGTTCCATTTAAGAAAATGTATGTTTGGTTCACCCTAGCGATATGGAACACCCTGTATATATGAAATTAATTTTAAAATATGTAGCTTAAGACTATCTATGATTCTTGTACATAAAGTTTTTTGATATCTTCAATAATAAGGGATATATTGAGCTTTGACGCACTAATGCCTCACCCTGTATGTGAAATGTCAAAATGATAGTGTCAACACTTATCGATTAGCTGTCATTTGTGTGTATTGTCTTGTTGTAGTGTCTTTATTTTCATATTTTCTTCGCGTTTTATTACCGTTTTTCTGACTTTTTCAAGACAATATACGATTTATAATAAAAATAAGGTACAATTACTATATTTTTACAAAAATTCATTCAAATATTTCTCCAACTTATAAGTAACCTTACTAAGTTGACATTTGTTATACAAGTAAAATGTAAATAATAAATCTAAACACATAATATAGATAAACAGGGTCGCCAATTACATACACAGTGTTACCATATTAAAATCAGTATGACCAACTCAGGACTGTTCAAAATAATCGCAGTGTATATGATTTAACTTACTTTTATACTTTAACATAAGAAAATCGCTAAATTTAATGTGTTAAATGCTTGCTTCGACTAAATTTCCTAACCTTTTCAATTATCGATTACATATTGCTTTTTTTTGTGGAATCTAATATTAAAAAAAAATATATAAAAACAAAAAGATATATTCCCGATCGATGTAAATGTGATGACGTAATGATATAGGATATATATTATTTTTAAATCGATTGCTTTTAAATTTGTATAAATTAATAAATTAATCACAATTAGGGAAATCACAAATTCCCTATACCTATCGATTTATCATTATTTCCATAATATATGTTGTTAATAGTTGAGAGATAATCGTATTATATATATATATAACAAATTACGCAAAATACACGCGTATAAATTGATTGAGATATCTTATTACAGGAGAAATAAAGAATTATCATTATTAATCTAATAAATAAATAATACTAATGTTGAAAATAATAGATTGGAATTTTTTTTGCTATTTCTTAAATTTAGTAAGAGTATAGGACATGAAAACAGTTTCTAAAATATAATAAGCTTGGTAAATCAATCATCTGATATTTAACTCAATTTCTAAATAACTAATTTGATACAACCACTTATCAATGTCGAATTATTTACGCCACATTTTTCTTCTTCTTCTTATGATTTTAACATTTCGTATATTCCGAAAATGTTTTGTAATAAAAATTAAAATCACATTTAAATATTACGAAAAATCTTTAATCTGAATAATGAAATTTGAACTGCAATAAAGAAAAGTAATTCAGCGAAAAAGGTCACAAACACTGTGACTGAACAATGATACAAAAACCATCATTAGTAGATATTATATGCCCATAACCTGCACCATATAAAAGTGAAAGTGGAAATAGTGCCGCAAAACTTTATTTATGTAATAATTCATTGAAATCAAGTTATATTCGAAACAATAAATACGTTTACAAAAACGAATACGACGAAAAAAGATTTGTTTTTTGTTTATTTTAAACTAACAATTACAATAAATAGAAAGATGTGCGTTTAAAACGTGAAAACGATTATTCTTACCTGGATAATTGCTTTTTCCTTAAATGTGGGACACTTTTAATTTGAGCAGTCGTTGAGGAGATGGTGGATGTCCAACACGATCTGCGCGAGTACCTACCTGCTTATTTGGATTATAACTATGTACTTACATAGCTACATATATGTATGCTTCTGGAGGTATACCTAGTTTTACTTTCGATTCTTTTTGAATTGAGACACGACGAAGAGGTAGGGGTACACTCGGTTTCATAAAAAGTAAATGTCAAGTCTATCGATTAGAAAAATATGCAAACGCTTTTGGCACATTGATATTATTGGGACACACTCCGATGCTGCTCTTAACGTTGCGTTGTCTCGAATTAGAAATTAAAATCTTTATAATATTAACCTAATAATAATCATAGTAGGTGAATTAATTATACTGATGCGATGTTTCATTCTTAATCTTGATGAGTTGGACATTTTTATCATTTCTTATTAAAATACAATATTCATCTTGCGCAGACTAAGTAATAAATTACTAAATTTATGTGTGTATTTGGTAAAATTTCAATATGAAAATGTTATTGTTGCACTGTAGTTTTAAGGTTCACTTTCACTATTCACTCTATGCAGTCCGTTGCTATCTTTGATGTAGGTAAAAGTAGATTTGAATACGCTAACCTCTGAAATTTTGCTTATAAAGTAATAGCCAACGACTTATAGAGTCATTTCAATTATTTCATTATTTAAAAAGGAAATAATCAAACGAAGATTTGCATTAGATTGAATTCAAAGTAAACTATAAGGATAACTAACTAGAAAGCAACTATACCATCCATAGTGATCAAATCATTCCTTTCCGAAAAACTCAACCAAACAAGTGATCTTACCTATATACAAAAACTTTTGTTGCTTCAAAACATTGAAATAGGAATCGATCGACATTGAAACAGCTTGATTATAGACAATTAATAAATAGAATAGATAACAGAGCAGAAAATAGAAACAATAGACAAAGAACACCGTAAAATGAATATTATAATTAAAGGGGCTGAATTTAAAGATAAAATAGAACCGCAACAAGTACAAACATTCATAGAAAATGCCATAGGAGTAAAGAGTGAAATAAAAGAAATTGAAAAGATGGGAGATGATAGAAATATAAGAGTAAAACTCGAAAACTGGGAAAATAAACGGATGATACTAAAGAATAAAAATAAACTGAGAGGTACAAAATATTACATTGATTCAGATTTAACAGATCAGGAATTAAAAATTCAGAAAAAAATACGGGAAATTGCTAAAAATGAGAGAGAGAGGGGGAGAATAATAAAAATAGGACACCAAAAAATAATAATAGATGAAATAACAATGATTTGGGATATCTGCAGAGAGGAATTGATAGAGAGCAAAAAATTTCGAATTACAAAAAATTAGCTGCTGCCTCAACAAGTGGGGAGGATTAGGAGATAACGACATTGGCAAGAAAACGGAAAAAGAAGAAATCGGTAAAGAATAGTAAAAACAGAGCAAGAATAGGAACATGGAATATTAAAACATTGTTAGAAACAGGAAAGATGGAAGAAGTAAGCAGAGAAATGGAAAGATACAAAATAGGAATCCTAACACTACAGGAGATGAGATGGAAAGACGAAGGACGAAAAGACAAGCGGAAGTACTCCGTGCTATACGCAGGAGAAGAGAAACAAGGAAGGAATGGAACGGCATTTATGTTGGATAAGAACTTCAGGAATAAAATATTGGAATTTAAGATAATAAACGGCAGAATCTCATATTTAAGGATAAAAAACGAAATAGCGAATATAGCACCAACGGAAGCAGCGACACCAGAAGAAAAGGAAGCATTTTACGAAAAAACTGAAGAAACATGCGAGATGATACCAAAACACGATACGTTGATAGTACTAGGGGACTTCAATGTAAAAATAGGTAAGGAAGAACACCTAAGGAATATAGCGGGAAAGGAAACAATTCATGAAGCAACCACTGATAATGGGACAAGACTATGCAACCTAGCAGAAGAGATGCAATTACTTATTGTAAGCACAAAATTCAAGCATAGAAAGGAACACAAAATTACATGCAAACTACCAGGACAAACAAGAGGGAACCAAATAGACCATATACTAATCAAAAGGAAAAGAGGAAATTTAATAGAGGACGTGAGATCTTATAGAGGAACAAGCGTGAATACAGATCATCATTTGGTAATAGCAAAAACAAAGCTAAGAGTGACCACAGACAGTAGAAAAAAAGGCCTAGCTAAGGAATGGAATGTAGAAAGCCTAAACAATGAGAAAAGTAAAAGAAAATATCAAGAGCAGGAGATCAAAGTACAATTAGAAAAAAGAGAAAAGAAGGACGAGTGGGAAAACATTAAAAATGCAATAAATGATGCGTCAGAAAAAAATAATAAAAAGAAAACAATTAAGGAAGAAAACTGAGTGGTTTGATAAAGAACGTCAAATTACGATAGAAAGAAAGAGACAGGCAAGGCTAAACTGGATTAAAACTAATAAAGAAGAAGATTATGAAATATACAAACAAATAAGAAAAGAAGGAACAAAACTTATAAAAGAAAAAAATAAAATGGATAGAAACAAGGATGGACGAACTAGAGAGAGACAATAAGAATAACACGAAGTTATATAGAAAGATGAAACAACAAAAAAGGAAGAGGGCAACAATCAATGGCAGGAATACATATATGGAAGAGACGATAAGCATAGAGGAAGGCACCACCGAAGATGAAAGAATGGATAACACAGAAGAAGAAATTATAAAAGAACCAACAGTAGAGGAAGTAAATGATATTATATCAATAACCTAAAAGATAGAAAAGCCCCAGGATCGGATAACATCAATAATGAAATGCTAAGGAATGGAGGAGAAAGGTTAAGAGAGAGAATATGCGAGTTACTATTAAAAATATGGGAACAGGAAACAATGCCAGAAGAATGGAGACTAGGAATTATAATACCAATACCAAAAAATGGCGATTTAACAAAGTGTGATAATTACAGAAGAATAACACAGTGTACAAAGTACTAACATCAATTATATTAAGAAGGCTGAACATCTACCTAAAAAGAGAGATAGGAGAGTACCAAAACGGATTCATGCAGGGAAAATCAACAATTGATGCAATCCATATATTAAACCAATTGTAGAAAAATGCTACGAAAGGGAAATAGACGTACATTTGATATTTATCGATTTCAAACGAGCGTTTGATAATTTGAAAAGAAAAACCATCTTGAAGGAAGTAACGACACTAGGAATATCAGAAAAGATTAAAAGGCTAATCAAAATGACATTAGACGAATCGAAAGCAGCAGCGGTAATCACAGAAGAAGGGATGACAAATGCAATAAAACAAACAAAAGGAGTAAGACAGGGAGATGGACTATCGGCAGCACTATTTAACATAGCATTAGAAGGAACCATACGAAGTTGTGAAATAACAGGATCCATAATACAAAAATCAATACAAGCGATTGCTTATGCCGATGACATTGCTGTCTTGGCAGGAGACAGAAAAAGCTTAGAAAAAATAGTAATGAGGATAGACGAGGAAGCACGAAAAAGAGGCATAGAAATAAATCAAAAGAAAACGAAATATATGAAAGTGAGTAGGAAACAGACAGAACATGAGAAGGAAATACAAATTTGAACAAGTCCAAACTTTCAAGTATCTTGGAACAATTATAAGTAATAAAAACGATACAAGTATAGAAATAGCGCAAAGAATAAAAGCGGGACATAACGCATATTACAGATATAAGGATATTATGAGAAGTAAAAAGATAAGCAGGAAAACAAAACTGAAAGTATACAAAGCAGCAATAAGACCGACGGTCTTGTATGCTGCAGAAACTATGCGCATTACAAACAAGGATGCAGAAAACGTAAGAGTTTTTGAAAGGAAGATAATTAGAAGAATCTATGGACCAAAGAAGATAGACGAAGATCAGTATCGACGACTAACTAATCAAGAGATAAATAGTAAAAGAAATCGAATCGAAAAGAATACGTTGGTATGGACACATAAACAGAAAGGACGAAGAATCAATTACAAGAAAAATAACGAAATGGAAACCTCAAGGAAGTGGCGCAAAAGGAAGACCTAAAATAAGATGGAAGTGACTAATGATATAAGGGCAATGGGAATCACTGAATCGCGAGAGAAGATAAAGGACAGAAAGGTATGGAAGCAAATAGCAGATGAAGCAAAGAAGAACGACAACCTGTAAATACAAATAAAGGAAAGTGGAGAGGAGCGACGAACCACCCCACAAAACCAGTCAGAAGAGCTCAAAGGAGCGGCTCCAATTCCGCAAGGAATGTATAGCCAGTTATACAGGGTGTAACAATAGTGCGATATTCTTTCATATCTCCTTTGTTATGCAAAATACAGCAAATATTTAAATACGAAAGTTGTTTAGTTTTATGAAATTTATATTGTAAAATTATTCTACGATATACAGGGTGTTTAGTTTGCCCGTAACCACCAGTAACTTTACATTTTTAAATGGAACACCCTATATATGATCACATTTTTGAATTCCCTGAGGAATTTTAAGGCAACTTTATACAGGATCATATTCAATTATTTGCATTAGTTTACAAGATATTGGCATTTGTTTAAAAATTTTGACATTTTGCTCTCTTCAGAACAATGCCATTATTTCAGTAACGGAAAAATGTAACATTATGAAACTTGATATAACGTTAGAAGCATCTTCTGTGATGACAATAAACTGATGTAGACTTAAATAAGTTATACAGAGTGTTCTAGAAATCAGTGTCTTTTTGAAACAATTGAAATGCGAATATCTTCATTTTTTCAAATTGAAACACTATATTTTTATGGGTTAGTTGAAAGCGAAATTTAATTATCTATTAATTTGAATAAAGCATGTATGTAGTTAAAATTAATGGTTTTAGAGATATTTCAAATTATTTTATATTTCTGTATGTTGCTATGTAAATGCGCTCTTTGAAAGAAACTTTAGAGACGAAATATTAAATAAAAATTTGAAAATTGAACTTTCTCTACTATTTGTCTGCTGTGCTGACATTTTTGTAAACCTACGTGCGTTTTAAATTAGTAGTTATATTTAAAATATGAAGGTACGTTAACGTAATGAATATGAAGTAGGCTGGTAAATAAAATAAAATCTGTTGTTGAATAGTTTCATAGAATCGTCAAAACGTGTAGCAATACCAATGTTAGTATGGAATTTACAAAAGACGAGCTAGTTCAAATGATCTATATTTTGGGAGAAGGTGAACGAAATCCATTGCTTGCATCGCGGATTTATCAAATACGTTATCCAAATCGAAGACATCCAGAACCTTTAAGAAAGACTTCGGGATCGATTTAAAACGCGCGTAGATTTACAAAAATGTCAGCACAGCAGACAAATAGTAAAGAAAGTTCAATTTTCAAATATTTATTTAATATTTAATCTTTAAAGTTTCTTTTAAAGAGCGCACCTACCTAGCAACATACAGAAATATCAAATAATTTGAAATATCTTTAAAACCATTAATTTTAGCTAGATAAATGCTTTATTCAAATTAATAGATAATTAAATTTCGCTTTCAACTGACCCATAAAAATAAAATGTTTCCATTTGAAATAATGAAGATATTCGCATTTCAATTGTTTCAAAAAGACACTGATTTCTAGAACACTCTGTATAACTTATTTAAGTCTACATCAGTTTATTGTCATCACAGAAGATGCTTCTAACGTTATGTCAAGTTTCATAATGTTACCTTTTTTCCGTTACCGAAATAATGGCATTGTTCTGAAGAGAGCAAAATGTCAAAATTTTTAAACAAATGCCAATATCTTGTAAACTAATGCAAATAATTGAATATGATCCTGTATAAAGTTGCCTTAAAATTCCTCAGGGAATTCAAAAATGTGATCATATATAGTGTGTTCCATTTAAAAATGTAAAGTTACTGGTGGTTACGGGCAAACTAAACATCCTGTATATCGTAGAATAATTTTACAATATAAATTTCATAAAACTAAACAACTTTCGTATTTAAATATTTGCTGTATTTTGCATAACAAAGGAGATATGGAAGAATATCGCACTATTGTTACACCCTGTATATAAAAAAAATATATAAAAAAAAAAATGTTAAAATTTGCACTAATCATAGCATATTAACATTTTTTCCTATGATTGAAATATTTTGTTGATATCTCAATATGTAAATACATAAACAAAGTGAAAAAAACGTAATCTTTAAACATGCATAAAAAATGTAACGATTCATACAGATTGTATTTTATAAATGAAACATTATCGGACATGATAAACTTTATTAGACTTTTATTTAACCTTTGTATTAGAGAGTCACCTACTAAAGCTTGTCCGTATAAAATTGGAAAAACACTCAGTACTTACATATAAATCAAAATTAGAGATAAAAGTTATTAGATAGGTACACACTTTTAATAAGATATCTTTAAATGTTTGATTTTTAAGAGATGTAAATAATACGACATCTGTTGTTAAATTTCTCAGCTACACATTTAAAATCTTCCTCTTATTTATTACAGAACGTCTTGTCTTATTATTTATTTGGTTAATATATCCGAGTACAGATGACAGGACTTGTATCAAGTATAATTGAAAGAACTATTTAAAATAGTAATACGTCTTAAAGCTACTTTTCAATTATTTTATCAATGATATTTATTATATAATAATAATAATAAATTAATTAATATGCTTACGAATGGAATAAAAAAGAGATTACACATCCGGTGTGTAAACTTTCTCACTCTCCTCATATTATTTTATTTACATGTATCTCAATAAAGCAATTGTGTTTTAGTAATACAAGTTCTTTGATAAAATAATAAGATATCTACCGAAAAATCATTAAGATTGATAATATTGATCGGCATGATAAATAAAAATACATAAGAATAAATGTAATTCAGAATTATATACAGTATGTCCCCGGATCGACGCATGAATAGGTATTTATTTTCATAGCACACTTTTCTCAACAACATTTCATCGTATTTCTTGCAGAAATGTGTAATTTTCTAATGACAGTTTGATAGCGAGTTAATAAACTTCCTAGTATATCACACAGTTCCTAATCTAGTATACGAAAATGTCACGTTTAGGATTGACAAATCAGGATTACCTGAATTTATTGATGATTTATGGAGAGTCCGGAAAAATTTTAAGTCGAACATGTGCTTTATTTCGACAAAGGTATTCGGACAGGCCAATTCCATCTAAAGATGTAGTGCGACGGTTAGTTAAAAATTGTTTAGAACATGGACAGTTTAGGCCAAAATTTAATTAAAAAAAAATAATTGATGACGAAGTAGTTGAAACTGGTGTTATGGGATATTTCTATACCAACCCCACTGCATCTCTTCGATAACTTTGGAAATTTCAACAATGTTCATTCAAAGAGTACTAAAAAGACATAAATGGAGACCATTTTCATACCAGCAAGTACACCACTTACATCCGCAGAATTTCGTGAATAGGATCAAGTTTTGTGAATTCTTCACCATAGCTTGTCAGGACGACGAAAATTTTACGAAGAAAATCATTTGAACTGACGAAGCTAAATTTATCAAAAATGGTCATTTTTGGGCATCCGAAAATCCCCATGTAACGAGAGAAAGAAGATATCAGGAAAGTTGGCAATTTAATGTTTTTTGCGCTATAAAAAATAATCGCATACATTGTCTACATTTTTATAACGAAAATTTAAATGGGGAAAGGTATTTAGATATATTGCGCAATATTGTGGAAGAAGAATTTGATACACTGCCTATTATCGAATCAAATACTGCTTGGTATCAAATGGATGGTGCACCGGCTCATAGAACAAGAGATGTACACTTATTTTTGGAGAGGTTATTTGACGGAAAGTTTATTGCAAACGCAGGTCCATACTTGTGGCCTCCACGTTCACCAGACTTGAGCCCTATGGATTTTTTCCTTTGGGGCTATGTTAAGGACAAAGTTTACAGTACTCCGGTGATCGACAACTGCAGAGGAAACAAAAGAAAGAATACGAGGAGCACTAAATTCATTAACAGAAGCGCAAATACAAAACGTCACTAGTAGTCAAATGCTAAAACGAATTAATAAATGTTTGGAACTGAATGGGGCTAATTTTGAACAAAATTTGAATTAATTTATTACTTTTTAATACCATATTTATTCATTCTTAACATAGTTTTCTTTAATGTTATCTTGGTTACGAAATAAATTTTACTATTCTGTTTCTTCTTTACTCGAAAAATATATTTGTTTTTTATTTCTTTATTAACATGCCATCGAACTGTCATTAAAAAATTTGACATTACGCTAAAACTGTGACGAATTTTCATAGCGCTCACGCGAAGTTTCTGAATACATTCACATAATTTGCGAATAGCTCTTAAAATATTCATTTTAGGTATAGGGACATGTAATATCATTCGACGAAGAATTTAATTTTCCACCGTCTGCGGGTGTTCCATTTAAAATTACGAAGTTATTAGTGTTTGAAATTTAACATATTAGGTCGGTAATTACTAACACCCTGTATAGTATTTGCACACAAGTGAAAATAATTTTCAATAGCCCATCTTAGTAGCTCTCTAAGTTCCAATAATCATTCATCAAATCTTCTGCATACCGAAGAAATACGTCACTAAGTACTACGATGCAATTTGATAAAATTTTCATAAAAATCAAGTTAGCTGTAAAACGGTAACGTTTACACCAGTCGAAATAAATGATCTATACGTCAAATTTGTTGCTGAATTCAATTGTTTGAAAAAAAATTGGGTAATCCATTTAAAAAAATGAAGTTGATTGTACTTCCGGCGAAACCGGAAATAGAAAATATGTACTAATATTTTCTAAAAGTTTGCCCCCATGTCCAAAATAACTCTGCAAATTTACAAATATGTCACTTGCTTAATTGCTGGGATACGGCTAACGTAAGCTCGTCCTGTTACACCCTGTATACCAGTGAATTGAATAGTGTAACAATAAAAAAAAAATAAATAAAAGGAGACAACAGAAACTGTTTGAATGTTGTATGTACGGCGAATACAAAAGGAAAAAAAGAAACGGGGGATATTCTTCTTCAATGTGGTATAGTAGGTATACTATTACTACGATATCCCACCATCTCACCGTTTTACGGCAGCACACAGCACCGATAGTATAAATACCTGTCACACCTGCGAAGAGAAGAAATTTTGTTTTCTTATTTAGTAGATTCGCATACACACATCTAATTACGGTGTCCTCTCTGTACTTCATTCCCATCCTCGCTCCTTCCTCTCTTTTTTTTGATACGAACGTACGCGTGGGTGTTGGTTTTGAGAAAACGACAAATTTAATTTTATCAGCGCGACGCCGCCGAAATCATCGTCGTTTGATTTTCCGCACGCAATTTAAAATCATCGAACGGTAAGTGTTATCATCATCATCATCATTTACCACATAGTATCACATAATGAATATAAAATCATATAAAAATTCTTTCTTCTTATATATTTATATATAGGTAGATATACATATACTTATATATGTACATAACGTATTGATCAATTAATTATCGCGTCTATGACGGATTTTAATTTTAAATTTTTGACCTTAAACAATGTTTTGTAATACCTCAAAAAAAAAAATTCTCAGAAAAACTGGTATCGATTCGTTCATTCGACACAATGTGAAGGATTTCATTATAAATACCATCTTTTTTATGATCAATATTACATATTTATGTACATTTTGATAAAACTATTCGTGAATGTCGATGTCGCATCCTTCAGAAAATTCAACTAGGTACCTATAAAATAATATTATACCAGATCCCGGATATACCGAATTCTACATGAAACGCGTTTATCTCGTGTAACATACACACGTAATCGAAAAGACATCACATAGAGATATAATTTTCGAAATGTTAGGAGTGATGTTACTTAAACGAGGTAGATATGGTAGGTAGGTAGCTATAGCTATAGGTACTACTCTTATATTACATAACGATGATTTTTGCTACTACATATACATACATACGTATACAAAAGAAAACGCACAAATACAATATAGATGTATAATAGTACATACTCGTACATATGTACTTACACACATGTATATTATGTATAGGTATGTACAATAGTATGCTAAAAGAATCTACAAAAACATAATGTCTCATGGCGAATTTCTGAAATGATTATCGTTGTGAAGATCTAACGTGTTGCAATTGTGTGTTAAATACAATTGCTATGGGCTATGGGAATGGAAAAAATTAATTACCTACATCTTTACTTAATTCGTTTTACATCATCGTAATTAGATTCGTCGATGGAAGTAGATTATTACACATACAGTGTGTTTCACTTTTCATGGGGACACCTAAATAACTTTTTTATTTTGAAAGCAATCAATATAAAATTTTTATCAGTTATGTAGGCCACGACAATGCATCTTTTCATATGAATAGAGTTTTTATAAAGTCAAAATCTAGCCAACTACGATTAAAATAAAAAGTAGCGTTTCAAGTCGGGTCATAGTAGCGATTAAGATAGAGCAAAAAAGTACTTATTAAGAAAAGTTATTACAAATCACTCAAAAACTCCAAATACCAAATTTGTAATTTTACATTTTTCTCCATTTTTATGCCATCAGCAGATGATAATTTGTTATTGCAATAATAAGAGTGCCATGAAACAAGAAAACGATTCATCAGTTCAAACGTCAAACATCAAACGTTAATTCACTAAACAGTTTACTTCAGTTGCAACTATCGAATCGAACTTTGCTAAGCAATGGCCGATAGACATTTAAGTATTGCTGAAAAAGTAGAAATTATTCGAATTGTTGGTGACAATGTTGACGTTCTACCCGAGAGGCGGCTAGAGAGTTTAACGCGAGACACCCTGAACGTCCACCCATCCGTCATCGAACTGTTGCATACTTGAATAATATTTTCAACACTACTGGAAATGTTACTAAACCACGTCCACGAGGATTGAACAATCGAGAACACCATTTAGATGCAGTAATATTAGCAGCGTATCGTAATAATCCTCACACGAGTTTACGAGATATGGCTAGAAATTTAAATATGTATCTCTTACTCTAAAATTTGGAGATGTCTCCGTCGTCACAAATTGAAACCGTATAGGTAAGCCAAAATATTTACACACTCTTGAAGATGGAGATCTCCATAGAAGAATGGAGTATTGTCTATGGGCTCAAGGTAATTATCTAAATGACGGAGAATTTTTGAAAAAAATTATGTTTAGTGATGAAGCTACATTTATTACTACTAACGGTGTAGTTTCGTCCCAGAACTGTAGATACTGGGCAACAGAAAACCCAAACTAGGTCATCAACTGTAAAAGACAATATTCACAGAAAATTAATGTGTGGTGCGGAATTTTAAATGCACGAATCATTGGCCCGTTTTTCTTTTTTGACACGCTAAATGCAGAAAGGTTTTTACATTTTTTAAATACTGAATTAATGGATGTGCTTGATGATTTACCACTGGATGATGAGAGGCGAGATTTGTACTTCCAGCTAGATGGATCCCCGGTTCATAACGCAAGAATAGTGCGAGCATGGTTAGACGAGAACTTTCCGTTAATAGAGTGGGCTCCTAGATCGCCTGACATTACACCACTTGACTTTTTCCTTTGGGGAACTATTAAAAATGTTGTGTATGCATCAAGACCTCAAAACATACAGGAACTGTGTCAGAGAATCCGACAAGCCTGCCGAGAAATTTCCCCAGAAATACTACGACGAGTTGTACTGAATCACAAAAGACGATTGGAAAAATATATCCGTCTTCAAGGTGACCTAGTTGAAAAAGATCCTATTTAAAATATTGTTCGTTAAATTGTTGCTATATTTTGTTCTTTAATACTGAATAAAATTTGCGAATCGTTTTCTTGTTTCATGACACTCTTATTATTGCAATAACAAATTATCATCTGCTGATGGCATAAATATGGAGAAAAATGTAAAATTACAAATTTTTCAGAGAAATTTGGTATTTGGAGTTCTTGAGTGATTTGTAATAACTTTTCTTAATACTTTTTTGCTCTATCTTAATCGCTACTATGACCCGACTTGAAACGCTACTTTTTATTTTAATCGTAGTTAGCTAGATTTTGACTTTATAAAAACTCTATTCATATGAAAAGATGCATTGTCGTGGCCTACATAACTGATAAAAATTTTATATTGATTGCTTTCAACATAAAAAAGTTATTTAGGTGTCTCCATGAAAAGTGAAACACACTGTATACATATTATGTATATATCTGTATAGACATTTTTGAAAGATAATAGATTTATTTTTATAATAATATAATAGATTTATATGTGTACAGGGTGGGCAAATTTCGATGTTTTAATAGGGGATCTCGGTAACTATAAGAGGTATCAAAACACGGACCACCCATCCTCGATCTGTTTTTGCGAGAAAAGGATGATGGTGAAAACCAAATTTGGCTATCGGCTTTCAGTTCTTCAGGCACTTTTTTGATTAGAATGCAATGGCGTTAGAGAATTTTTGAAAAAATTTTCGAAATTCGAGATAGGACATAAAGTTGTATTTTTTTATATCATTAAAAAGAGGATTGTTTGGCCATTTCAATGATATACCGGGTGTTCCACAAAAATATCCAAAGGCTGTAATGTCTTTATTTATCATCTGATTTTAATGACCTATATATGAAGCTGTAGGATTTCGTAAAGACTACAAACAGCAATGCAAATTATCTGTTTGTCAGATATAATTCGCGAGAAACATAATTCAACTTTTTTTTTTCAAATTGCACTATATATATTTTTTTGTAATAATAGTATTTGTATGTAATAACACTATTTTATCTTTACAATTATTTTAATTATTTGTGTTTAACTAATAAGTATGTAAGTTAGAAGCTTTACGTTTTTAAAAAATTTCTTCAAGCACACAGTATGTGTAACGAAATTTGTCCATTTCAACAACAACTGGCCTATTGTAAGTCACTTATTTGATCTTTACATTATTTCTAAGGTGTAATTCTATGTATCATGTTGCATAGGTCTGAAGATGGAGCAATAAACTCCGAAACGTCACAAAGGCTAAAATAGTACTTTACGTTATTTTATTTAAACAAACCCAATTCTGTTCCTGCAACAGTAAAGAAGGGAATTAATTCCAAATCACATCACCATATATATATATATATATATATATCAATATTTACAAACAATTAAATAACTACCACTAGTGTTATAAACATTTTCGTACGAATGTTAAAAGTTTTAGCGATTTTATTTCACGAGTGTCGCAATTTACGATACATAAGAAATAATTTGAAATATCTCTAAAACCATTAATTTTATCTGCATATATGCTTTATTCAAACTAATAGATAATTAAATTTCGTTTCCAACTAACCCATAAAAATATAGTGTTTCAATTTGAAAAAATTAAGATTTTCGCATGTTGATTGTTTCAAAAAGACACTGATTTCTAGAACACTCTGTATAACGTATTTAAGTCATAATGTTCCATTTTTCCGTTACCGAAATAATGGCATTTTTCTGTTAAAATTTTCAAACAAATGTCAATATCTTGTAAACTAATGAAATTAATTGAATATGATCCCGTATAAAGTTCCCAGGCAATTCAAAAATGTGATCCTATACAGATTGAATCTCTGGTAACCAAATGGGTGGGGAAGCGGTCGACTCCCACTACCATTGTAGAAAACATATTCATGGATATACATAACGATACGCTCGTATATGTATATGTCATCAGTCTGTCACCTGTCAGTTTCTCTATTAGCATATTAATGTAATAATGCCGAAATACACAGAGCAAGAAAAACTTCAATTGCTAAAATGGCATTATGCTGGTAATAGTTTCCAGCAGGTCCGCGATTTATTTAGCGTTAAATATCCAGATAGGTCTATTCCGTCAGTATCCACGATTTTTGACTTACTTAGAAAATTTGAACGTACTGGCATGGTAAAAAATTTAAAAAAAAGCTATCCCACACGCAAAATATCTGCGGATACATTGCTATTGGTATGTGCGTCGATTGAAAATAATTCAAATTTATCGCTACGACAGATTGCAAATGATGTGGGCGAACATCAATCATCATCATCATCTGTTAGTCGCATTTTAAAAAGTAATGCGTACAGCAGTTTTAAGGTGTCTAAGCATCAGCAATTATTTCACGACGATACATTTAGACGAATGGAATTTTGCGAGAGGTTGATGGAAATGGTGAATCTCAACGATGATTTTTTAAATAATATTTTATTTACGGATGAGTCATCGTTTCCCATTGTAAGATCCCACAACCCGTCAATAGTTAGGTATTGGGCTAGAAGAAATGAATTTCGCAGTGTAAGCACGCGTACCCAGTATCAACAGAAAGTAAATGTATGGGCTGGGTTGTTAAATAATCGGGTTATAGGTCCCATATTTATCAATGGCAATTTAACTAGCGCTAGTTATTTAGCTCTATTGGAAAATGAAGTTTTGCCGATCATAGAACAACTACCGGACATTAACCATCAAAGAATTTACTTTCAACAAGATGGTTGCCCAGCCCACAACGCTGCAGTCACTCGGGCTTTTTTGAATCGTGTATTTCAAAATCGTTGGATTGGAACCTATTCGCAAGAAATATCGTGGCCACCCCGTTCGCCCGATTTGTCTCCCTTAGATTTTTTTATTGGGGATATTTAAAGGAGTCCATTTACGCGCACGCAGATATCAGACCAAATACCATAGAGGAATTAAAAAATGCTATTACAAATACTTGTAATAATATCACACCAGAAATGCTGTATAATGTAAAAACTAACTTTTACAATAGATTAGGGTTTTGTTTATTTAAGGGAGGCGGTATTTTTGAACCATTTATTTAATTTATACCTATGTAATTTTCTATAATTAGGTCAAGTAATAAATAAACAGAATGTTTTTTCCTAATTTTTTTATTTTACTATGACTGAGCATTACAGGCTTAACCTTCGCCAATGCTCGGCCTCATCACCCATCAATGTACAATATTCAGGTGTACATCTGATTATTTATTTATTTAATTTCTTTTTTCTTGAATCCTGACTAATTATATTTTTATTTGCCAGAGGAAGGTCTTTGTTCTATTTTTGAGAATTCGCTATCTTTAACTTATTATTCGATTATTGAGCATAATCGTTATTTCATCGAAGAATAGTTTTTATTTTCTCTCGTAGCATATTATTTTCTTTAACATAATTGCGTAAAATGCCTGGCTACTTAATCATATTTGGATTAACCTTAAATTATTATTCATTGATTGTGAATTGAAATTGGCTGACGCATATGTCGAAGTTCTACTGTCACTGTCAACTGGTCACACGTCTATATCGGTGTCTGCCGAGAAAATGGTGGGGAAACATGGCTGCGTTCTCCTGTCATTCGGTTACCACAGATTCTACCTGTATATATTGTAATGTTATATTACATTTTATTCAATGTTTACAATTCCATTTATCACTTGACAGATGATCATCTAGCTGTAGGTAATCTAAAAAGATCAAAAATAAAAACACTAAATTAATTTAATATTCATGAAACTATAACCAACTATCTGATCTGTGTATTTCTTCAATTTAATTTAATTCTATTTTATAAAATATGTAACATTAACATGATTATACGCATGCGAGGTATTTGTTTAAAAATTAATTCATTTCAACGGGTCGATGGCCACAGTGGTTAGGCGGCTGACTATCGTTGTGAGAGGACGATAGGTGCCGGGGTTCAATTCTCTGGAGGGACGGTGACATTTTTTCGGAGAGTTTAATCCCGGATCGACTTGCCATTCGCTGTTGGGTGCGGCATCATAAAAGGCGATATGATGCTGTCACAAAGCCAATTGAACACAACTTACACACACAAATTACACCGCGAGAGTTGCAGTGATAGACAGACAAGCGATACAGGTTACGGAGTCACTGCAACTAAGCACCCACCACACATTAAAAAAAAATCCAATTCAACACTATCAAATGATAGAGGATGCACAACTCTTCAAGTTGGCACCATCGGTATTTTCTTCGCATATATGCGAGTCGATGTCATGTGTTGGCTCAGTAGCCATCTGACGCAGAAGGGGGGTGTTGCTCAGCAGAGATCTTATGTTAAGTCCAGCCAACGACAAAGACAGAAAGATGTTAAATACACCACAATATTATCACTCATATTTTATAAGGTAATTAATAAATTTTATATCATTTATTTTGTACACAAACACACATAAATATTATAACAAAATCACACAATTAAATTCCACACACACAGCAAGAAAAACCAACCAGTTAGGGGCATTTTAAGAAGAAACAGTAGGTGGTAATTAAAATCTACAACTTTTCGGTGACCCTGTATACATCAAATTTTCGACCGGACGTGCATTAATTAATCCATCAACGATCGTTGATTGCCGTGATTGACAGATAACTATCGAAAGGTATTTCTGAAGAAATTCAGAGACAATTGCGAATCACCTATAAAAAGCCGTGCGAGAGCAACAAACTAGTAATTTTAAGTTTGGAAAGTTGTAAAAATTTAAGAAAAATATTTTTTTTTTGAAAATTAAAACAAAGTACAAAAATAATATTTGAAAAATTTAAAATTTTTTTTTAGTAGTTTTTTTCAGAAATAATTTTTTTTTAGTAAATTGAGTTAAACGAGTAAAATTTATTTATTTTAATTAAACAAATAAAAAAAATTTCAAAGTTAAAAAATTTTTTTTTTGTAAAACATCGTTTTGTCTTGTAAAATTTTTTTTTAACTTGGGTATTTTGTAACGTTTTAAGCTCTCGTATTCTGTTCTCTACACCTGCTGTAGAGCTAAGAAATTCACGAACCCCGGAGATTATTTTTTTAAACCCCAAATTTTAATTTAAAAAGAACTCACATTTTTCTTGATTTTATTATAAATCAAATTTCACATTACAATATAGTGCTTCATTTAAAAATGTAAAGATACTGATGGTTACGGGCAAACTAAACACCCTGTATATCGTTAATTCTACGTTAAATTTCTTAAAACTAAACAACGTTTGTACCTATTTAAATATTTGCTGTATTTTGCATAAAAAAGGAGATATAGAAGAATATCGCTCTATTGTTACACCCTGTATATAGACATATACAATATCGAAACATCTAATCTAAAACAAATCAGTATATAATTAATATTCAATTGATTTTAAAAAATATCAATAAAAAAATATATTTTTTAATTATAAAAAGACAAGCAAGCGCAACTCAAACAACCGCACTCAAACTCGATTTGTTTATAAATTAGTAAAAGTTTCGAGACGATTCGGACATGCAAGACGGGCAAATAAAAATAAAAACCCATTCATATACATACCTACTGAGTAATGATATCAAATTAGATGTAATGATGATTGACTTGATTCGTCGTGCATTGAAAACAAAAGTTTTTATTAACAAATGAAAAGCAAGATTAGATAACGATATTATCAAACTGGAAGGTGTTTTGTTTTTATACATTAATTATTAATTGTTAAAGATAGGTGCTCATTGGAAGAGACTTGAACTTATCGACTTGAAAAAGTTTGGACATGAACAATTGAACTAATAAATTGGTGTACGATGAAAGCAGGGCAGAATTGTACATTATAATAATATTCTACGACGATCAATGGTGTTATGGCAACATTATGCAATTAACTTCTAATTTACTTGCAATTGCCTCCTTCAAGCATCGAAAACGATGCGATGATGACATTTGCATAATGTATAGCGAACAACAATAATTTAAATCCAGTTCTAGATATTGGCAATCGATTAACGTGCGCGTTAATAGAGCAATGACGAGAGTGAAAGAGACCCCAACAGCAACGAGCAACAAATTACCTTGAAACCCTTCTCCTCGTTCGCGTTGATGAGACGGTAAAGTCCGACTTTCAGCTTACAAGATACCTATTTATCGGATTTCAATAAAGCGCTTTTAGGTATATTATCTACACATGCACACATGTACGGGTGGTAATAATGATACAGTCTCAGGGGGGACACAGTAACGCGTAATAATTATCGCGAAATTATCCGAGATGCATGCGGTGGAGTTTCAATGACCTCTAAATGATTCAGTATATTGTTCGTTCGGATAACGAGCAGATAGATACCTACAAAGATAGATTTTCTGCGATATAAGTGTATATCCAAGAAAGCAAAAAAGCGAAACAGTTCCGTGTGATTCGTCGTCAAGGCCTCAGGTATACGAGTACATGCATACAGTCAATTATAGCTGAATCTCATTCGTGTTAATTGTTTTCGCGGGAACCAACCATACATTATGGATACGTATAAGGATTCGTAATTATCCTTTTTTTTAATCCAAGATAAAGGACGACTCTTCATTTAGTCTTACGTAGGTAAATGGTATATATCTATGTACATATGTCATTCTACTTTGACATTGGCCGGTTTTTTTTTTTTTTATATACGAAAAGGAATGAATCGAATTGGATTAGAACATTTATATAATTATATTTAAATCGCAAATGTCCTGATTTACGTAAACGTTAAAATTTCATAAATTCAATCGGTTTAAAATGATTTATTTTAAAACATTTATGGATTACAATATGAAATCGTTCATTAAAAAGGTGAACTAAAATTAGAGCAATTTTTTATTGTTCTTTTAAATAAAAAAATATCCAGTCATTTCAAGAAAAAAAAGAGGAATAAAAATCAGCAAAAAAATCACTTGGTTGTCATTAAAAAAAAAATCTCCATGGAAATACGTTGACATAAAAAAAACCACGAGTATAAGTCTAAAAGATGGAGAATAATTAGTGAAAAAGCTTTTGTTAAAGACATTTTGTTATAAAATTCATATTTACAGAAATAAACCGCTTCTTTCATACTTTTGACTAACCCCCTGTATGATACTAATTAAATTGATCTTGGTTATAGTAGCGTTTTATCTCTCGGTGCAGAAATAGAACACTAAACACTTCAACCCACTAAACACCAAACAAGTTTTAACTAAAACACCGACGCGTTTCATCAGCAATGCAGTCATTATCAAGGCAATAATAAAACTAAATTAAAATCAAACCTACAAATAACAGTTAATCTAAATATTATACGATTATCATTAAAATTTAATTATTTTAATTACGCATTTTATCGTTGATTTTATAACGTTATAGGCAAGGCATGCAGAAGCTCCGCGTAATTGTTTTTTCGAAAAAAATATTTACAAGGGGAGATATGGTACTTGGACGCACTAGAGAGACACCCTGTACATACATATACCGATTGTATAATAATAATTATCAATTCATTGTGATAAACTATTTAAGAATCAAGAAATGATATGTTACTTTATATTTATGTAGTTCATCTAAAGTTTATTTGGACTTACGTCATTCGTGACGTCATATTCGTACCACGATAAATTTTGTCAAATGGAAAGTTTTTTAAGGGTAATTTAGTGATTTTAATGTCCCTGGATTATCTAATTATGCATTGCTGCCACCTTGTTTTCGATTACAGTCAATTATCATTCATCTGTTAATTTGACATTTTGTGTATACGCGATATTTCTATGTATTCTTGTTTTATTTTCATTACCGCATCTAACACTATTCTTTTTAGAACAAATATTCGATTATATTGGCGCCTATAATGTGTAAAAATATTATGCGTGCAGAGCAAATGACAGTAGAAGACATTTTGAAAAGGTTAAAATTGACTTGGCCGTTTCGAGACGTGCAAAAACTTTTATCAAGAATACATTTTTCTTGTAAAATGCGAAATAAAAAAGTTTTTCCTCTTTGGACCTTGATCTGTGGACATACTGTAGATAACCTAACTGTTAAAACAAGTATACATAACCGACGTTTATATCAAAAGACATTTGGCATTGGTATTCGTATATGACGTCGCTCGTAATAATGACGAAAGTCCAAATAAACGTTGGATGAACTATACACGCATATACCGGGTGCTCAAATTGAAGTCGGCACTATTGCTAACTTCGTTTTTATTGATGCTACGATGTCAGTGAAATTGGCAAAGTACTAGCGTTTTTCCTTCCGAATACGATGACAAAAATTTTTTTAAATGAAATTCCCTGTATATTTTTGCACATTTTAAATAATAATTTAGTTCTAAACAAAATCTATTAATACATAGACACCCAAAAATTAACAAATAAACGAAATACAAGCCTTAACGGAAAATCATGTAGACATTGACTAGTTATCGAAAAATTAATACAGTTTGCTCTTTATTATTGTCAATATTAATCTTATTTGAACAACAAAAACGGAAATTCTGAATGCATAACCACCCTACTCTTAAAAACTATATAAGAACGTAAAGGTAAAGCTAGTATTATTATTTTCTAAATGTGCAAATGCTATTGTTGGAGCAAATTCAAATCGTAATCTTGACAGATATTATGTATCTTTTGTTGCTGTCCTAGTTATCTGTGATAAATTTAAAACTAATGGAATAGATCGATTCTGCCTACGCTCATAATAAAGGTAAAATTGAAGCAAAAGCTAAATTGCGTTTTTTATTATTACTATTAGCGAGCGATTAAAAACTAAAATCTGATTACCATCAAAGTACCAACGATTTTTTCTTCGCCTTAGATGATAGATGATAATCAAATGTTTCCTTTACTCGCCAATAATCGGACATTCATGGGCTCTACACGATATTCATATCAACTTGAACTGGTACATACAAATGCTTGTAGTTCATTTATTTATACAAGGTATTCCATTTAAAAAAAGGTTATTTGTTCAATTGTTTTTTCAATTTTACCATCGTAAGCGGAAGAAAAAACGCTACTTCTTTAATAGTAACAAAGTTAGCAATAGTGCCGACTTCAATTTGAACACACTGTATACTATAGTGAAATTAAATAAATGTTGTTAAATCTGCTAATAATTACGGTGTTTAGCTACTGTAACCGTCTATGTCGAGATCGACTGAACTTGAAGGAACGTAATTTCGATATTCTTTGCTTTTGAGAACGGAACATTTCTTCTGGCGAACACTTCTTGTGGAACACCCGATATATGTATAGGTAGTGTACATACATGGATAACATTTTAAAAAGGCATGTCTTTATTTATGCACATGCATACGGGGTGGTTGATTTTTCATTCTCTAACCTGAATCAGCTTTATTATAAAAAATACAACAAAAAATGTTTTTTATCTCGAAATGGTCTATCATATTGGATCAATTCTACGAGGGCAAACGTACCTACTCGACTTTTATAAGTCCAATAAGTTAGTAGAGATGTTAAAAAAATTATTATTAATGGAAAGGATCTTAGGATGTTTATTTTAATATATGATACGACAAGATTATAGATACAAGTGTATAAAATAATATTTAGTTACTCACTTGATTTGGAAAGTGTTATTTAGTAGGTACTTAATTACAAGTAAATAAGTAATACAAAACGAATTTTAATTATAAGTAAAATAAATTTTCTCTGCGTAAGTACATACTTATTATATAGGTAGGTTCGTCAAACGAAAGCGATTTCCTAAGCGGAGTTGCGTCACTATTGTTTCAAGTTGGATGTTGCATTTCTTTCTTAGTACCTACCTACCGACTATTAAAAATTTCTCTTAAAACAATACTGCAAGAGGAAAGATTCAAGAATAAATATGGTGTGCGATTTCGAAACGTCTTCACACAACAATTAATTTCATTGTCATTCGTTTGAAACTTGTACATATATCATACGATACATAATATGTATGTATGTACATTGATTAATTATAATTGATTAATAATAAAAGATTCGAATATATTCCGATGAAGGAAGGCTTGTTTGTTTTGAAAAAAAAAAAAATCAGTACATAGTAGGTATGTATACATACATACATATAAAAAATGATATTAAAGATAATTATATGTTGGGATTTAATTGTAACGATGTCACAAGCTTCTTCAATTTAAATTAGCGTCAAGTTGCGACCTTGGTCATTCGTTATTTCACGTTCTAAATTACCGCAATGTTGCATATACATACATATGTGAGTAAGTTGTACATATAGATACACGTATGTACATATATAATAGTGGCAATTGAGGATTCACTTTTATATTTCCTGCGGCATGAATGTATGTTTATGTATATGTATGTATGTACCTAATGTATATATTGTAAATTTGTAGGATCGGGTTTATTAATTTATACACCTCACTTAACTTTTGTTTATTTATTAAATAAACAAGAAACACTAAGAATATTAAACATTAAAAATGAATACAATACAACATACATCTGTACTACATAACGTCTTATATGGCACTGTTCGTGCAACGATGATGCGTGCGCACGCGCACGCCACCTAAACTTTGCATATACGAATTATTTCACCCCACAATTCGGCCATCCTACGGCAAATTCGCCCTCGAATTATTCGCTATTATCACCCCCCATGGCCCACGGTTTTATAAATTCGGCGCATGTTGTAGTGCTTATTGGGCCATCGCATTTGCCTATCTTCACGACGTCATAGGTGTCTTTCGGTTTAACTCGCGTGATTTCATAAGGTCCTAGATATTTGGGTTTCAACTTTAAACCTGGTCCTAGTTGTGTTCTCTTTATTGCTACTACATCATGTACATTATATTTTCTCGCAGATCGCCTTCGCAGGTTATACGTCTTGCGGTTTTCCTCTTGACAGGCTAGGATTTGTTTCTTTGCCTCCTCTCGCAGTTTACCTCGGTCTTCAACAAAAGTCGTTTCGATTTCTTCGTCAATCATCTGTTTTATGTACAGATCTTCTTTTCCTCTCATCTTGACACCAATTAATAATTCGAACGGTGTAAAACCAGTACTCCTTTGGCATGTAGAATTTATAATGCGCTGAACTTGGTCGACGTGGCGATACCATTTTGTTGGGTCTTCCAATGACAACTTCGTTAATATAGATATTATTACTGAATTCGTTCGTTCTATCTGGCCATTGGCCCTAGGCAAACCAGTTGTGATACAATGATGAGTCACATTTTCCTCTTTACAATATTGTTCAAATTCATCCGAACTAAAAGCTGTGCCCCTGTCAGATATGATCACGCCAGGGTTTCCAAAATGCTTTTGTTGTACTTTCAATTTGGCAATGACTTCCTTACTCGTAGTTGACTTTACGGGGTATAGCCATACAAACTTTGTAAAACTATCTATTATCGCTAAGATATGTCTATAATTTTTATTTGTCGACTCCAACGGTCCCAGATGGTCGATATGATATGTATGTAGTGGTATCCCCTCTTTCGGTATAGGATTAAGTAACCCTTCTTGCTTTCCCATTTTTCTGCTCGTCAAAATGCACTTTATGCAGTTAGAAATACATCGTGTCACTTTCGTACCCAAATTTAAAATATAATAGTCTTGACTAATCACATCTTCGGTCTTCTTTTTGCCAAAGTGATTTCTTTCGTGTACCATTTTCACAATATCCATCTGCATATCGCTTGGAATAATGAGTAGGTCTTTTCCATTTTCCACCTTATATAGAATGTCATTTTTCAGGAAGTGGTTATCATATTCGTGCGTCGTCTTCAATATCCTTTTGATAGCCTGAATTCGTTCATCACGTTCTTGAGCTTTTCGTATTTGAGCTGTCACAGTATCTTCTACGTGAATTTGATAAACGGGGTATCGGCTAAGAGCGTCGACGTGACGCATTGATGAACCTACTCTATGGACAATCTCATAGTCGTAATCTTCCAAGTACAAAGCCCATCTTGCTACACGTGCATTTAGTTCCTTTTTCCGCATCGTTTGACTAAAGGCCGCACAGTCCGTAATTATTTTGAATTTTACACCCAGCAAATATACTCTGAATTTTTTTAGTGCCTCAACGATTGCAAGCACTTCCAGCTCGTAGCTTATGTACTTACGCTCAGCGTCGGAAGTCTTTTTACTCATGTAATATGTCGGATGAAACTTATTGTCTTCGTCAGATTGTTGTAGCAATACGGCTCCATACCCTTCTTGACTGGCGTCGCAATGTAGCTCAGTAGGTCTTCCTTGTTGGTAAATATTCAGAACGGGTTTATCTGCAAGAATTCTTTTAAGCTCTTCAAATGCAGCTCTCTGTTCCTCAGCAATGGTAAATGGCTTATTTCCTTTTAGTAATTCACTAAGGGGTCTTGCGATTGTGGAGTATTTAGGAATAAATTTCCGAAAGTAGCCACTTAAACCTAGGAAACTTTGAAGCTGTTTTTGCGTAGTCGGCATCGGAAAACGTAGTACTGCCTTCGTTTTGTCTTCTGATGGATAGATTTGCCCGTTTCTGATGATGTGCCCCAAGAATTCTACTTCCCTCTTCAACAAGTGACATTTCTTCCAATTAATGTGCAATCCATACTCGCTGGAAACTTCAAGAACAGTCGTCAATCTTTGCAAAGCTTCTCTTTCATCGGTAGCTGGTATAATGAGGTCATCCATATATGGTAACACTATTCCATCCCTCGTCAGGTTTCTAAATATTTGATTGATAAACCGCTGAAATACTGCGGGTGAATTACATAAACCAAACGGTACCTTAGTAAATTGGTATTGACCTGAATGTGTGACGAACGCAGTATACTTTTGGCTAGCTTCTTCTACATCAACATGAAAGAAACCGTTTCGCAAATCCAATGTACTGAACACTTTAGCATTCTGTAATCTGTCTAGCTGGTCTTCTATCAGCGGGAGAGGATATCTGTCTTTTACAATTTTCCTATTGATCTTTCTGTAATCTATACAAATCCGTGATCCGCCATCTTTTTTCTTAACAACTACAACCTGGCTTGAATAGTCAGAAGCACACGGTTCTATTATTCCTTCCTGTAGCCAATCACTAACTTGTTGATCAACTATGTCCCTTTCTACGAATGGTAATCTTCGTGGAGTGTGGTAAATTGGCTCTTCATCTATAGTTGTTATTTTCATCCTTACGTCTGTTGTGCGCGTCTTCTCGGGACGATATGATGATATCATGTCTTGTATTTTTTGTCGCTGCTCTCTAGTGGATGTGGCGCCAATGTCTAAAGGTGTTTCCAAATTTATATCTATAGCCATTATGTCCAACCCAGCCGGAGCTTCTCGCTTGGACATAACGACAGTATCTCCATCTATAATCATATGAACACCGGATAATAGTTCTTTGCCTAATATCAGTTCCATTCTCATCACATCATCTGGAACTACATGAATTTTGGTAATAAATTCGTCATCATCTATTTTTAGTCTGCACATCATTGAACCTAATGTAGTAACTTCACTATTTCCAAATCCACGTAATGCCATGCTTAGATGGTCAATAGTCTTTCCAATATCCTTACACACGCTTTCCTTAATAATATTTATTGCGCTTCCTGTATCTATTAATGCTATAATCTCTTTATCCTCAATAAGCATATTTTTTGTGTATGATAAAGGTTCAATCAGGTTGACGTTTCTTGATGGTTTTTCATTGGATCTTGTAGCACTTTCTCTTTTGTCGCAGTCGAATGATCTATGCCCAAATCCATTACATTTAAAACATTTACTGCCTTTTGATTTGGAAGGACAGTCTGTTGATTTATGACCAGTTACACCGCAGTTATAGCATCTAATATTCTTGTTATCGGCCACTTTTGTTGTTCCGCGACAAGGTAGCAAAGGACGTTGAGGGTGTCGTTTGTCTTTTACGTCCTGATAAGTTCGCAATTTTTGTTTCAAATCTTGTAAATCTTTGGCGCTATACAAAATCATTTTGTTATTAGCGTCGTCATAAATACCATCAACGATGTATTGAATAACGTCAGGCTCCTCAATACTGCCTCTATTCGCTAATTCTTTCATCACCAAAAAATATTCTTGCAGCGTTTCGGACTTACCCATCTTTCTGTTACTTAACATTCGGTGAAGTTGAGCGTTGGTAAGTCGTTCTCCAAATTCGTCGAGTAATGCTCTTTTTAGATCTCGCCAATTATTCAATCCTCTTTCCCCTTCCACAAATAGTCTTGCCAGCCCTGTTAGCTGCCTTTTGGCATACAGGAATAGATATAAATCATCCCAATCTACCATTTTGCCTACTGCTTCTATATCCTCAACCCATTTTTTAACAGGGTAACTGCTGCTACCATCAATACCATCAAACTTCCGGACTGCATCTTCCACGTCTCGAAAAGTAACAGTATTCTTCTTCACGTCCCTTCTCGAGCTCCTATCATCTTCCTTTGTCTCTGCATCTTTATCATCTTTCAGTTCATCCGCATTCAATTGTTTATCTTCGTCATCGTCTTCGTCATCCGTTGTCGAAATAGTACGTAGTTTATCGAGATTAGCCAAGTTATCGCAAATTCGTTGTGTAATTTCGTCTTCGTTCCCAGTATATTCGATGCATAAAATGTTACAAATGGAAATTAAATCTCCCAAAGCAAGATTTTTTTTGATATATACTAGTTTAGCATTGTATTGATCCGAACCGCTTTTGAACGTAAAACCAGAAAATTCTCTAAGCCTTTTTCTATTACCCCGATCACCCTCTGACTGAAATACTAATTTATGAAACGCTTTTATCGTTTCTGCCTTCGCGACTTTTATATTGACTAATATGGATGGGATATCTTTCAGCATCATCGTTACACTGTCTTTTCTTATCTTACTTAATAATATAATAGAAATACAATAGAAATATTTAACTAACAGTTAATACAAATATTAAAATGGAACAATATGTACTATTAACATGTTTAGAACTGACTTACATAAAAATATGTGTTGGTTTAGGTCTATATTCAAATTATTATTCAGAGAATTCAAAAAAAAACAGTCAACAGTTCAATGAACTCGAACATCTGGTTGTTTACACACGCATGCGCATATATTTTGCTTACGCTTCGCCAGGTAATAACATCAATACTCATGCGCCGTTACGTCGCGTCGTTGTAAATGGTTTTAAATAAAAAGGTCAATTACTTACGATTGTTTCTCGAAATTCCTAATACTATTTCACAATCTTGAAATACCTTGGTAGGCTGTACCTACTTAGATGTAGCGTCCGCCGTCCGTGTTTCTATGTGATGTCAGCTTCTATGTACGTCTTCTTAACCTTCTTCTGTCGTCGTAATTTCACTTTGTTGCTTTATCGTCTTCTCTTCTGTTTTGTGCCCGTCTTCTTCGTCGTCGTTTTCGTCCTTTTACCGTCTTTTCGTTTTCTTGACCGTCTTTTTGCCGTCTTAGCCGCCTTTTCGTCGTTACATCGTTCGGACAATGCCCGTTGTTATATTTCTCATTCCATCCCGGTTGAGCCCCCCAAAATTTGTAGGATCGGGTTTATTAATTTATACACCTCACTTAACTTTTGTTTATTTATTAAATAAACAAGAAACACTAAGAATATTAAACATTAAAAATGAATACAATACAACATACATCTGTACTACATAACGTCTTATATGGCACTGTTCGTGCAACGATGATGCGTGCGCACGCGCACGCCACCTAAACTTTGCATATACGAATTATTTCACCCCACAAATCTATACAGACAGACTTGACATGTCGCGAATATTTCAATGCATATCAATCGAATTAGATCTTGAGTCATTCAGGCATTTCCAACGTAACTAGAATCACTTCGCTTTGGCACTTAAATGCTATTCATTGCATTTCTTTTATTTATACTACCATAATGACATCTTGTGAACATTACTCTTCTTATTAAATCTTCATTGAACATTTCCACAATTTTAATAAAGCCAAAAAAAATATTATTTTTAAACCTATTGTACATGAATTCCTAATAAGGCTTTTAACACGTTAGTTAGTGCAAGTGGTCGTGGCGCAGACGTTCACGTGACGCCTTAATAACGTAAGGCACAGATTGTTTGGGATTCGAATCCGATAAATGAATTTTATTTTTTTTTTATCTTGATTAAGTTTTGTTGTTTATTTTGACAAATGATTCGTCGTTAGTAACAATTAAAAATCGAATAATTAATAGGTAGCACGTGATCATTTTTGTTATTGTAAAAATTATTCATTATTTACCTTCATCCTCAAAAAATCGATTTTATAGTCTTCAAAGATCTCTGATTTTTGTAGTGTTATTGAATTTGTAGCATTATTGTTGGAGATAAAAATTAAAAATAAAACTAATCTGCCGGGATTCGAACCGTAAACAATCCGTGCATTTGCGTTATTATTAAGCCGTCGCGCGAACCATTGCGCCATGGACACTTGAACTAAGTCACGTATTAAAAGCCTTATTAGGAATTCACGAACAATAGATTTAAAAATAATAATTTTTTGGCTTTATTAAAATGACTTTTTTTGTACTATGATTGTGGAGATGTTCATTGTTAACCTAGTTATAACATGCGGCCCTTAATGTTGAATAAAGTAGTATTAGGGAGATAATATTCACCGAAAACCGATTTTACATGTATTCTGCCTATGTCCCACTTGGCCGTGGACATCCTGTACATATATTGTAGTGTTTAATATTAAAAGCACACTTTACAATAATAATTTTGAAACCCACCCTCTTTTACCTTAATTATTTATGTGTGATATGTAAATATTTTTATCCCCAAAACACTTTGTTCCTGCTTCTACTTAGTTACCTTTCCCTTCCTTTGAATCTTTTCTTTTTCGTCTACTTTTTTCTTTCTCCTTTCGCTTTTCAATCTTATCCAAAATCTTTTCCATTTTATACTCTCTCATCTTCGTCATTTTTCAAAATCAACCCAAATCTTTTTTTCTTTCAATTCTCAAAAACGTTTCTCTTTCTCCTGTCTCTCTAATTTTCAATCTTGCCTTTTCTTCTTTTAAAAAGAACTTTTTTCCTTCACTTGATTTTTTTTTTTTTTTCGATCAACTTTTCAAAAACCGTTCTTCCTTTTTTCTTTCTTATTTCTCTTGACTTTTGACTTGACAGTAGCTTGTACGTGTTATAACGTGTAATTTTGACAATGGGGCCGTCCCGTTTTTTTAAATGTGTTAAACATTACAATTTTATTATGAAAGATTACTATAATCTGATGTAGGTAATAGCAAAAATTGTAATTTTATTTTATTTGTAAATCGCGCGTTTAGTGACGTGATAATGGTACTTCTTTTTATTGGCTTAAACTTGTAAGAATACATCAACGACAAACGTAGTAATGTGCAAGCATTGTTATATATGTAGGGAATGACAGGTGTGTTGACAGTGACAATTATTAGAAAAAAGGCGTGTATATGAAATATATTTATGTTGTGCAATCAAGTGTAGTTTTTATGTACTAAAATACGAAATGTAAAAACGTATAAGTAAACAAGTACACCATCTACACGAAATGGAGAAAATTGGCAAACATGCTTCGTTCAAGGAAATTATAGTCCTCTTCGTGAAAATATATTCTTGACTATAAATGGTCATTCTATACAAGGATTCATTGACAGCGGAAGTAATCTGAACTTGTTAAAAGCCAGCAATTAGGTGCAGATGGGAGCGCGAAATTTGATAATACTTGTGTTTTGGTAAAAGGATTAGGAAATGCGCCAATAAAAACATTCGCGTCTGAAGTAAAAGTCAATGAACATATTCTTTCGACATCGTAGCTAATACAGAAAACCATCTAGACGTAGCTGAACCAGGGCATGAGAAGAGAATTAGCGAAATTATAACTAATTATAAACCAAAACGCCCGAAAGAAACGAAGATATGCATAAAAAAAGTACACTAATTTTTAGCAGATGTAACTACTCTCTTTTTGGGTTTAAGTTTAGATATAATGGTTGAGTGGAAGAGCAGATATCAACTTTTAGTGATGCATCTGAACTTCACCACTTTTCACTTCAATATTAATATAGAAATACTTTTGATTTTTTTGTAACATACATATATTGGAAATAAAGACGCTTTTCCGGATTGATTTTAAAATTATTCTTCCAACCAGATACAAAACATTTCATGATTAATTAATATCAAATAAGATTCAAATAAAAATAAACAACGATGCCAAAGGTGATACCTAATGTTAAAAAATATACAAAAACTGAAATCTCTAAACACACAACAAAATAATAACAACACAATAGTTTATCAAACAAATATAAAAATAAATACTATTATGACAGAATACAGATAGACAGGCGGTGGATTTCGTTTGACGTTTACGTAGCTAACAAAAAAAAAAAAAAAAGATTACATTTCTGATTAAGAAAACATTGATGTGTTATTTCTATCTCTTTCCATATCATACTTTTGACAAGCTTCTCTGTCAATTTACCATTATCACGTCATAAATGCGGTAAATTCAAACTTTGATATTTTTTCTTGGCATATTTATTAATAATATAAAAAAAAAAGAAAATGCTTAGACGCTATAATTTAATGTACACTTTAAGAAAAAAATATAAAAAAAAAATCCGGGACGGCCCCATTCAATTCATCCCAAATTTACAGTGTTTAACACGTTCACTGCCGCTGGCTCTTATAAGAGCCAACGCCGAGCTTGCGTCAGTGCCGGTGGTTCTTAAAAGAGCCTCGGTGAAATGATGTTTTTATGCGGCATATTTTGAGTCGGCACGAGACGTTGGGTGCATAGGTTATGTCGGCACTAAGGATGGGTATTATTTTACAAATTTTTGTTTTTAGATTGGTAGTAATATGTGTCTAAAAATGGCGGATAATAACGGTATGGCAGAGCCTTCTGATCCTAAAAAACCAAGATTAAGTGTGAAAAAATACTATACAGATAGTGAATTATTAAAAATATTGGAAGATAGTGACTTTGACGACTTAGATTCTGTTGGGAGGAGGGACTCTGATGGGGAATATTTGAGCGATTACGAGGAAGTGAATGACGAGGTGACCACCCAGGCAGTGAGCGATTTGTCTTCAGATAGTGATGAAGAAAACCCTACAGATGTTCCGACAGGTAATGCCGACAATAGAAAAACTATTATAGACTGGAAAGAAGATCCTACCGGTATGAATAGTTTACCTTTTTTAAAAACAGAGAGCTTGCTTATTTCACCAAATGGCTTCTCTCCTGTAGACTATTTTCGTCATATAATGACTAATAATTTTCTTCAAACGGTTATTGAGGAAACAAACGCAAATGCTGAACAAATTTTTTTATCTCGTACCACCAAAGAAAAGTCGCGTATATGTGATTGGAAAAACCTTACTTTAGATGAGTTATTAGTTTTTGTGGGGGTTTTCCTTCATATGGGAAATGTAAAGCTAAAACGTTTTCAAGATTACTGGAAAAAAGATCCCTTTTTCCACTGCAAAGCAATAGTCAATAGTATAAGTCGCAATCGCTTTCTAGTTATATTGCGTTCGCTGCATTTTCTAGAAATCCGTCAGTTGGAGAACCCAATCCAGAGGACAGGTTGTACAAAATCAGATCGGTTATTAACTTTTTTAACCAAAGAATGGCGGAAATTTATTATCCTTGCAAACAACTTTCCCTGGATGAGTCGATGGTGCTATGGAGAGGGCGTTTGTCATTCCGTCAGTACATTAAAAACAAAAAGCATAAATATGGGATAAAACTCTATATGATGACGACTCCACAAGGTCTTATACAAAAGATTGCTGTGTATACTGGTATGCTTGATGAAATAGGAGGCCGAGGGCATGCTCAAAAAGTTGTGTTGCACTTGATGAAAGACAAATTAAACGTTGGACATCACCTTTACATGAATAACTATTACAATAGTTTCGACCTGGCGAAGACCCTCTTGTATCAAGGAACCCATTGCACAGGGACATTAAGACTAGACAGAAAAAATGTACCCATAGACGTCAAAAACGTAAAACTTGCCAAGGGCAATACAATTTGCAGATATGCCGAAGGGGTAATGATTGGGAAATGGCGCGATAAAAGGGATGTAAGTTACATATCGACGGAGTTCGAAAATAATATGATTGAAATAGAAACAAGGAATAAAGAAAAAAAAACAAACCACTACCTATAGTTCAGTATAATAAGTATGTACATGTCAGGAATTGATAGACAGGATCAAATGCTATCCTACTATTCAGCAGAAAGAAAAACCATTCGTTGGCCAAAAAAATTATTTATGCATTTTATAGAAACGATGCTGCTAAATGCACATCATTTATTTAATAAATATTCTGGAACTAAAATGGCGTTGTATGAATTCAGAATAAGTGTAATTAAAAGTTTAATGCCACCAATCACTGAAAATATTTTCGCAGCAGTCACTTAAGAGCACAAATTACTCAAACGAGATTTAGCTGATGGTAAAAAGCAGATATCCAAGAAAAGATGCCAATCTTGTGCTAAGAACGGGAAGCGTACCCAAACTATTTATGAGTGTTCTACATGCCCAGGTGCTCCAGGCTTCTGTTTGGAATGTAGTGACATTATTCATAGATAACTTTTTTTGTGTTTAAAAATTATATTTGCGTTCAACCAATAATTATTATTATATTTTTTATTTTCTCCTTTGTAGTTTATGCAACAGGTTATGCAGGGTCTTAGTTTATTGTTTTTAACTGCACGACTTATTTGAAAAGTTTTTTTTAGTTTTGTTTAAATTTTTAAATTTATGAATGCAATATTTTTTTCTAGTTTTTTTTAACTGTAGTTACCAACTTATTTTGTTTTAGTTTTATCAACCATGTTGTTTTGTAAGCTTTTTTGTTTTTCCTAAACTTTAAATAAATATTTAATATTATTGTTTTAATTTATTTATATTCAAGAAAAATATGTAATAAACAAATTGTTGTATAGCATTTGCAGGCCTTTAGGCCCATAGCTGTGTGACCTCTTTCCATTTCTTTCTATCCGCTGCTTTTCTTCTCCAGTTCTCTATCTGCTAATTTTGAAAAAATTCCAAGAAATCTCTTATATCCTCCTCCATAGCTTCTCTCCACTTTCTTCTGGGTCGTCCTCTTCTCCTTTTCCCTTCAGGTTCTCTCCATGCTATCGTCTTCACTAGTCTCTCGCTCCCCATTCTCTCCAGATGTCCTGCCCATTGCAGTCGCGTTGATCGTACAACATCGCTAATTATCGGTTCGCTAAATAGTCCGTATACTTCCGCGTTTGTTCGCCTTTCCCATCCTTCTTCCGTTCTTTTGCCCCCGTAGATCCTACGTAATATTTTCCTTTCCCATGCTTCTATCTTCGTTTGGGTTCTTTTGTTCATTACCCATGTTTCGGATCCGTATAGTAAGGTAGGTCTTAAAACAGATTTATATACCCTTATTTTGGTTTTTTTTTGACACTTCTTTTGATCTTAAAATGCTGTGTAATCCGCTGGCGCATCTGTTACTTCTCATCATTCTTTGCTCTATTTCAGTTTCCTCGTTGCATTTGTCGTCTATCAACGTTCCGAGGTACATGCTGCTGTCCACTTTTTTGAATGTCAAGCCTTTCACATCGTTGATTTTTACCTGTAGCTCTTCTTCCCTTCTTCCATGGTTAACCCTTAGTTGTAAGTAATTGCTTTTGTCTTCATTTATGTATAATCCTTTCTTTTTGGCCGCTACTATTAGTTTTCTTGTTACGTCTATTAATTCCTTCTTCCCTCTACTAAATAATACTACATCATCTGCATACGCTAGACATTGGTGATTTCTTGTGAGAATTGTTCCATTCCTATTGATTCCACTGTCCCTTATTGTGTCTTCCAAGATTATATTGAATAACAGGGCTGACAATGGATCCCCTTGTCTCAAACCTGTCCCCACCTCAAAAGCGTCTGATATTCTTCCGTTTACTTTGACTACATTCATTGTTTTCTGTAGTGTCATCTTTGTCAGTCTTATTAATTTTTCTGGGATCTTCATCTTTTGCATTGATGTTATTACCTCCTTTCGTTTTACCGAATCATACGCTTTTTTGAAGTCGACAAATAGTAGGTGTATTGGTATTTCATATTCATAACATGCTGTCAATGTTTGTTTTAAGGTAAAGACCTGATCCGTTGTTGATCGACCTTTTCGAAACCCGGCCTGGTATTCCCCTATTAATTTTTCTGCTATTACCTCTATTTTCTGTTTTATCCATGTGGATAGTACTTTATATGCAACGTCTAATAAGGCGATTCCTCTATAATTATGGCAGTTAGATTTGTCTCCTTTTTTATATAGTGGCACAATCGTTGCTTTATTCCAGGCTTGTGGCATAGCTTCTTGTGTATAGATATCCCTCATGAGTTCGTATATTTTTTCCTTTAATAGCTTCCCTCCCGCTTTGATATTCTCGGCTGTTATTCCGTTATGTCCTGGACTTTTGTTGTTTTTCAGCGTTTCTATTATATTATATATTTCTTCCTTGGTGGGCTGTTCTATTTCTTCTTTTACTGTTTCAATTTCGTCCTGCTGTGAGCCCTCTTCCATTCCTTCGGCTCCTTCATTCAATAACTCGTCAAAATATTCTTTCCATCTCTCCACTACTTCTTCCTCATTACTGATTAAATTTCCTTCTTTGTTTTTGTAGTGAACTGTTCTTGCTTGATAGCCTCTCCTCATTTCCTTAACATCTCTATAAAAGTTTCTGATTTCTTTGTTTTTGTATTTTCCTTCTATTGCCTTAATCTTGTTTTCTGTGGCTGCTCTTTTCTTCTCTCTGCACAACTTCTTTGTCTTTCTTCTTTGCTCTTGGTAGTTTATTTTATCCGCTTCTTTGCCAGATTGTAGTAATTTATGTCTCAGAATTTTCCGTTTCTCGATTTCTTTTCTACACTCTTGATCCAGCCATTCTTTCCCGCTTCGTCTTGCATGCTTTGATAAATGTTTCCTTGTAGCGTCTTTTATAGCGTTTTCTATTTTTTCCCATTTGCTATCTATATCATTACCTTCGCCAGTTTCCATGTTACTGTTTCTATGAATTATTACTTGTCTATATTTCCTTGCTATAGTTTCATTTTTTAAATCCTCCATGTTGTATTTTGCTTCTATCTTTTTTCTGTTCTGCTTTCTGTCTATTTTGAAATAAACAAATACCATTAAATTATCTAGCGACCCTTATAAGAGCCAATTGGCACACGGGGTGCATACTTAAGTATCAATGCCGCCGACTCTTAGAAGAGCCAAAAGAAAAACGAAAATTTTGAAAAAATTCCAAGAAATCATCTTTAACAATTGTCTTTAAGTCATTTTAACACCAAGATAACAACACATTGAAAGAAAAGATGAATCGGCTCCTGGCTAAAACCAGCCGAAATTGAGTTGGCAGTGAACGTGTTAATATATGACTCTAACGAATTTTCTTGGAAATAATTGAAATGACATAACATGACAATATATTTTTTTTAATTTCTAAATACGTACGTACATAGTAGTTTATTGATTAATGTCCATCTCTGTGATTGGAAGCTTTTAAAAACCACATTAAAACGAAGTCAAGAAAGTTAAGTTCGTATGTAGTATATTGATTAAAATGGAATGCTACAAATCACATATGCTACCTATACAAAATAACAAATAAAACACATCACTTCACCTTGAACGCATCCTTCTCCTAGCTGGAAACATATTAGATCTACATATATGTACATATGTTGTATATACAGGTGCATGTATTGTATTAAAGATTCCATCCGCAATTCCATCGAATTATGTATAAATTGATTGATAATTATCGGTTATTACTTATTACAATCGCACGCATACATCAATACAATAGACCACCAATTATATTAGGTATACACAAAGATACATAGACAGGTGTAATAAGATATGCAGTTATTTAATCACTTAAAAGTACTCCTATGTATTTGTACATTTTTAAGAGATTGAATTCTAGAAATTAGTAACGGTTATAAATTTACAGTTTCTTTTTTTTCTCCAATAAAAATTAATCATTTAATTATCGATGATTGTTAGATGAAACCTTCAAGTAGTTATAACGGATAAAAAAAAAGATATACGAGGTTTGTCTGAAATGTAAGGCAAGTAATAGAGAGGTTAGATCACATTTATTCAATCTATAACCGTTTATCGGACAGCTGTCAAAATTTGCATTTTTTTGCGAGTTTATAATAATTTCGAATTACTTTTATCACGAAACAAGACGATTAAAACGATTTATATTTTTACGACTAACCTTTTTTATTTATTATTAACAAATGAGAAACAGTATGCGTTCTGAGGATCTTTATTTTTCAAAACCAAAACAAATCTTATATCATATACCTTCGGATTTTTTTTGATAATTTTTTTTATTTTTTTTTACAGATGAAGTTCGTTGACGTCTTGACAACTACCTGCGTACTAACATCGACGTTAATCGCCTCGGTCATAGCGCAAAGTAGGCCTGTATCGAATCGCCCGGGACGATTTCTATCATTACCAGTACCACAAAAATGTGCCAATAGTAAGTAATACTTTATTATTTATGTATACACTGTGTCCCCGGATGAAATTGCCAAGAGGAACATCTGATTAACAATAGATTCAAAAATCCTCCCCTCTTGAACCATCTTCATGTTTTTGTAGTTTATTGACATTTTTTTATCCTAAGAACGATTCTGTCGTAAGATCATTCTTTTTTTTTCTTTTTCTTTTGGTAAGTCCACGGGGAGATATCTACAGTGTATAATTTGACGTTTACATATGTATTTTTTATACTTGACTGTACCATAATTGCTTCTGTCAAATTAAAAATAGATTTTTATGTTGAAATTTTTATTTGTTAGGCTAAAATGACACAAACTTATTAAATATTATCGTTAATAGTGATTTTCAAAAAGTTAATTATGTCATATGTGTTTTTTATTACATTATTGCAATCGTTACAACTTTTTCTTTTATAAAAACTAAAAAGAAATATACAGGATGACTGGTATGTAAACCTACATACTGAAAGATCTATTGGTAGAAATATGCCTTATACAAAAGTGAAAAATATTCGAGATATTGAATGTTTTGTATTTTTTCCAAAATCCATTATTTACTCCGGCTAATATTTAAAATTAAAGAAAATTATATAAGTTTTTTTCAGTTTCTCAGTTTTCCCTACTAAAAGACACATTAATGTAGTCTTCAAGCTTTAACGGCCGCTGTTGATGGCTGCTCTTCGGTTCTCGTGTTCTCTTGTTGTGATCTTCTTCTTCATTTCTGAAGAACCAAAGAGCATCCAAAAGACACATTAACACCCATAACGTAGCAAACATTATGTTAAATTCTTGGAAGAAAAAGCAGTACAAAAATGAATACTTCCAGCTCTCAAGAAAACTTCGAAATAATTTCTAGATTGATGAGTAATTGTTTCAAAATTTTCATAATACAGCTGATCCTTAAAACTTCTTAGCCGGAGTAAATAATGGATTTTGGAAAAAATACAAAACATTCAATACCTCAAATATTTATCACTTTTGTATAAGGCATATTTGGCTAAATCTATTGTAAATGATCTCTACTAATAGGTCTTTCGGTATGTAGGTTTACATACCAGTCCCCCTGTATGTATAGTACAATTTAAACAATAAAAAGTTGAATCAAGATTCTTGTTAATTATACGTGATAAAAAGATAATTTGATATGCATATGTATATTATGTAAATCACTGAAATCAGATGACAAATAAAGGTGTTATAGCCCTAAGGAAATGTTTGTGGAACACTCTATATACAGTGTGTCCAAGATAAGGATCCTAAGCATGGGAATCTCAGTACCTGTAGGAGATACAGCTTAGGTTAAATTAGGAAAAAGTTGCGTTCTTCGAAGTTTATTTACATGCCGTTTAGAAACTTGAAAAATTTTCATGGCCTGCTGAGATATTTGGGAGAAACGGGAATTTGACAATATGGATTTTATTTCTTTCTGACTTTATTTGAAGAGATAGCAAAAAAACTAATAACACTTTCTCATTGGCACTTTTAAGGTAATATTTTATATGGCCCGAAAAAAACTACACCCGGCATCTGATTACATTTTTTATTACAAATTCAACGATGTATCACGTGCCATATTTTTTTTTTAGTTTAGAGGAAAATTGCATTTTTTCCAAATCCTAAAAGTATTTTTAGGTAGGCGTTGTAAAAAATGCTTTCAAGTAAATACCTGAACCGAGTCTGTCACATTATTTAATTTTCATTATTCGCCTACTTTAGAAAACCTTTTAAAAAATAGAAAAGATGCAATTTTCCTCTAAACTAAAAAAAATATATGGCACGTGATACATCGTTGAATTTGTAATAAAAAATGGAATGGAAAGTTTCTAAACGGCATGTAAATAAGCTTCAAAGAACGCAACTTTTTTCCTAATTTAACCTAAACTGTATCTCCTACAGATACTGAGATTCCCATGTTTAGGATCCTTATCTTGGACACACTGTATATGTATAGGTAGTGTACATACATGGGTAACATTTTAAAAAAGCATGTCTTTATTTATGCACATACATACGGGGTGGTTGATTTTTCATTCTCCAGCCTATATCAGCTTTATTATAAAAAATACAACAAAATTGATTTATCTCGAGATGGTCTATCATATTGCATCATTAGAAATCTCTCACAGCTTACTGATTTTTAACAGCGATAATCAACTTTAATTGGAACATTCTGTATATTTGGTGGTTTTTCTAATATGAATTAAAAAAAAAATTAAATACTACATAGTAAGCAGTCTGTCTTGTTCAAATTATCGACCATTACATTCTAAACATTTGTGGGCTCGCATAATTATGTTCATCCTGGCGTTTGCAGCATCGCAAGTACAATTAGCAAGCAATTTTATTCTTGCAATAATTTTATTCTTCAGTTCCTAAAGATTTATGAGTAGGAGGAGTATTATAAACTTGGTTGTTCAAAAAATCTCATACAAAAAAATCAGGAATTTATAAATCAGGCGGTCTGGCAAGCCACAAAATTGGTACTCTGTTGCCAATCCAGTTTTGACCAAATTCATTTTGTATATAATTAATATATCTATGTACTTTGTCACCTTCTTGTACTTATCTTTCAATTCCTGAAATATTTCTACTTGTATGTCAATATATATATATATACAGTGTGGTCATAAAGTTTGGAACCAAGCTTATAACCGTATTATTTTACATTTTTAGGAAAAACGCTCGGACAGGTAAATTTTCTTTTTTTAAACGTCATCTTTTGACATACAATTTTTTTCTATGACGTCATTGGTTTTTAGAGTGATGACGTCATCAACCCTTTTTTTAAATGGCAACCATATTATTTTTTATCGTTTTTGGTAGATCTTTATATCCTCCAAATAGTGATATAAAACAATTGCTATGTTGCATCACAATTTTTTTAAAATAATATAAATTTAGAAAAAAAAATAAGAAAATTTTATTTTTGTACAAAATTAAAATTATATTAAAAAAAATACATCTGAAGTTAAATTTATTGTAACAGTTAACGTAAATTTTCAAAATGGACCCCACCAACCAACTGGCACTGTCGCAGCCGAGTGTAAACGCTTTGCGATCAATAGTAATCTGCGTTATTCGCTCCAGATCAAAACAACAGAAAAAACAACCAACAAACAAAGCGGATCGTAAAAAGCACATGTACTCATGTTACTATGCAAAAAATGTACAAAAACAAAAATACGCACTTTTTTGCAAGATATTTCTTTATGACATTCTTTTTTCTTTTTATACAAATTATGTAGAACACTAATATTTTGAAATTGTTTCTATGTCGACAACGTTATTGAATTATTTACTTCTATTTTTGACGTTAAATTTGTTAGACATTGCGTAAAAATTGTTCATTTTCGCTAATATAAAAAATGCCACATTTATCTGAGCGAGAAAAAGTCGAAATTTTAATTATGGTTGGGTATGGGGACAGACAAAGAACGCATGCAGAAGCATGCGAATTGTTTAACCATGAACATCCTGATAGACCTCCAATTGCCAGGTCTACGGTGACAAAACTAGTTGAAAAGTTTACCGAAACTGAATCCGTAAAAGATCGACCACGGCAAGGTAGACCTCAAATGTGTGAAATTAAATGTGCTTCTAGAAGCAGAAGAAAAGCTTAAAATATACTCTTTTTGCCCGACCCTGTATATGTATATACAGGGTCGGGCAAAAAGAATGGAACACCGAATTTATGGCTTAACTAGCATTTTTCGAAAATTTAACCTAAATTAAAGTTTTCGTATATTTTAAGCGAGAAATGAATTGCATAATCATTAGTTAAAGTTAATGGACGCTTTAATGAATAGAATTTTCACTAATTGTTGTTCGATTTTTATTAAATAAATATTTAGATGCCATTATATTTTATTTTTTTCTTATGAAACCATAAGTCAGAGACCCACTAAACCTGGTATTAATGAATTCAGGAAAAAAATATCTACCCAAAAAAAAATATAAATACAGGGTGATTCATTTAAAAAACTATCCGGTGACGTCATATCTCCAAAAATGTGACAAAAACAGAAAATCTGCAAACACCAATAATACATAAAATATACAAAAACTTTAATCAAGGTTAAATTTACGAAAAAGCACTAGTTAAGCCATAAATTCGGTGTTCCGCTCTTTTTGCCCGATCCTGTATATTAAGTAGTATTTTGACACATATTAAATGTCAATTTCTTCCACCAAAGAAATCTTATTAGCGAAAACATAATATTATATGTTGTGGAATAAATTGGTATTTAATTAATTGTTGTTTTATTGACCTATAAGTGGAAATATTTTAAGAATTGAAAGATTTGTAGGTAATTTATTACTACAGCTCCATTATGAGGTGGGGCACCGTCATGTTGGAACCACAAGTTTTGTCTTAAAGCTAATAAAATAATAAATATCGGTCCATCGTAAAAATATGGCCTCAAAATTTCATTGTTCAACAATAACGTTATGGTTTACATCGTCCCACTAATGCGTATTCTTTTTATTAAAAATACCATTTATGTGAAAATTTGATTCATCAGTCCAAATGATGTTATTTAAATATTTTATTCCTACATTCACGAGACATTCACAAAATATTATTCTATTGTCGGGATCGTTAGCATGTAATGTTTGGACTAAATGTAATTTAAAAGGCTTTATCACTATCAACCATTTCTAAACTGTTTTATTGTCAAATATTTACAGATACATATAAACAATAGAACATCACAGTCGACTACTATAATTTACTTGTTAGGTATATATCGTTATAAAGAAAAATTTATTTAGAATCATATCCAGTTATTGAAAATCAGTAAGCTATAAAAGATTAGTAATGATGCAATATGGTAGACCATCTCGAGATAAAAAATATTTTCCTCTAGGCTGGACAATGAAAAACCAACCATTATGTATACGTGAGGTTAGTTTCTGCTCCTGGACAAAAAAGTTTTTTTCCAAGAAAAGAATAAACCGCAATTTAACCATACGTATTATGTATATTGTAGCACAACTTGAATACATTGTCCGCACATTTTTTCGTGCTTACTTCGACGATTGTACATAAAGGACAGGGACAAAATCCGATGACAATTTCAACATTATTAACGAGAAAACTAATTTCTCGCGTTTTTACTCAATATGTGTTTTGTGTGTGTGTCAAAGAGTATATTATGTATGTAAATATGTTGTACATTCCTACTTATATAAAATATACGTATTTTGTTTTTAGGAGGATACACTACACATGTCTGCATGTATACATATGTATATGTATCCGATCGTATCGCTTTCTCTAAGTAAAGAAAAGTGACATTTTGTAACGCGTGTCGTGATTAGTATGCATGAACCGTGATCCTGTGACTACTAATATACTATACAGTGTGTACATCTTCCACCTGTCAATGGATACATATAACTCGAAATCTTTAACAGTTAGTTTTTTTTTTTTTTAGAAATTATCGATATCTATCTTACTCCGTTATAGCTATGTAGGTATGCATTTTACAATTTTTTACTTGCTATTGAACTTTTTTCATTTTGCATACGTATTGGATTTTTGCCCTAAATCATCGGACTCATAGGGAATATAATGTGTCGGATAGGAATAGCAATATATACTTAACATAAAGATGCAACAACCTGTACTTTTTCGCTATTAAGTAGCAATATGTCTAGCATAGTAAAATAATCTTTTCCTGTTTTAACAACCTAAACTTATACCTAACGCATTACTGATGGGTAAATGAAATTTAAATATATTAGATAATATGTATGTACAGGGTGGGCAAATTTCGCAAATCCTCGATCTGTTTTTTCGAGAAGAGGATGATGGTGAAAACCAAATTTGGCTATCGGCTTTCGGTTTCTCAAATTTATAATTTTAAGGTGAAGCAGCAATCAAATAATCAACTTAAACTATTGATACTATTTATAAACCTACTGACAGATTCATGTATGTTGAATGACACACGCCTACTAACGAAAAGCAATGAAATGATGAAAATCAATGGAAAATGTTAATTTCTTGCTATAATACAGCGAAAATGAACGAAAAGATCCCACATGATATATATCATTGAAATGGCAAAAAAATCCTCTTTTTAATGATATCACAGCCAACTATATGTTCCATATAAAAAAAATACAACTTTATGTCCTACCTCGAATTTCGAAAATTTCTTCAAAAATTCTCTAACGCTATTGCATTCTAATCAAAAAAGTGCCTGAAGAACGTAAAAGTCATTTTTGTCAATTTTCATAAATAGCCGAGATATCGTGATAAAACGGAAATGGGCAAAATCGAATTTTCAGGGATAACTCGAAACCGAAAGCCGATAGCCAAATTTGGCTTTCACCACCGTCCTTTTCTCGAAAAAAAAGATCGAGGATGCGTGGTCCGTTTTTTGATACCTCTTATATGTAGTTACCGAGATCCTCTATTAAAACATCGAAATTTACCCACCCTATGTGTAGGTTGTATAAAATGTTTAATATTTATTTTTATATTCTATATTATTAGGACCGAAACAATTCTCATTCAGGGGACACAATTACTTCTACAGCGCTGACATTCCTGGATTCGCAGAGAAGAAAATGGATTGGTTAGATGGCCGTAACTTGTGCAGGGAATACTGCATGGATTTGGTCTCGATAGAAACGCAAGAAGAGAATAATATGGTCTTCAGATTGATCGAACAAAGTAAGTATCCGTTTATTTATATACATACGTGTAGATAGGAATGTATTACTCTGTAACTCTAATATAGTTGGATGATTTCGAAAAAATGCAGTTTTCCTTGTAAATAAATATATGCATGTGTGTAATTTAATTCAATTAATGAGGACGGCCGATCGACGTTTTAAGAGTATGTTATGTATATTGTACGTAATTGGCGGTACGAAATGGTTAACGATTGTAAAAAATTAAAGATCAAAGTCACTTGTTGGTTGTACGCTTCTTCTTAAATGTTAAATACGATTAAATCGTCAGAATCATTTCAATATAATATGCACGTTATGTATTCTACATACGTATGTAAATATTTCAAATTTACATATCTGCACTTTCGATTTCAATATTTGTCTACTTATTGATGAAATTTATGAAAATTTGTATGTATTGGTTAATTTTTGTTTTGTTTCCAATACAATATGAAGCAACATTCAATCCACCACTGCCTACTTTTCAAGAATAAATTAGACAAAATTAATATCTGAAATTATTGTCATCATGTCAAAGCTAACTTGATTTAACCACTTTTACAAATAAACTATAAGAGATACCTATACAACACCTTAATAACATTTAAACGAGAAATAAAATTAAAATCGAATGACGATGTTAAATACATGATGTTCCATTTAAAATATCTAACGGCCGGTTTCATAATCAATCGTAAAAGCTCCTTTAACTAAACTGTCCTTTAAGTTAAAGTGACCTTTAAAGTCAGCTTAAAGTTATTTCCGTTTCATAATTGCGCTGCATACAAACTTTAGTTAAAGCCGACTTTAACATACCGTACTGAGGTTGGTAACGCTGAATTTTAGTTGTTTTTCGTATTTTGTGTTGTATACGTAGAATTTGAGATGTAATATTGTTATCTGTCAGATCTAATGTCACATGCGATTTGTAGCAAGATTGATTTGTAAAAAAGTGCAGTAAAATGAACAGAACAAAGGCGCAAATTTTAGCTAAAATTCGAAAGTAAGAAGAATAGGTATATTAAGATGCAAAATAACAAATAACTATATTAAATGTTGAACGGTATGTAATGTAATAAAAAATTACTCTGCTGCTCATCAATTTTGGCAGCATTTCATTGGCTCTTGATACTCGATTTATTAAAGAAAGCGAACTTTAAATCTGCTCTAACCAATCGACTCAGAACAGAGCGATCCGCATATTTTGCTATACTTGAAATTCAATGAATAACCGCGTATGATTCGGGGCCGATCTGAACATGTCAAACCGAAGCTGTGCGCGGTTATTCATTGAATTTCATTTGGAACAAAACGTGCTGATCGGTCCAAGGCGATTCAATCTGCGTCATCCTTTAACTTTTTTGCCGAGACTTTTAATACTCCTACGGAATCCTATACAGAGACAATCATAGTCTGTTGCAAAAAGTCACAGAGTCAGTATAGTAGGTATAATTTTGCTAACTTTGTTGGAATTGCAATGTATTATTTATTTGTTCTAACAATGACGTCGCGGTTTGATCTATTAACCAAAAGAATTCAATCTTATATTCAACGAAATAATCTTGCCATATTTTGTATACTTTTCGTGTTTCAAAACGTCTTCAACTTTATCATGCAAGAAAGAGCCCAGCAAACACGGAATATTAATTTTTTGTTAAGAATATATGAATTGACGTATAATGTAGATATTTGATATAACATTTGACAGCGCTAAAGTGGCCTTTAAGGCGTTAAAGTGAAAAAATCAGAACTTTAACTCGAGATAAAGGACACTTTTACTTTAAAGTGACATTATGAAACGCATTTTAAAATTAAAGGTTACTTTAAAATTAAAGTATCCTTTAATTTGATTATGAAACCGGCCGTAAGCAAGTTAATTGAGCATTAATGGTACCCACAATTAGAGGTAAGATTTTAACCACCCTGTAAGTATAATTTTTAGAAAATATCTTTATTTTAGCATTAGATGTAATGCTCGTGTTAATGAAATAATACAACTTGAAACACGCAACTTAAATACGTAGGCCAGGTACTCATTCTAAATATTGATCTATATTTACAAAAATCGTTAAATATCTCAAAAACTACGGTATTGAACCTAGATATAGGGAATATAACAGTAATTTGCTTTTATTTAGTCTTCATCATCGAAATATGCAATAATATACATGGTGTTCCATTAAAATTTTGATAACTTTGATGTGTAACTTTCTATTGGGACACCCTGTATATTTCAAAATAATTTTAGGAACCTACACATGCTCCAACAGAAAGATTTTAAATATCTGTTACCGTTTTCGGTATATCAACCGAGACGAATGTGGTGCTCCACCCTGTATACAAGAGAGTGAAAATATTACGCCCAAAATTATCAAAGAACATTAAATCTATCATTAAAGCTAGTTTTGTTTCTTCCCTTAATAAGCAAGTGCTTCATCAAAACGTGAATAAAAATTTGATTTCGAAAACGTAAAACTATTAACTTAAAAAAAATTTAAATTTAAAACTTATACAATATACCGGGTGGTCAACTAATAATGACGCTCAGGACTGTATCTCAGGAACGGTTTATAATAAAGCTTCAGAAAGAAAAAAAAAACACGTCATTCACTAAACTGGCATCGGGAAACATTTGGACATTATTTACGCAATTGCATCATTTTGTATTTTATCAAATAAAAGAAGGAAAAGAGGGGAAACTTTGTACTTACAAATTTAAGCCAAACCAATAAGTGACGTACGTGAATGCTAGAGGGCGCTGTTTCAATTTTGTTCGAGCACCTTGTTTTTTATCGGAAATATTAAACGGAAACATACACTTTGGACTGCAGATTAAAAAGTATCAGTTATCATTTACCTATCCCCGAAGATACAAATCTTTAGAAACATGTGAATGGTAGGAATTTCACCAATAAATTTAAATTGTTCTGCTTCTCCTGAACGGAATTTAGCAAGTTTGGTCTTATTGGGAAGGATTTTCCTTGGACCTGTGTTTAATAATTAGATTTATTTAAATATAAACGGAATGTTAATGCTTTTGAAACGTTTGTTTTCAACAGTGCTTGCACGAAAAGAAAATTAAAATAGTAAATAACCCAACCCACTAAACACCAAAAACTTTTAACTAAACAGCAACGGTTCTTCTGCACCAAGAGATCCAGTGAAGAACTTTCCAATCTAACATAGAAGGTGTGGATCAAATGTAGTGATTATTAAATATCATTTGTAAATGGGAAGTTAATGGGATTGCAGCTATTGACATAACTGCAACGTGAACCTTTTTTTGTTTCTAAGCTTTCGCCAATTCTTTAAAAACAACAACATATTTTGTAGATTTACTTGTAGTTTGTTCTTTGAAGAAGCAAATAAAGAATTGACGAAAGCTTAGAAACGAAAAAAGATTCACGTCTTCTTAATTCTAACGTCAACAGCTGCAATCCCATTATTTACATCTAACGTGTACAGTTAACATAAGTAAGTATTTCTTTTCAACTTAAATATTATTGAACATAAACAATATATGCATGAATCGACAACAAAAAAAAAACTAAATCGTCAATATAATCACAATTTAATGTGTATGTATATTAAAGTGTCATTTTTTTAAATTTTGTTTAACAAATTTTGGAGCAATAAAACTGTGTGATCATTTTTAAAAAATCATCATCAAACATACATATATAATTTATTGTAAAAAGATAATAATAATGGAAAATGAACGGGTTTGGTTTAACACAGAATAATGGAATAATACAGCGACAGATTTCCCTTTATCGTTTCGTTATAAAATAGGTATACATATATTCATGTCATCAAAGAAAGTGATCCGGAAAAACAAAACTAGATTAAAAAAAACAAGGTCAAACACATATTTATGCACAGCATACACGTATAAATTTATCAGCTAACTAAAAATTCGGTGAGAAGTAAAGTTACGTAAAGAAAAACCTTTATTTACGATAGACGTTTTTGTCAGGATGAGAAAACGAAATGGAATTAATTATTCAATCGAGTGCCATAAATAATGCGACAACGCGACGATACGTTTTTTTTTTTTTTCGTATTTGGCAGCACGTTACGAAATCCGATTCGAATTCTTCGTCACGTCTTACGCAACCTACATATGTATGTACCGTATACAATACAGTAACAAACAGTAAAGGCCCTAGGTACATATAATATAGTATATAATAATAACAATATCCTTGTTCCGGTTTGCTACACCGTCACTTGATTCGTCCTAAAAATGAAAATGCAACATCATGATCGCGACCTCTTCCCATCAAGAATAAGAAGGTGCGTTAGACGCTATACAGTCAATTAAATTCGAATATTGCGATTGGAAATTCCCCTTTTAGTTTAGTAGATAAAAGCTCAACCTTAAAATACAGGGTGACAAAGAAAAAAGTACATTGCATAGTGCCACACAATAGAGGACACTAAAATAAGAAAAACAGTTCCTATGAACATGGGTCCGCAAGACCTTCGGTTAAAAGATACGGGGTGTTGAATTTTTTTTTTGTTTATTTGCAAAAACAGTGATTAATTAAAACAAAAAATTAAGTGTTTAGAAGATGTTCAAATTGTTGCCCTTGTACTTCTTCTTAATGATTGACGGCATCTTTGAAATATTCCTGGGTTATTACTAAATCTATCTGCCGATTCCATAATTCTTATCCACAATTGTTCTTCATTATGTATTTCTACAGCATAAACTTCATTTTTCATAAATCTCCAAAATGAAAAATCGAGGGGATTAAGGTATCGGGACTACGAGCTGGCCCCCCTCGACCAATCCACATATTTCCAAATCTCCTGTCCAAATATTCTCTTGCCACTCGAGAAAAGTGAGCTGGCGCCCCGCCATCATGCACGTAATACATTCTTCCAGTAATGGCCAATGGGACATCCTCTAATAATGTGTTTAAATCATTCTCCAAAAAATTTCGATACAGTGCACCTGTCAATCGAAATGGGCCAATTAAATAATTGTCCACACATTAATTGAAAACCCATATTGGTGACTTCGAATTACAGTTTGATGAGGATTTTCATCACTCACAAAATTGATGAAATAATGTTTTGTCTTTGGTTTTGCAACCATTGGCAAAATTGTACACGAGGAAAAAAGTCATGTTCCAATAGTGAATGAATTTTTTGGAAATGATATGGGCGAAGAAGTTGTTCTTTGAAAATTTGTCTAACTGATTCACGGTTAAGGTTTCGTACCGCTGAACTTGTTTTTCTGGTGCTTGTTCTTGGATTATTTTCTACCATTCGTAAAACAGTTTCTTCGTTTCGCACAGTGCGACGAGTTCTGGAAACCCCACTATTCAATTTCGGTTTTCTAAAACAGCCATCTTCTCTCAAACGCTTATGCACATCAATAAATGTTCCAACATTAGAAACTCAGGGATAAAGGATATCTTTCTCGATAAATACGTTGAGCTTCGTAAGAATTTGATCTAGCTTCGCCGTAACACATAATCATGTCCCTCCCTGTATTTTTCAAAAGTGTAGTGAACCATTTTTGAAAGCAAATTTGAATAATCAGTGAGAAAAACTTAATCACGAACACAAAATTCCTCAAACAACAATTACATCAGTTTGACAAGTGTCATTATGACACATTATTCAATTGTTATTTTTTGATTAATTAGCGTGCATTGTCGGCTTTCAGATGCATTTGTACTGGCACCATAGATATTCAAAAAAAAAATCCAAAAAAAGAAATAAAATTCAACACCCCGTATCTTTTAACCGAAGGTCTTGCGGACCCATGTTCATAGGAATTTTTTTTCTTATTTTAGTGTCCTCTATTGTGTGGCACTATGCAATGTACTTTTTTCTATGTCACCCCGTATATACCTTCATACATCTTATTTACGTGATTAGATCTTGCTCTAAATATAAATTCTCGACCGTAAAATTCGCCTTCGATTATTAAGCGACGAAATATTTCATTTGCTTGGAGTCGGTTGGAATATAATTGAGAAACACACCCAAGTACAACAAACAACACCATTAGTTTCGTCCTTTGTAGTTGTACGAAATCGCGTGATAAAGGTTTTGTGTAATAGCGAAATTAACCTTTGAAACGACTACGAACGCAAAATAGTGCTTATAATGGTGCAACATGGTACCTATACAACACAAGATGTGCACGACGAACGGAGACTCTAACTCGAAGAATTAATTGGAAAATGTCGGATTATATCATTATTCATGTTTGCTACTCTAATAATGTAAATTAATGAAAAGACAATCACGAACGCATGTTAATCAATACAACTACAAAGATTAGGTAAACAAAAAGTATGTTTATAATAATATACAGGGTGCTCAGATTTCGTAGAGACAACATGGATAAATATCAAATTAAGTAAGCCACAACAATTGACATTAATTTCCAAAATATTATACATAAATGATCATGTCAAGTTGAAAATGTCAGGTTTTTTGAGGTTAGCTTTCAAATACTATTTTTCGATATTTTTTCATTCTAAAATGAAATGGTTTTATAACAAATCATTATTATTCACACATATTCAATAACCATCCTCCCCGCAAAAGCGAACAAAGAAAGAAGATTTAATAAACTCACACTGACACTTATATTGACGTTTTATTTTTTTTTTTATCTTCATGGCACACTCAATTATAAATAATGGAAAAGAATGATAAAATTTATTATTATAATAGTCTTAGGGTGCCCCCATGGGTAACTTTTTTATTTGAAGACATAGGGAGACGGTTAAATAACAAAAAAGTGTAGATTCTCACTCACTACGAATCCATTTTCAAATTTTACCTGTTATTCTTCATTTGTTTAATATTGAAGAAAAACCGAAATCTTCTAATTTCTTTTATTTGCCGTAACTTTTTTGTTACTTGAGATATTAAGATGCGGTTGGAAGCAATTCAAATTTCTTTTGCGCAAATTTGTAATAATCTCACCTAACCTCAAAATTTTAAATTGGAACCGTGCAATTTTTGCGACTCTTTTGAAAGGATGTCTTTTTCTGAATACAAACATGTATCGCATGATATGGAAGTTTTGTCAAAATTTGGAAAATTAAGGTTATTCTGATTACGGGCAGACATCACAACTTTTTGTTTATCGCGTTATCTATGAAAACAACACGGTTGTCATTATACGAAGCTGTCAGAAGTGTCAATGTTATTACTTCAATTTATAACGGACAATTTTGAAAAAGACGATGTATTTTGTACGTATGTATTGTTCAAAAGTTTGAAAAGCGTAAAACAAACATTTAATAACACGAGTTTCATGTGTGCGTATTATTAGTAACCTAATCTCACCTCAAAATTTTTCACTTTTAAAAAAAATTTGAAAAATTAAGCCTATCCTTTTTAGGAAGCAATCTATGAGAAAAGCACACCATCATACACGTACTCACAGGAAACGATAACATCGTACTTATCACTTCAGTAACTTTCACGGTGACTGACGTTAGGACAGTATCTGTCGCTATAGTAAAAAGCACGATATCTGCTGGCTTGCAAGATCGCCTGATTTGACTTCTTCTGATATGTTTCGTAGAGTACTGTTAAAAATAAAATCTATGGTCCTACATTTATGTTAAAGAATTGCAAGAATCAATACTTGAGGCATCTAACACAATCAATCCCAATATTATCCACGAAGTAATAAATAGTATTCAGAGACGGTGTCAACTTTGTATTGTAAACGATGGTAATTTATTTGAGCAATTTAATATTGTTGTTCATTATTTAGTAGCACATTTTTGTTTTATTAAGCAGATATTTAAATTACCATGCGAATTAGTTCAAACCGAATTATCATATCACCTAACAATTGGTTAAAAAGAATGTTTTCTTAAAAAGGCAATAAAAATTGCATAGTCCAAATGAAGAATTGAAGATTGGAAGTATATATTGTAAATAAGAGAGGACCTAATATGGAACTTTGCGGCACACCTTTGCGCACATCGCGCATTACCGAAAATTGCTTTGGTGTCGTCGAGCAAAACCAAACATGTAATCATACCCTTATCAGTCGCATCCAAAAGATCATCAGTAACCTTGAGAAGAGCAGTCTCACAACTAAATTTAGCTCGAAAACCCGACTGATGATCGAGTAGCTGGAAGGAAATTATACAGTAGAACCTTGATTATCCGTGTGCGGATTAACCGCGTTAGAAAACAGCTTCGATTATCCGGGTTTCAATTATCCGTGTGGAGAAGTATCCCCTCAATAATATCGAAACAAATACTATTTTATAATATTATATACATATATATTATATTATATATAGCAAGATATTAAATTGTATTCCTATTAGCTTATATGTTTTTTAGTATAAGAGATAGAAGAAAAGTAATTATAATAATCAGAAATACTCTACATCTAATTATTAACTACACAAAAACAAAAGCGCATCACAAAACAGTTTTCTTTTTTTTTAATACAAGGAGTATGTTTTTTCTAAATATTCTTAAAGAGTTTGAAATTCTCTTTACAATGATTCCAAAAAAAATGTCAGTTATCTTGGAAATTGTAGCCACCATAGTGTTTTTAAATTTAATTTTTGTCAAACGTTACAATTTATTAGCTACCTTAGAAAATAAATGCAAACAAAAGAAAACAAAAGACGGATAGTTAGCTTACTTTTAGAGTGATTTCAAGGACTGTGGGCTCGTAATAACAATAAACATCGGTATCACCTCACACCACAACTTTGATTAATTATTCGGGACACGTGTTTCGAAAACGCATGGGTTTTCATCATCAACCGAATACCGAAATACATTCGGTGATCAATCAAATCATCATCAATCAAAGTTGTGGTGTGAGGTGATACCGATGTTTATTGAGCTTACTTTTAGTTTACTTTTGCTTTCGAAAATACTGTAATTTTAGATAAAGAACCGAAATATAGGAATATGTTATTTCTTGAAATAGATTAAAACAGATACTAATCAACTTAGCAATAAGTATAATATATGTATTGTAATCTCTTAAAACATAATAGGAATACAATTTAATATCTTGCTATTGCTTGTAGATATTGTAGTTTCCTTGATTAATTAAACATTTTTATGTAGTTTGACATTTTAAAACAAATTCTGACAACATTTTGAATTATACTTCAAACTAGACGTTAATCTAATTTTTTTGTAAGTTTTGATAAACATTTTTACATTTGTATAATTTATACCTACATACATACATATACATATTGTTTATACTTGTAGAATTAAAATAATTTCCTGACAAAGTCATAGAATTGCGAAGAAATATCGAAAATAAAGATGTTGTTTTTAAACGACCGAAAAACCCGTACAAATTTTATCTAATAAAAAAACGGTTAAGAAACATCAATATTTTTTATTACACAATTATTTAGCCCAAAATTTAATAACCATTTAATAAAACTGGAATAAAAATCAGCAAAAAAATCACTTGGTTGCCATTAAGAAAAAAATTTATCCATTTCCATGGAAATACGTTGACATAAAAAAAAAAACCACGAGTAGTCTAAGACATGAAGAATAATTAGTAAGAAAAAAACGTTTGTTAAAGACATTTTATTATAAAGTTCATAAATGAAATGCACCGCCTATACTTTTGACTAACCCTGTATACATAGATGTACCATTTTGACGTAAACGTCAAAACAAATCTGTCAAGATCGCGTGCTCAAGCATCGGTACAACTTCAAGCATGAACTATAAACGTATGAACCAACTAATGCAAAATGCTCTTAATACCATCAGCAGATGGCGTATTAGAAGAAGGACTAATAAATCCGTGCTTGAGGTTGTGTCGATGCTTGAGCAAGCGATTTTGACGTAAATGTCATTACAAATATGCCAAAATCGCGACGCAACCTCAAGCACGATTATGTACGTGCAAAATTAAACATAAAGTGTAACTGATGCCACTGCAGTAAGGTTAGGTTGTCTATTCATAGTTTCCCTTCACCCCTCTTGTGATCACATCCATCATTTACTATAGAGATGTTCAGGTATATTAAGTTGCCCATCTGTAACAGGGTGGTGCAACCAAGATGGGATGGACGATTGTAATAAAACGATGAGGAATTTCGAAAAACCTTTTCGGAATTTATACAGGGTGATCGAACCAGTCTTATGTTTTTTCAAATGGAACATAAAATATATTATATTAAAAAATATAAAATAAATAATAAAATATTAAATAATTAAGTGTACTATCATCACCATAGTGCCCAGCAAATTCGAAACAAACTGTGCTAAGATTCGTATGAAACAAGAGGTCATTGAAACGAAATGGACGAAAAAATTAGTGAAAATAATTTAACAAATTTTAGCAATGATTAATGGTAGGTTTTAAAACTTTCTATTCATCCGTCGACTATAATGTTAATTATTCAATTTTTCCATGTGGTTTGTTGTTGTGCAAATTATAGTTTGTTTTTGCCCCACATTAATTTCAATTTAAATCCATTCTCTCAACTTAATAATTCCTCACAAAAATTAATAATAGATAATTAATTTAATTTGACAAAACATAAAATTATGACCAGGCACACCATATTTTTTTATTAAGTAGAATGACAACCATCAAGACGATCACATGCGCCTGAAGAAGCGTCGTTACAGGTAGCTCATTACATTAATAACTGTTAAACGTTCGTAAATACTTTCGCATCTCATGCATATGCATACATGCGCGCAAAAGAACAATTGTCGGTTGATTACTCAACGAGCAAAATGGGACGAGGATGGATTCACGTATTTCGTGGTTGCTTACCGTTTTACAAGAAGAAAATTATGACATCGTATGCGCATAATACGTATGTATGTGTATGAGGCGATCCGAACTCGTGATGAGCAAATGAGCTTCAATAATAAAGTTCTCTCTCTCTCGTAATAATGTAAGTATGCGTATAAGATATATCATAATTCGTAAATTCGCGTTCCAATGCGAAAATGTAGGTTAAAATCGTGAGATACTCCTATCTATCCACTATTTAATCAGAATATGTATCATCTTCGGCATTAATATATGTAGATATGTTGTAATAAATAAACGACTCCCGGATCGATTATTTATTACAATGTTGAATGAAACAGCATTAATGATGCTTAACGATTCCGAATAATCTATCCTGAAACGTCCGTCGACACAGTTTCCAATCTAATCCGGTTTTTATGTTAACTATACATAATGTTAAGGTAACTCTATCGAAGGCGCCCGAGTCACGTGCCATTATTAAAAATTTGTATCATCCTAGAAGTGATCTTTTTTTTCCTCTCCGTATCTGTTCTCTCTCGTAACTTTTGCAACTTGGAATGTTTTTTTTTTTAATTCTTATTTAATCGCTCTAACAGGCAAAGAAATGTCAGAGGTTTTTTAAATGTCAATTGAATAGTATTCGCTGAAACGGAATCCTCTTTTAATGTATCTCGCGCTACCTTTAACAATATAAACATCTTTCCCTATTAAATCCGATAATATTATGCGAGGAATGTTCTGAAAATTATCTTTTACATCTTAATAGGCTCCATTTTTACTTTTTGTTTGCTGATTTTTTGCTACTTTTTACAATATTATACTATAATTATTATATAAATTTAATGTAAAAAAACGACACGACACTAAATCACTATTTATAAATATCTTAACGTTATCTTAGAAAATAACAGCTAACACAAGCGGCATTAATTTCGTCATATTAGTTTTACCTACCTTTAGTCTGTTTTGATGATGCTGCTTGACTCGGGATCACGATATTTCTCCATAAGAATTGGGAACTGCTGCAGCAGGAACTTCACAATATTGGCCGGCATCACAGGATATCTATGATGATGCTTTGCCGATTATCGATAAATTTCGATTTAACCACGATTATTTAGTTGTGTATTACGATGCAATGAACTTTCTACTAACTTATAATAATAGATTCAATACGAGAAAACTTAAATTTTCGATGAAATAATAAAATTTCTTCTTAGACGCCACTCAACACTACCTACTAATCGCAACCATTTTTTAATAACTTCCTTCATTTGTTTTTTTTTTTTTGATACGCAATGCGAATTCCAATTGGTTCCGCATAAAATTACCTATAATTTCAGAGTTAAATAAGAGAATTTCTAATTTTTGAAAAGTAGAATGGATGTTAAAATCGAATTCTACGTTGAAAAATACGTGAATAAACCAAAAATGATGCATTAAATTATTGTACTATACGAACTGTCAAAATTAACTTTACAACAAATTTAAATTTCCCTGCATTGTTTTCGATTCGGTATGCAACATTTGTATCCCTTTATATGAAATTACAGTTAGATGCAGAAATAATGTCTTTCCATTTAGGTACACATAATAGAAATTCACTACAGTATTATTTAAGTACATTATTATATAATTTACGAACACTTAATAAAGCCATTAATAATTATTAAATTAATTAATACTAATAAGTTTGGCAAGTTTTATTATTTTTATTATTATATTTGTTATTGTTCTTCTATTGTTATGCTGATACTTATAAATATAATAAATCAATGATTGAAACAAAGCATTATTAAAATAAATTTAATTATTTAACAGCATTTAATATTAACACCTTTATTTATGTACATATAAGTCTCACGAAATGTCAAACAAATTAAATAATGTGAGAATATGAAAATCGCAGTTCACACAATCCACAATAATGCCTATACTATACCTATAATAGTGTTTCGAAAAAAAGACGGTTATAATCGGAGATGGAGCACGTAATAGACGATTTACAAATAACGATGATGCAGTGTGAGACTTACGAGTAACGTAATAACAATTAATAGTTTATTCATTACAATAGGATTCAAATTATTATTATAAGCTATTCATCTTGCAATATTTATCTGTACCCATTAATAATTCCCATTCATTCATTTATTTAATTCCATTTTAATTATTGCATAAAATTTGTGTATGCTTACCTGATACAGAGAAAGCTGCTATATGTACCGTGTGGCCAACTAAGAATGTCGCTCGGCCATATCTCAGGAACGGTTTATAGTAGAGCTTTGGGAAAAATATTATTGACTAAAGTGACCCCGTGAAACATTTGGAAATTATTTCGAAAAGCGTGGGATGACCGCTAGAGGGCGTAACTGATCACCAAAAATTTTAATTCTTATTTTACGCAAAATTTACCAACTTAAGGTCTATCATAAATATGAAAATCGGAATCTACTGAAAATTTTGCATATTTTATGTCGGACAATTTTTTTGTATTTTGTCAATTAAGGGGCGAGGAGGAGGGGAAACTTTGTATTGAAGGAATGTTTATAACTTCGGTTCTGTTGAACCGAATTTTGCAAACTTAGTCTCGTTGAAAACAGCATTAATCCTCCAATCTAATACTTATAAATTGGAATCGATTTAATATGTGACATGCATGCTAGAGGGCGCTGTTTAATTTTTTTCGGGAATTTTGTTTTTTCACGAAAATATAAAAAAGCAAACATATATTTTTGACAACAAATTAAAAAAATAGGTCAAATTACCAACAAATCAGCGAAAACCGGGTCTCCCTGTCTTTTACCAATCCGAAGATATCTTCAGAAACGTGTTGATGGTAAAAATTTCTTCTTCTATAAATTTAAATTATTCTGCTTCCCGTCAACGGAATTTAGCAAATTTGGTCTTATTAGAAAGGATTTTTATTGGCCTATGTTTCGTGGTTCAAACTGTTTAATATTGTTCCGTCCATTACCGCTAGAGGGCGTTTTAGTCTCGTTGAAAACAGCATTCCTCCTCCAATCTAATGCTTACAACTTGGAACCGATTTAATGTGTGACATGCATGCTAGAGGACGCTGTTTAAATTTTTTCTTTTTAAAATGATCCAAAAAATCGTCCCCTAAAATATTAACATTCAATTAGGAATCACCATGTATACTACAGACCAACAGAATGTTCGGGTTTGCTGGTCATGAAGACGGAGAGCCTTTCAGTCTGTAGACCAATAATTTCACTCTTTTTCGTAAAATATCTTTTAGAGTGACAATTTCTTTTTAACAGAAACTCCAGAATAGAAATTATCAGCGTAAATAGTTCTTTCAGAATCCTTCATAACAATCTTATGCGAATGCTCGTTATCCATCGTTATTATTGAAGTGGAGATTTCCAAAAATTAGTAAAATTCTGTCTGTCGGCATTACTGATGAAATAATTTGGTTGTGATCTAAATTGTTTTTTGACCAGTATAATGTTAGATTAGGTAATTTCATTAGATCCATGCAAATGGAAAGAATGTTTTATTTCGGTTCTATTTGTTAGAATCCAAAAGCTATCTCTTGCTTTTCGTGGGATTTCTCGTAAACCAAGATCTTGCTTCGTATGCTAAGTTTGCTTTATTAGTTGCGTCACCGGCCACTGGTAGGGCAATGAACGTTATTGTTGAATGAATATTGTTTTTATTCACCGATGAATTTTTCACACGTGATATTAACAATGCGTAATCATCAGGTACTTTACTTTATTTATTTGTAGATTCTGAAAAAGCCTATGATGATGAAACATGTATACGTGTTGGACAATTATGGAGTATTTTTAATTAAATATTGTATGTCTGATTGGAGAGGAATTAAACGGGATAATAATCATACACGCAAATAATATTTAATAGAAATACGAAAATTTCTCATGAATAGGTACTATTTCTACAGGGTGGGGTATTAGTAACCTAAAATTATTTGTAACTATACAGGATGTCAAATAAAGACAGGGTAAACTAAACTTACTTTATTTTAAATGGAACACTCTGTTTACGATTCTTCCAGGTCTTACCTTTATTATAATATAAGGTTTTGCTATATTATTCAGTTTACTTTAGAAGATATGGGAAGTTTTGCATTAATTTAATATCAAAGTTGGCGCCTCCTACACCGTACTACGGCTTCCACATAAAATAATTCATTTGCGCTATAGAAACATTTCTAATGTGATATCCTTTCATCAGAAATTATTTATTTACCGGCGTATTCAATATGTATACAGTGTGTCCCAAAATGTCCGCAACAGCCCTGTAAGTCCTGTGCTATAGTCGTAATGAAAAAGTGTTTCAAATAAAAGTTGTTCCAATTTACATGATCTACTCTGTGAGCTGAAGAGATTTCGAAAATTTTATACAGTCTGGTCATTATGTCGTTACTTCTTTTCATCTCTTATGGCAGCCATCTTGAATTCGCTTCCAATCGAAAAATGTTATAAGAAAAAGTTGTTCAGAATTACGAAATACCGCCGTATGCAAAATTTCAACTCCATCGTCAAATATTTATTTTTCCCATGTATTATTATTATCTATCGCGGTAGCCTCTTAAGGTAATTTATAGGTTATTTTGTTTCAATTTCAATCATTTTAGTTGAAGTAGTTATGAGAATAAAAAGTATTTATTTACGTAGTAGATACTAAACGTTTTATTTTCTAAAGAAAAATCACGGGAAATATTATAAGACAGTAATTATGAAAATTTAAAAAAAAATGTGTGATAATATAATATAAAAAAACAACCGTATACGAAAAATAATAAATAATAAAACATTGCAGACTAACGCTTAAAATGAAAATAAACAAAGCAAGAATATGACAAAAAAGCAATCACTCCACGAAACCTCCTTATCATTTGCCATGCCATAGATGCCACTGTTCGATGATTGAATTCGTCCATAACACTGTAGAGCACATTGGCTCCTATCCCGTTTGCGCACTCCAGGATGACATCTTTCAAATGGTTGCGGTCTCTGAACGGCCGATGGCTATAGACCTGGTTTTTCAGATAGCCCCAAAGGAAAAAATCCAGTGTTGTCAAAAATCTGGATATCTGGGCGGCCACTGAACTTGGGATGTCCGAGTGAATATTTTATGGGCTCCGAAATTCACTTCCAACCATTCTTGAATGCCAGCCGAAGCGTTGCAAGGTGCCCCATCATGCTGGAAGTGCATGTTACAACGAATGTGTAGCGGGAAGTCATCTACAATCGGTTCCAGTACATTTTGCAAGAACTGAAAGTACTGAGCAGAGCATCCATGCAATTTTCTAAAAAAAAAATGGTCCAACTAATCGCGTGTCCAGAATTCCGCGCCATACATTAACTTTTTCATAATAGTGGTCCCTACTGTTGCCTGTGAAATGTGGATTAAAATTTGCCCAGTACCGACAATTCTGCGATGAAACCGTACCATTCGTGTATAAAGTCGCTTCATCGAAGAATAAAATATTCCGGTGAAAGTTAGCATTGGCTTCCATTTGTCCTTGCATCCACGCACAAAAATTGAAACAACTTTCATGGTCATGTTGTTGCAACCGGCAGATAAATTTAGGTTTATACGGCTTCAAACCATTTTTCTTGAGTAATATTAGAACGAGATAGTTCGGTCTCTTGCTCAATCTGCCGGATGGAAATGCGCGGACTTTCGGTAATGCGTAAGATGACTTCCAACTCCGCATTTTCCGTACCTGGTACCATCGCCTGTGGTTCTTGTTAAACTTATTTTCTATACTCCCAGCTTCCTTAAAATTTTGTACAATACGAGCTATCGTTGAATAATGTGTATTCTTGCCAGGATACCACAAATTAAATTGCCTTTCCGTATTCCGACAATTTTTTTGGTTTTCTTAGTGCCATTGTTGTGAAATTAAAGTCACGTATTTATTTCTGGCTCACTTATGACTCTCAAGCTCATCACCTCTGTTTTAGATTCGATTTTGCTACTTGATTTTTAGGCCATAATCCACTCAGTAAATATCGAACTAAAATTTTGCATACGGCGGTGTATTTCGTAATTCTGAACAACTTTTTCTTGTAACATTTTTCGATTGGAAGCGAATTCAAGATGGCTGCCATAAGAGATGAAAAGAAGTAACGACATAATGACCAGGCTGTATAAAATTTTCGAAATCTCTTCATATCACAAAGTAGATCTTGTAAATTGGAACACCTTTTATTTGAAACACATTTTTATTACGACTATAGCACAGGACTTACAGGGCTGTTGCGGACATTTTGGGGCACACTGGACATTTTGGGACACACTGTATACAGGGTGAGTCATAACTCGGAATGTTTGTTTTCTCACTTATTTCAAATGGAACACTCTGTATTTTATTATTGGAGAAAACTCCTCTCTTCACGAACTTTATTATTTATTCAACATTCTCTACAGATAAATGTGCTAGTTTTTGAGTTATTTGGATTTCTATAAGTCAAAAACATAATTTTAAGTAAAAACGGATTTGATTTTGATTAATTATTGAATAGCAATATTAGACGAAAACTGCCGCATAGCTGGGAAAATACAATTCTATACCGCTAAAATCGAATCGCTCTAATCGCTAAAATTATCATTATCTGACGCAAAGTTGAGTAAAAAAAAAAATGGTATTAGCTATGATTGACCTGTGACTATGATTAACCTGTGTAAAATTTATTGCTGAATTTTAGAATTTTTTTAATTAAAAAAAATGTTGTCCGTTAAAGATGTTTTTCTTATAAAAGATATACAATTAAAGTAGAGATCTGAAATTTTGTCGAATTTTATTTATTATGTAGTAACATTATAAAATTGTTGCAATGTCTTATGCATTATTTGCAATACATTCTAAATATCTAACAAGAACATATAAAATTAGGGCAAAAGTTCACGTTGTCAGACAACACACGATATCCAATTGATATGTATAGGTATATTTGCATATTATATAAAATATTTACGTAAATATTAAACCCATTAGAAATACAATACAACATGACCCTGATGGATTAATTTTCGTCGTGTTTTCGAAATTTCAAAATCACTGAAGGTCGTAAATATTTAAAATTTTCTTTTTAGAATTACACCGACAAAATTAAGTTTACCAGATGCCCGAGGCTTTACGGCACTGATTCAACAATTCTTCTAACTATAATATATGCAATAATAAGTATGCGGAGATGCATTTCATGACAAAATAATAACAATAATTGCCAAGGATATCTATAATCAACACGCACGATAAGTGAACGAGTTGTAAACGCTTATTTTACAATCGAAGCGCATAAAATGTTGAGTAAATGATGTGAATGCTTGAAAATACCACACTTGTACGAAATAATAATCAAATAAGTTCTAACTTGTATCGCCGGTTCATCCTTGTCCTAGTTTAAAAGCAAAATTACCAGATAATGTACCTCGCTCATCGTATACTAATACTTATATAGAAATTATCACTAATCCAACAACAACAACAGATGATCGTATTGAATACAATACTAAAGCAAATTATTAATACATCTACTTCAATAAATTAGAGATTATTCTTTTAAAATATATATGTACAGGCTGTCCCAGCTAACGCGGTTTCTTTGATAATTTGTTTATTTTACAGTTCCTATAGAGAAAAAAGTTTGAAATAAAAGTTAAATACAGGGTGGTAACAATGGTACAAATGGTTATTAAATATATCTGTCATAATATTATTGTTACGTAGCCTACTTTGTGCAAATTGAAGTGGTCTGTTTCGACAGTAGCAGAAGAGATATACATTTTTCTCTAAATCGGTTGAAGATAAATTGATACATTCTGATATCAGAAGAAAGAGAATTTTATTTTACACGCAACCCTGTAAACAGATATAAGGTGTCCCATTAAAAAAAAACAGAGTTATTGGCATTTAAATGTTTCCAAATGTTGGCGCCAGTAACTGTATCTTAACAAAAGAATCCGTACATGTTAATATTGGGAATAGTAAACCAATTCAAGACGTATCAATTTGGGCAAACCAAAATTTTCTACCTTTTTTAGTTTTGATCCTACAGCTCATTAACGGGGGCGTTGCATTGGCAAAATTTTTGGTAAAATATTTATTTTCTCGAAAACAAAAGCACATAGGTCTAGGAAGGTCTTAATAAAAGTTACTTAAAATTTCATGTAGAATCTCAAAAATATATAATATATAGGGTGATCCATTTAAAATAATAAAGTTACATGCGCTTTTTCTATAATTGCGTCACCCTGTATATTTGAAAATATTTTCTAGCTGTGCATCGTATAAATAGGGACAAGTTTTATTTGAAACTTTTTTCACTATACTGTAAAATAAACAAATTATCAAAGAAATCGCGTCATCTAGGACATCCTGTATACACAGTGAGTCGTTAAGAATGGGAAATCTGGAAACTGGGAATAGTAGAGCCTAAAATATGAGGATTAATCGCGGCATGCCTTATAGAAATGTTGCTTTTGCCTTTAAGAGATACAGGGTGTTCAAGTCAATAATTTCATTTCTAAATTTTCCAATAACTCAGCAAGTTTTTATAGAATCAACTTGAAAATTGTATTATTTCTTGATATTATTTATTATTTACCTGAGCTTCGTATTTAAAAATTAAAAATTGTATTAATAGGTCGAACTGCATTGAAACCTTAGAAGGTAAATATCTCGAAAACGGATCAAGATATCAACATCAAACAAGTATGTATTTTTCATGTAAAAAAGGTTGCTCTTTCCAATTTTCGATTCAGTTTATGCGATTCTACACGCACAAAAAAGATAAGCATCAATTTATCCATTCAGCAGTGTGTAATCAGCGCCACCTACGAGCAACGTTAAAATTGATGTCAAATTCTTATTCGTCATGCTGAAAAACATAATAATACCAATTTTCAAGTTGATTCTATAAAGACTTGCTGAGTTATTGGAAAATTTAGAAATGAAATTATTAACTTGAACACCCTGTAACATTTGTATAAGGCATGCCGCGGTCAATCCTCATATTTTAGGCTCTACTATTCTCAGTTTCCAGATTTCCCATTCTTAACGACTCACTGTGTATACATATGTATAATAAATTAGATCGAATTATCATTACGAAGAATAAAAAATACAATTTTCGATCGTCTACTTTAGCGTTTGTTTGTATTCTAAATCGTATATGTGACGTGTGTGTATGTGTAGTATTACCGTCATTTATTCAAATATTTGAGATTATTGAAACGTCCTTGTAGAAATCGAATTAATTCACAAGGTTGCGCTTTATACAGAGAATAAATTTCGCTTCCCGAATATCTATACATCTACAGCAAACAATTATTGCTAATACAAACAGAATAAAAACTATTACGTATACATAAAATTAACAATTAAAATAAAAAAATTTGCAATTTCACGAAACTACCTTAGCTTATACGTTGTTTCAGAAAATGTGCCGTACATTTGGACATCGGGAAGATTATGCGATTTTAAGGGTTGCGAAAATCGCCCCGATTTGGAACCGAAGAACGTTTACGGATGGTTCTGGTCGGCGAATCGCGAGAAGATGCCGCCTACCAACCAAACGCCAGCAGGTTGGCAATACAACCCGTGGTCATCGACCGGACATAAGAAACAACGTCAACCGGATAACGCCGAATTCGACATCAACGGCACCACCGAATCCTGCTTGTCCGTCCTGAACAACGTCTACAACGATGGTATCGCCTGGCACGACGTAGCTTGCTACCACGAGAAGCCGGTGATCTGCGAGGATTCCGAAGAACTCTTACAATACGTTCGATCTAGCAATGCTAATTTGCGCGTTTAAGATAAATACATATTTCATTTTCAGTCTGTCTGTGTGCGTGTGTGTGTATCCATTCCACACGCATATTATATTTAATTGTAATGACATGTAATAAGTAAAATAATTGTATATTTATTATTATTATTATTATTATCATAGTAAAAGGTAAGATTTATACAAAAAAATGTATATACATAAATTAAATTTCACTCCTTCTATTTCTGGCAAATATTTCTGTTGAAACTGTGTTAGGTATATTATATTGTATTTGTATTGTGCGAAAGGTCAAATAAAATCTATTCAAAAATATTCTCAGTTTCCGCTTATATGTATATTTTTTGTTTTTTCTTAATTCACGAAATAAATTTCGCATATATTTCAAATTTTTATAAATAGAAATTTCTCGAAAGGTCAAATATTATCTATGTATAGTGATGTTAATGGAGGTATGTAGGTACTTACACACACACACACACATATCAAAAAGAGGAATAACAAAAATGGTTTTAGAGTTCGTTTTAAATTAATCATAAAGGTTATCATCGCTCATAACTTTCTATTCTTACAAACATATATTACCTAACGATCATTTTTTTCTCGTTTATATAATTCATGTAACGTCCTCGTTCTTTACAATAAATTTTCCTATTTCATTGTTAATCAATCGATGCATACACATCAAATACAGTGATTCATTAATATTAAAGATGTAAGTCAATTATAACATTTCTATAATATCTTACAATTACACACAATCACACAAACATTCTTCTGATAAGTCAATAAATAGTTATTTGTATATCAAGGCCGCAAAATAGTTATTTACGAACCAAGTGCGTGAAATCAAATTTCGCGAGTGAGTGACCAGTTTAAAGCGCGAGCCGTAAGGCGAGCGCTTTATGGACACGAATTCGCGAAATGTTTCACGCACGAAGTTTGTACAATATTTTTTGTACGAGAACTATAATAATAATATATGTATATTGTTAAATACGTAATCGTGTATGACACACTACTAATCTCTTGATATTAATTAAAAAAATTTGAGTTGGCAGTATTGATTATTTGAAATGACATTTAATTTAAAATTATCAAATTCAAAATGGTAATTTATATAATATTTGTTGCTGTTCTGACATTGAATTACATACCTTCCAAATATATCGATTTCTATTTCATTTCCTTTTATTTTCATAGAAAAACAACGACCTGGGTAGCATAGTATTAAGGTTAGGAATTTATGATTTTAAAATGTCACTAAATTAATCAAGTTCCAGGCAGTACAAACTTTACTTTTACGCACTCGTGCTTAAGGTGACGTTACACAGTTGTGCGGGAAGTTTAAATTTTCCTCATTCTTAGAGTACCGTAGATTTCTAAACGTGCAAGAATATCGAAATTATTATAATTTCTATAAAACTATAACTGCATCAGGCAGTTGCTGATTAACAAAAGAAAATTGGAAGACCTGTAATAAAAAAATTAGTAAAAATTACTTGACGAAATAAGGCTTTTTTAACGATATCTCTTAATCATAACCTAGATATATACATGTAGTTCCATAAAAAAGACACAGTAGCTAGAAATATAGTGTAATTAAAAAATGTATGGTATTTTTTTAATAAAAGCTCAATAATATGATGCCGAAGGCAAATGTACATGCATGAAGTTCAGCGATTGTGCAACAGATGACGCTCATTAAATGTCAATAGGTTTGTTCCTTTTAGACGTTTACAACACGACGCATGCAGTGATATTGGAAACTCGCTCTTACGACAATGCAAATGGAATAGGGTATTTTTATGGCGCATGATTGTGCCTTTTACTATATAAAGCAAGAGACCAAATCGAACAAAGATAATAAAATTTTCAATTGTCATAACAAAATTTAAGACCTTATGAGAAATTATTAATTATTTTCCAAATATTTTAAATTTCTAAATATTGCGGTTTACTATTAATCTAAGGCCTATTTACGTATTTTTTTTGAAAAAAAATTTGTTTTATGTCAAATTGAAATTATTTTTACCAAATTATCGTTTTATACTATACTTGCAACTTAAACAGTTTAACAGATTAGAGGAAACAAAAAAGTATTTTTGTTATTAAATTATATTTTTAATATGTTTCACCAGTATGCAACAGATTACTACAGAAAGTAATAAGTTAATAAGGATACTTAAAAACCTAAGAAGTTAAATAAAAATACCTTAATTTTTACATAAAAGGATAGTTATGGGTAAGAAATAACACAGCTTGCTTTTTTATTAATTATTTCTGGAAATATAAAAGTCTGATAAAATGTTTCTAATTTAGGAACTATTTCATTATTGATATAATAATAAATTGAATTGTTTGTTCTACAAACGTTTTATTGATATGTAAACTGGTACAGGTAGGTACTTTTTTTAATTTGAATTAATCCATTATTAGCTATATAATCTAGAAAAAGCTAAATATATTAGACCGAAATTTCAAAAAATTTATATATAGGACTGAATATCATATTTTACTTTTTGCCCGTCGTTCCTGCATTTTCAAAAGTCTAGGGTTTTATAAAGAATACATTGGCGAAATGATGTATTTCTTGTTCTTCTACCCATTCTGCAAATCCTGAAAAAATTACTCTACACTACTCTATGCATGTACCTAATTCTTATGCTAGCTGAACCGTTAGTAAATCGATAAGCTATCGCAGCATAAAATATTTATATAAGTATATAACACCGCCATATACACAAACCTGGAATTACTACTGTATATACGGTATTTTTATTTACACTAATAACAATAATAGTAAAAAATGATAAAAATGCTAACAAATAAATCTCTTGCGAATTCTTGCAGGACTAGAAAAACCAACTAGCGAACAGTAGAAACACAATTAGGTACCTTATGGATTGATACCACATTGATACTGATGCACCATAGCACAGAAACCATAGCATGTAATCTTTAATATAAGATACGAAACTGTCATGGCCGCAAGATTCTCACGTTCCGTAAGAGGGCGCTCTAGCGCTAAAAGATAAACAAAACAAGCCCACAATCATATGATTGCATATGACAGTTATTAATCAGTTGTCGTTGGAATTAGTTGTACTTAAATTGATTTATATTTTTCCTCGTTTGAATGTTAATGCGTTTTTATAATTATTATTAGCTGTAGTGTTAAATAAATAACCGCTTGGTTTAGTTGATAAACTTTAACGATAGTGACTTGTCTATATAGGTTTTGTTTTCTTTTTTGACACACCACATTCTTACAAGTCGCCATATGTAAAGTTATATTAATGTATCGTTTTAGTTTATTTTACAATTGATTATTTACATTATCATTATGATATGATACTATTGTAATAATTAATTGTAAAATAAACAAAAACAAAATTCATTTTTAGTTATGATATGAAAATAAATTACCTACTATTTTGAATTTTGCCGCCAACAGTTCTCACGATCCAATAGATGGCTCTAAATCATGGTATCACCTCTTATTTAGGGAGATTTCGCACCGTGTGATGCACAACTATTCTACATCAGATGTAGTTGTGGAGTAAAGTAACTTTCGAGAAAACGAATATGTAATTTTTACCCCAACGTATTCACTGCTCGCTCTACCCTCTCTTAATCCAATACAACTGACAAAGATAAACCGAGAGTCTGATTATTCAGGTAAATCCAAATACAAAGCAAATAAACTTATAGTACGGAATTAAAACAAGGTCATTAAATTGAAGCGGAAATTTGTGATGTGTATAGAAATATAGTACTCTCCGAGCCATCTATGTTTCAGTTGCGACATAAAATACAGTTTCAACGATATTATGAAAATTTAGGCGCGGAAACGTCCCCTTAAAGTGACTTTTTACGCACGCAAATCGAATCGTGAAATGACAGGTTTTGATAAGCGAGTACAAAAACACACTTTAACGTACGCAGAGAGAAATTGTCGCCGAGGCCGCTTGCGGCCGAGGCAGGACAATCTCGAGTACGTTAAAGGTTTTCGCGGACGAGATATACACAACATTTTTTGGGCAACCGTGCAAATCGTTCCAAAATCGTTCAAACTGTTTTATACAGTGTGTCCCAAAATGTCCGCAACAGCCCTGTAAGTCGTGTGCTATAGTCGTAATAAAAAAGTGTTTCAAATAAAAGTTGTTCCAATTTACAAGATTTACTTTGTGATATGAAGAGATTTCGAAAATTTTATACAGCCTGGTCATTATGTCGTTACTTCTTTTCATCTCTTATGGCAGCCATCTTGAATTCACTTCCAATCGAAAAATCTTATAAGCAAAAGTTGCTCAGAATTACGAAATACCGCCGTATACAAAATTTCAACTCGATCGTCAAATATTTTCACTTTTTTATTACGACTATAATACAGGATTTACAAGGCTGTTGCGGACATTTTGGGCCACCGCGATAGATAATACATGGGAAAAATAAATATTTGACGATCGAGTTGAAATTTTGCACACGGCGGTATTTCGTAATTCTGAACAACTTTTTCTGATAACATTTTTCGATTGGAAGTGAATTCAAGATGGCTGCCATAAGAGATGAAAAGAAGTAACGACATAATGACCAGGCTGTATAAAATTTTCGAAATCTCTTCATACCACAAAGTAAATCTTGTAAATTGGAACAACTTTTATTTGAAACACTTTTTTATGACGACTATAATACAGGATTTACAAGGCTGTTGCGGACATTTTGGGCCACCGCGATAGATAATACATGGAAAATATAAATATTTGACGATCGAGTTGAAATTTTGTATACGGCGGTATTTTGTAATTCTGAACAACTTTTTCTTATAACATTTTTCGATTGGAAGTGAATTCAAGATGGCTGCCATAAGAGATGAAAGGAAGAAACGACATAATGACCAGGCTGTATAAAATTTTCGAAATCTCTTCATATCACAAAGTAGATCTTGTAAATTGGAACAACTTTTATTTGAAACACTTTTTTATTACGACTATGGCACAGGACTTACAGGGCTGTTGCGGACATTTTGGGACACACTGTATATATTTACACACATCGGAATATTTTTATTGCCAATTTCAAAGTGACTTACTTTATATGCGTTGCCATAGAAATGACACGACTAGAATAAAATACAAATACTTAATAGTTGTCAAAATAAGTCGTAAAATGTCTGAAACTTCTGAAAGTGATAATATTTCTATATCTGGAACTCCTCCGGATATAAAAAGTGCTGCCAATTTCGCAGTTTCTAACTTAATACCCGAAAGATCGAAGAGGCAATACGAAAAATGTTACGACGATTTTAAGGTCTGGTGCAACGCTAAGAAGGTCAAAGCTGTGAGCGAAAACGTGCTATTGGCATATTTTATGCAAAAATCGGCGGCCGTAAAAAGTTCCATCTTATGGAGTTTGTACTCCATGCTTAAAAGCATGCTGAATATAAAGGAACAGATTGATATAAGGACAGTTTTAAAACTAATTCCTTTTTTGAAGAAAAAAGCAGTAGGCTAAAAAGGCAAAAAGTCTAAAGTGTTAACAATGGAGCAGATTAAATTATTTTTGGAAAATGCTGAGGATGAAAAGTATTTACTGTGGAAGGTACAAAGATATAAACAAGTTCTCTTATAAATTGCTTAATTTACTATTAGTTTTACAGGTAGTTTTAATTATGGGCATATCCGGTGCCATGAGACGTGACGAGTTAACAAAAATAACCGTTGACAACATTCAAGACACCAGCAATATTCTTATAATTACTATCTTACTTATAATTAGACTTTATCACAAATATATTGCTCTTCGTCCGAAATATGTTACCTGTCATAGGCTGTTTTTGAGATACAAGCAAGGAAGATGCTATGCACAAGTTATTGGGGTACATAGCATAGGGAAAATACCGTGTTTGATAGCAAATTATTTGGGGTTGCCGAACAGTGAGCAATATACAGGCCATTGTTTTAGGAGGAGCTCTGCTACTCTCCTTGCTAACAGTGGTGCTACAATATCAGTTCTTAAGCGCCACGGTGGCTGGAAATCTGCTACTGTGGCCGAATCGTATGTTGAAGATTCTATAGAAAATAAAAATAAAATTACTAATTCACTCATGCTCGGTACTTCATCACAATGTATTTACAATCAAAATGAAATCACTGCTACGGTTTCAAATTATAATTCAAATAAAAATTTAGATTTTACTGCTTTACTGCTGGTGTAAATATTACTAATAATACAAATTGCACAATTAATATTAGTATGTATTGTAATGTGTGTTTGTAATAAATACACAAAATACTCTGTTTTATTGACAATAAATGATGAAATATGTCAAATATGTGTTAATTTGTTTATTTACTTTTACGGCCGCTGCTATGGGCAGCGTCCGCGAAATTGCATTTCGCGGACTGGTTTGCGTACGCGAATTAACAACTTCGCGGCCGGTTGCCCAAAAAAATATATATATGCAGGGTGATTGGTGAGAATGGCCTATTAAAAGTATTATACAAACGGATCGGAATTTTAAAACAAAATTTTGCAGTTCGATATGGTTGAATATGAACTATCATGTGAAAATATTTTTGAATAAATATCACTTCCGGTTAACCGGAAGTGGGCATCAACTTCGATTTTTTAAATAGCATGCTATAAAATAAATTACAAATTCAGCTTCTATGATAAATTTTACACATATTTCATGTATCATACCCTATACCTAAATACCATTCCTTCTGAGTTATTTGCAATTAAAGAAAAAAAGTGACAGATACCGATCCTACTTTATAGTGATATTACTTCAAGTAGGAGTAAATGAGGCGAATGAAATTTTGCATACGCACAGCTGATATTATGTAGTTATACAGCATTTGAAGTTTTTTTCTCTAACATTATACAGGGTGTTTAAAAACTTAGTTACTTATAAATAAGTTCAATCCGCAAAAAGTAGATTTTCTTAAATGGAAAAGTATATATTTTATTAGATATTATGATTCTACAAAATATTCTCTTTGAATCCGTATTAGGTGTTCCTATACCTAAAATGTAAGGTTAATAAGTTATAACGATTTAATTAACCTCCGTATCTAAAATGCTCAAATATGTAAATTTACAGAATCAAGTGTGCTTGGCTCATTTGTTTTACATACTTACTTGCCACTTATTTTGACGTCTGTCATTTTGTTAATCGTATTTGCGAAAATTCTTCCCATTGAATTATAGGAATAAGGGATCCTTTACGCAAATAACACCAGATGATTAGCAAGAATTATTGGAATACGTCTCCGAATATAGAATGCCTCAATAGAAATGGTTGCCATGTCGAACCATTTAGATAACTTATTTATTTATGTTATTATTATTGTTGTTCTTATAATTTTTCTACTGTAGGTATCTTTTATACCTTTTTATTATCTTTTTCATTATTTTAATTTTACCTAATTTGTTATTACTAATTATTTAGACCTTTGATGTAGATTTACTTTATGTTGATTATTCAAATACCAATTGTTGGGAGTATCTAGGAGAATTCTTAGATAATCTAAATTTTTTGCTGATATTGTTACACGTTGGGTTTTACTTTACATTTTGGATTTTACTTTTATTTTAGATACACAAAAGACTCTTCAATCAACTAATATTTCATTGAGTAAAAAAACGTTTAACAAAATATTTTCTTTTGGACATACTACTTCAACTGTTTTTTAAATATCTGCCTTCTTAAATAATTATAACTGTTATTATTACTTAACAGGTATTGTTCTTTCACCATTGTTCTACGAACATATCGGTCGCTAAAACTTTTTATATCTTAAAAATTCTTAGAAATTTTTGCTTATCATTGCTTGTAAATGTTAGTATCTTTCACTAAACGTTTGATACGTTTATTTCACTATTTCATTACATTCAATTCGCATAATAAATAAATTCATGATTACCTGATTTGGTCTATTCTCAATGCTAACCCATTCTAACACATAATATACTGAGAAAAATGTATTGCACAGAAACGAAAACAATGTTATGACAGAGATAAAATAAAAATTGTAAAAAAATACTAAGATGTTTTGTAACAAATAAAATAATTTTTTGTTGTTGGAAAGTAAATACTCGCATTGTTTACCCTAATTATTGTACTAGTACAGATCTATTTCTCACAGTGTACGCGAGAACAACTAACTAAAATGACAGACGTCAAAATAAGTGGCAAGTAAGTATGTAAAACAAATGAGCTAAGCACACTTGCTTCTGTAAATTGACATATTTGAGCATTTTAGGTATGGAGCTTAATTAAATCGTTATAATTTATTAACCTTACATTTTAGGTATAGGAACACCTAATACGGATTCAAAGAGAATATTCTGTAGAATCATAATATCTAATAAAATATATACTTTTCTATTTAAGAAAATCTACTTTTTGCGGATTGAACTTATTTATAAGCAACTAAGTTTTTAAACACTCTGTATAATGTTACAGAAAAAAACTTCAAATGCTGTATAACTACATAATATCAGCTGTACGTATGCAAAATTTCATTCGCCTCATTTACTCTTACGTGAAGTAATATCACTATAAAGTAAGATCGGTATCTGTCACTTTTTTTCTTTAATTGCGAATAACTCAGAAGAAATGGTATTTAGGTATAAGGTATGATACATGAAATATGTGTAAAATTTATCATAGAAGCTGAATTTGTAATTTATTTTATAGAATGCTATTTAAAAAATCGAAGGTGATGCCCACTTCCGGTTAATCGGAAGTGATATTTATTCGAAAATATTTTCACGTGATAGTTCATATTCAACCATATCCAAATGCAAAATTTTGTTTTAAAATTCCGATCCGTTTGTATAATACTTTTAATAGGCCATTCTCACCAATCATCCTGTATATATGTATATCCTAAACTAAATTGATATTTTATTACATATTATATTTGTTACGTCTAAATGTAACACAAAGACATCAAAAGTAAACGTGGAGTTTCAGACTTTTTTGACTGTTAATATATGTAAATTATAAACAAATGTTTATATACGTACCTTTAATATATGCAACCATCAGAACTTACCTGTATAACCAAATGTTGGTTGGTTGGTTTAAAACAAGGATTTGACAACTAGTCAGTCGTAAGATTAAGATAAGTACAGTAGTGTAACATGTTCATTTTATGTTAAAATCTACATTTAATGTTTGTGTGTGTTTGCGTGTTTAATGTGGCATATCAATAAATTAATAATTAACAATAGAAGCAGTTTAATTCAACATTGACACTTTCGAATCTTGCCTTGCCGACTTTGCACTTAATCAGGGGTAAAAATATTTTATTTAGACGACCTTAACGTTGATTACGTGGATGTTGACAATAAAATTACTGCTGATTTTATTCATCTTATTGATGGGTTTGATTTAGAGCATATTGTTGATGTATCAACACGCACAACTTTTAAAAATAATACCATGATACATTTAATTTTGACGAATACAGTGTTCTGAAGTCTCCGATCATGAGCTTGTTTTGTGTACGTTAAATCTTTCAATTCCTAAAATATTTCCACTTGTAGGTCAGGCATTAGGTTTAAACCTGATACTTGGGCGCCTCTGGTGTTTAACGAAGAGCAATAATGTCCCTTTTTGCTCGTAAAATATACATTTTTTCTAAAAACACTTAATACAGCGAAACTATTTAAATCATTAACTTTATTGCAACATACATATTTATAACAAATGGTCAATAGAATAGACTACAATTGGAACTACACTTATTGGCATTATTTATATTATTTGTAATCAGGGAGCCTGAAAGTGACAATTTTAGTGTCTTGGCTTTCTTGGGAAAATAGGCAACAACACCACCATTCTATGAAGTGGTTGCTGCTCATTGTCTTTGATTTTTCTGGCAAAAAATTCAAACTTACAGCTCTTGCAGCACTTCTGATCTCAAGAAGTGTACTCAGAATATCACTATTTTCTATAATTTTCTACAAATGTCTTTATCTTTTTGAGACAATGTTTTCTTTAAAGGGATTGAAGGTTGACCAGGAATTTCTAACGTTAATGCAGTCTTGCCCTTTATTTTATCATCTATCGCATCAACAATTTTATTTAAAATATTAGCTAAAACAGGACCACCTGCTGCTGCTAGTATAGGTAATAATAAATTAATAAAACCACCATTTATTTCACCTCCTTCAACTATTTTTGATTTGTCTTGTAAAATTATTGATGATCCTTTTTTAATTGTAACAGTCATTTATATAAAATAAAATAAATGTAGGTAAGTTTAGTGAAATTATGGTGGTAAAAAAAAAAAATAATCCATGTTGTAAGACAAGACATTAAATAAAAGGAGTTTTAATCAATTATTTATTGTAAAATTAACTGTTATTTTATGTAAAATTATGACATGCGGAAGATCACAATAAAATTGTTAGCTTGTTACATACAATAAAGTATAAGTATTTATTTAAAAAATCATTAATAATAGCATAAATTTCAACTTAAGAAATTATTCGTAATACAGATGTTTATCTATGGTAGTGATTTGTTACTTAATTCTATTACATTCAAAAGTAAATTATTATAATTATACATATCAATGCCACAACATCAACATTCACAAATATTACTATATCCACATCATTGAGTTTGAACGTTTGGATTACATGTACACGATATTACTGTATATACTATAGTAATGCCTTCTCCGTTTAATCTAAACGAACTTTTTATAACATCGTTAGGCTCTTTAATAATCCGACTATATTTTTCTACGGTTTCTTCATTTATAATTACTTCAGGTACAAGGTAGTCTACCTCCCATTGACAATTTCGATTCCTTTTCTTAAAATATCTTATATCCTCTACTTGCACGTCTTGGGGGATATATCTTCTAAATGCATTTATAATAGTTGTCCGATCTGCAGAATAACAACCAACTCTTTGTGGTAACGAATCTAAAACATAAACATGTGCTTCCAATGATATTCATTAAAAATATTAATGATTACCATTCTGTATATTAGGATAAACAATATTAGCCACGTACAAGTCCATTATTTGATCACTATAAAAGGAAACAGAAATTTCTTATAATGTGAATTATAAAATATTGAGAATAACTAACTCAACTGACTGTGACTATAGTGGCTTTCGATTTGTGCACCGTACAGCTCGGGAGCTGTTCCGGGTCACCTATTTGTCGTTCTATTTTGCCATGTGATTCGCACTTGTACAGCCCCGTTTCTGCTTCCCTTCGCCCCTGGTGCACCAACCTTTCGGCTGGGGCGATATGCTCCCGCATGCGCACTTGCGTTTGTTTGTTTACAAAATAGTGTTGACAATTTGAATGAATTGTAGACAAAACGAAAACTTGAAAGGTTATGTTACATCTGTGATTACATGGTCGCCACCCCACCACTCTTTATTTGTTTACACTTTATCTGTACCTGAACCACAGTATATATTCAAGCAGTAGTTTCACTTCGTTGAATCCCTAGTTGGCAATACAGTACATCGAATTCTCTAACACGACAACACATATACTTCTATAGGTTATTCAAACGATAAATGCAGATGCAGATAAATGTAAACAATCCTAATTCCAACTTTTGCCATTATGCGACATTGCGCAATGCAATGCGCGAGTTACCGTTTTGTATCACAATTTTCGAGGAGTGCAACTACTGCTTGAATATATAACTGTGCCTGAACTGTACTGAATCTGTTCACTGTACACGCACACGAGTAGCTCCGGAGCTGTTCCCGAGTAACCCTTATCACAGAATAAACAAAAAGGACAAGTTTGTCGGAACCTTGGATGTTTTAAGTGACGATTCTGAGTGACCTTGAGGCTATTGATGCCATTTTGAAAATATGTTCATGAATGTTGGCGGCAAAGTTTGAATTAGATTTCAAGCATCTAGGTTAGATATCTTCGAAATGTACATCAAGTATAAGATAATTATATATAAAAATAGGTTTTAAACACGAATTACACAACAAATTTTATAGTTACTAGAAATAACTATCATATTTAATTATGCTTTACTATAATTAGAATAGTTTCCAACATACATAAACCAAGTAGGTAAAACGTACAAAACACAAAATCACTAAACTCACAACTAAAAACTAACCTCCAAACACCTTCAAACAAACAGCGGAAATGTAAACAACATTCCAGGAATATTTGGACATATTTTAGAAATGGCGTCTGCCAGTCATGCGCACAAAAACCATGACATCAATTTTAAGGCTTTTGTCCTCTCTGTTTATTCTGTGCCCTTATGGATAAATCGAAAGCCACTTATTATGACCGATTGGACCCATAGCAAGGAGCATATCATATAAGACTGACGCATTCCACGTTAAAAATTGGATCCTTACGCTAGCACACTCTGACGGGCATATGGCGTACTAAATTCGTAAACAACCACGATGGCGGCATTTTTAAATTACTATAATATTTTCTTTTGGTACTAAATATGCTCTAAATGCGTGTTTCGATCTTATTTGATCTCATCAGTGCGATATATCTATAAATATAGAAATCACAGACACGTATTTACGTGCATATAAATAAAAATTAATTGAATTACTTTTAATTTGTGTCTTAGACATGCATAAGCTGCCTAACCTTTCTCGAGTTTTGATTCTTGGATCTATCATTAGAAGACCGACAAATATCGTTTTGTCCTTGAACTAAAGATTGATCGCTGTTATCACAAGTGTACCATGAAAAACTAACCTTTCGCAAAGTTACCAACATTTTTTTCTGAATAGAATTTACATGATCAAACAATTTCAACAACACAACCATTCTATCGTAAATGTTATTAACATGTAATACCAAACTAAGAGTGGGATAAAGAAAACTAAAAGTATGATGGAGTTCTACATTAGCAGAAAATAAAGAAGATTTACAAACCTATCACCTTCAGATAAATTAAGCTTCCTTAGAAAAAATCCACATATACATAAGGTACATAAGGTGACAACTTGATAATTTAAATCATTTTATCATTAGTTGGAACATTTAGAGAAGAATCTTCTAATTCATTCTTATTCAACGTACTATTTCTACCACTTTCAGGTTCAATAGAAGTCATAAATGATTGTAGATGAGATATGTCCACTATCTTGCTCACAGTTGAATCCGATAGAATGAGAAGACATAAAATTATTTAAAATACAAGTTTTAAAATTGGCAATAAACTGATGAAAACTTGGATTTGTATTAAGACCATAAGATCTTGTTTGCAAGTGTCCAGTTTATTGCACAAGAAAATAAAACCTCGAAGAATATGAATCCAACTCACTTTCACTGGTAGTGATTTTATGACAGTACTGTAGGGAAGTTTCAAGTGTGGTGTGCTACTTAAACTTACGTAACTTTCAAATTGATAGTGCTCAATTTTTTCATACTACAATTTTAAGTATTCTGATTTTCAAGTAACAACAACAAGTCTATGATTGGAGCCTAAATCTGCCTAACTTAGAACTTTGAATAGAGTTTAACCATTCCTGTTCTCTATCATTAGAAGGGAGGGTGAAAAAATGTCTATTTTGATAACCCGAATCGGGTAAAATATTGAAATAATATTGACTTTCGCAACCTGGAATTTTACATTTGTATTTGTGTACACTTGAAAAAGTCTTAAAAATAAGCAACAATTAATAAAATAAAACAACAAGTAAGAATAACAAAACTTACCCAAAACTTTTTACTGTTTTCTTTATATATATTATATAACCTCACAAAATAATTTGTAAACACTACTAATTTGTAGATATTTTCGTTACCATGCACTGTTGCCATATCGCACACTTCTATAGCTAACCATATTTATTCAGATTTCTTGTTAATAAGAACAATAAAAAAACGTTTTTGTCACAATAACGCTAAAAACTTTCTCATTCTTCATATTAAAACCTTCTTTGACGTTTGATTATCATCCCTTTAGATACAAAGCTTACAAAGATTTGGCAACAATACAATATTTAGTACTCCATATGAATCAAAGATAGCGCGCACATCTTGTCCGAAATTTCAAATTTGAACGAAATGCTCGTGACCCATAGATAGATGGTAGACCTCAATGTAATTCCAGCAAGTGCCATCTATTTCTAGGATGAACAATTGATGAACTATAAAATAAATTTCTATAATTTAAGCATACACTTTTCTTTTTACTTTTCTTTTTTTATAATTTGATAACTAATTATGTAATTAAACATGACATTTATTTTATCTATATAGTTTTTATTTATTTTATATTTCTTATTCTTTACAAATACTATATAATCAAACGAATTTGTTAGAATGTTTTCAAATTTTGAAATATTTGTAATGAGCAGAATTTTATTTATTGCATGATGGTAGCTTAGGTAGTGAATTATATGATTTTATATGCTTTTTCGGATCATTATTAAGTGATTTAAGTTCCTTCAAATAACTTTTATCAGAATCCATTCCAATTTATTTATATTTAAAATAATTATGTAACTAATTTATTTTCTATCGTTGAATTTTTTAGCAAAAAGGTTATACACTTCTTTGACGTTGGATATTATGGTACTGGAACTATTAAGTTTACATTACGTTCAATGTTTACGTTTTGTCACGTTTGCTACAGGGTGTAGAGGCAAAACACACCCCACCCCCCTCGATCATTCATATGTTTTAACGTTATATGTTTTATATAGGTAACGTACATGCTTACGTTAACAAAGACATGTTGATAATGATAAAGTAAGAAAGTAGAAATTAGTAAAAACAACAGTAAAATTAGTTATTTTTAGAGGTTCACGATTTCGTGGTATTTCAAAAATTGATTTTTTTTTTGAAAAAGTGCAATGAGTGTTTTGAGGTAAATGTGTTAAAAATGAGTATAAACAGCACTAAATTTATAAAATGTGTCTATTTTTAGTCGTTCACAATTTGGTGGTTACTCTGAAAATTGAATTTTTATGTTGATTTTCGGTTTGTACGAGCAAAAATTGATAAAAAAGATGGTTTTGATATAAATGTACTATAGAATAATGATAATGATTACTAGAATTTATGTAAAAATGTGCTGTAAAATCGCTAAATATCTCTAAATTTGTGCGTTCAAAATTATGCGGTCCGTAACCGGCGTTTTATAGACTATTCTTACACATTGTGAAACAGTTCTTAATTTTTTGAAGGTTATCATGATGCAAATGTCATCTGCTCAATGTGACGGTGACGTTTGACAATTCATTTGATAGACCAAAAGAACAGAGAATCATTTCACAATGCAAAAAATAATTCGTACATCTAGTTTTACCTAATATTGGTTTCCTGTCCTTTTTGTGACATTTCTAATTTGACGTTTCATTTTCAAAAGTACCCAAATATAATAGTTTTATAATTCGCCATAACCTCTATGCATCATCTGTTACATATCTGTCAAATCTAAAGTCAGTTTACATTGAAAAATATAATCTTATACATACAATTAGCTTGCTGCTTGACAGAAGGTGTACGAGATTTTATTGCAAGCCAGTGTACTATGTAGGACAATATGCATTTCCTATTGTAAATTGTACTGAAGTCACTAATACAATTTTGACTCAATCATCAGTTTTACAACTGTTACAGATCATTATAAAATCAATAGTATATTTGGTTTGGATGCAAAAATTAGTGGGATGAGTGAGTTTACTCAATGTTGTTTTGACAACTAAATAATAATAAAATTTCGTTGGTAATATAGTTTAACGTTAATTAATATTGAAAATCGAACAAGTAATGATTACACAGATAGAAACTAGTCAGCTCATTTTTTTTTTTGTAATTTGAATGTACCTACTCTATTATTTTCAAAATAAAATAATAAATATGCGTTTTATACTTACCTTTGGTGTTTTGAGGGTAATACATACAGGGTGATTGGTGAGAATGGCCTATTAAAAGTATTATACAAACGGATAGGAATTTGAAAACAAAATTTTGCAGTTGGATATGGTTAAATATGAACTATCACGTGAAAATATTTTTGAATAAATATCACTTCCGGTTACCGGAAGTGGGCATCAACTTCGATTTTTTAAATAGCATGCTATAAAATAAATTACAAATTCAGCTTCTATGATAAATTTTACACATATTTCATGTATCATACCCTATACCTAAATACCATTCTTTCTGAGTTATTCATAATTGAAGAAAAAAAGTGACAGATACCGATCTTACTTTATAGTGATATTACTTCACGTAGGAGTAAATGAGGCGAATGAAATTTTGCATACGCACAGCTGATATTATGTAGTTATACAGCATTTGAAGTTTTTTTCTGTAACATTATACAGGGTGTTTAAAAACTTAGTTGCTTATAAATAAGTTCAATCCGCGGAAAGTACATTTTCTTAAATGGAAAGGTATATATTTTATTAGATATTATGATTCTACAAAATATTCTCTTTGAATCCGTATTAGGTGTTCCTATACCTAAAATGTAAGGTTAATAAGTTATAACGATTTAATTAACCTCCGTACCTGAAATGCTCAAATATGTCAATTTACAGAATCAAGTGTGCTTAGCTCATTTGTTTTACATACTTACTTGCCACTTATTTTGACGTCTGTCATTTTAGTTAGTTGTTCTCGTGTACACTGTGGGAAATAGATCTGCACCAGTACAATAATTAGGGTAAACAATGCGAGGATTTACTTTACAACAACAAAAAATTATTTTATTTGTTACAAAACATATTGTTATCTTAGTATTTTTTTACAATTTTTATTTTACCTCTGTAATAACATTGTTTTCGTTTCTGTGCAATACATTTTTCTCAGTATATTGTGTTAGAATGGATTAGCATTGAGAATAGACCAAATCAGGTAATTATGAATTTATTTATTATGCAAAGTGAATGTAATCAAATAGTGAAATAAACGTATCAAACGTTTAGTGAAAGATACTAACATTTACAAGCAATGATCAGCAAAAATTTCTAAGAATTTTTAAGATATAAAAAGATTTAGCGACCGATATGTTCGTAGAACAATGATGAAAGAACAATACCTGTTAAGTAATAATAACAGTTATAATTATTTAAGAAGGCAGATATTTAAAAAACAGTTGAAGTAATGTGTCCAAAAGAAAATATTTTGTTAAACGTTTTTTTACTCAATGAAATATTAGTTGATTGAAGAGTCTTTTGTGTATCTAAAATAAAAGTAAAATCCAAAGTGTGAAGTAAAACCCAACGTGTAACAATATCAGTAAAAAATTTAGATTATCTAAGAATTCTCCTAGATACTCCCAACAATTGGTATTTGAATAATCAACATAAAGTACATCTACATCAAAGGTTTAAATAATTAGTGATAACAAATTAGGTAAAATAAAAAAAATAAAAAAGATGATATAAAAGATACAGTAGAAAAATTATAAGAACAACAATAATAATAACACAAATAAATAAGTTATCTAAATGGTTCGACATGGCAACCATTTCTATTGAGGCATTCTATATTCGAAGACGTATTCCAATAATTCTTGCTAATCATCTAGTGTTATTTGCGTAAAGGATCCCTTATTCCTATAATTCAATGGGAAGAATTTTCGAAAATACGATTAACAAAATGACAGACGTCAAAATAAGTGGCAAGTAAGTATGTAAAACAAATGAGCCAAGCACACTTGATTCTGTAAATTGACATATTTGAGCATTTCAGGTACGGAGGTTAATTAAATCGTTATAACTTATTAACCTTACATTTTAGGTATAGGAACACCTAATACGGATTCAAAGAGAATATTTTGTAGAATCATAATATCTAATAAAATATATACCTTTCCATTTAAGAAAATGTACTTTCCGCGGATTGAACTTATTTATAAGCAACTAAGTTTTTAAACACCCTGTATAATGTTAGAGAAAAAAACTTCAAATGTTGTATAACTACATAATATCAGCTGCGCGTATGCAAAATTTCATTCGCCTCATTTACTCCTACGTGAAGTAATATCACTATAAAGTAGGATCGGTATCTGTCACTTTTTTTCTTTAATTACGAATAACTCAGAAGGAATGGTATTTAGGTATAGGTTATGATACATGAAATATGTGTAAAATTTATCATAGAAGCTGAATTTGTAATTTATTTAATAGCATGCTATTTAAAAAATCGAAGTTGATGCCCACTTCCGGTTAACCGGAAGTGATATTTATTCAAAAATATTTTCACGTGCTAGTTCATATTCAACCATATCCAACTACAAAATTTTGTTTTAAAATTCCGATCCGTTTGTATAATACTTTTAATAGGTCATTCTCACCAATCACCCTGTATATGGAAAAAAATAAAACAACTACACGAATAAATTTATAACAGATTTATTTTTAAAAAACTATTTAAAGCTTTTCTTCAATACACTCTCTTCATCTTTTTTTTTTTTCATCATTCTCCGGTCAGTAAAAATTAATTAATATTTTAATATAATCTTTCATTATTATCGGATTCCTCTTCTCAAGTCTAGACAGAATTGATTTTTCCATTCAGTCAACAGTTTGCTTAGACAAATTTCATTAATATATTATTATCATCACCTTATTATTATTATTATCGTTAATATTAATTATTATGTAGTTATATCGTTTGTATTTTTTTTAATCATAGATACAAGATCCGTTTTGCTCTTTAAACAAGCGTAAAGGCTGATCAGCTTTTTCATTTTTTTTGTTTTTTTTTTTCGTTTTTCTATTTATATAAGATACTCATCTATTTCCCACACACGCACACATCTTTTTCACGCACGAATCGAATATTATTTAATAATAATTATAATTAGTACTGTCATCGTTATCCTTAAACTTATCATTATATTTACTTTACAATAATTACAATAACAACAAACAGGAAGGAAGATTGTTTTTTTTTGTTTGTTCAAAAACTTGACACGAAAATTACATAATACCTACACGTGTTTGTATCCAATGTATTGTTTACTTTTCTCCCTCGGTACACACACACACACACACATACGTACGTTATGTATGTGTGTACATTATAAAACAGGAGCAAGATGTCCATCCAAGATGCATTCCGAGTAAATTATTTCCTTTTTAATATTCATTATCGTATGTGGAAGAAGAAGGCACAAAAAGAAAAAAAATTTCACAAAACAGAAACACTCATTGAAAGCGATTCCAACCTTAAGTTATACGAGGTTCGTAAAGAAAGTTTGCACAACAGAAGAACCATAGTAAAATGTACGGAAAAAAAATTCAGACATACTGTTCAAGCTATTTCTACATCACTATTAAAGAGGAAAGAAAAATTCGCAGTAGTTCCTGTTTCATTTCATTTTGTATTTATGAAAAATTCATGTTAGGTCCATCCAAATTATAAAAACATTATACAGGGTGCGGCAAAATAACCTAAACATACAGCCGTCCTTCGAATGTCCGATCGTAGAGTCCGCCCAATCCTACACAAGGATCTTCAGCTTGTTGTGCGAGAACTGTCACAACGTAATTGCCAGAGTCGCCAACTCATCTTGGAAAGTCTTCCACTAGACACCATTATTTTTTTTTTTAGTGACGAGGCACATTTTTATTTGTCTGGTCTATGGGAATAAGCAGAATCCCCATGAAATTCACCAAAGACCTCTTCCGGTCCATACCTTTTTGAAATTGATGGCCTTACAGTTACCGTAAACTCCAGCAGGTATGCCGACAGACATGATTCAGAATCATTTTCAACCAGCATTGCAAGAGAGGGCTTTCGAGCATGTGTGGTTCCAGCCACATACCATACTGCTCGGCTGACAATGAATGTTTTCGAGGAAAATGTTTCCAGGCAAATTGATTTCTCGGAAAGGGGATTTTTTTTATGGGGTTACTTGAAGGCTGACGTGTTCAAACATCGTCCCACAAACCTGCTAGACCTGAAAGAAGCGATGCTTGAGAGAGTCCACGAGTACCACCATTTGTCAGATATTCTTTTCAAAACCAAGTAAAAAAAAATGCTTTCCATGTTAAAGAATAAGTTGGCCAAGAAAGTACTACTTTATGTACCGGGTGGTCAACTAAGAATGTCGTTCGACCATATCTCAGGAACGGTTTATAGTACAGCTTTGGGAAAAAAATATTATCGACTAAAGTGACCCCGGATGACCGCTAGAGGGCGTAACTGATCACCAAAAATTTTAATTCTTATTTTACGCAAAATTTACCAACTTAAGGTCTATCATAAATATGAAAATCGGAATCTACTGAAAATTTTGCATATTTTACATCGGACAATTTTTTTGTATTTTGATAAATAAGGGTAGGGGAGGAGGGAAAACTTTGTTTTGAAGAAACCTTTATAACTCCGGTTCTGTTGAACCGAATTTTGCAAACTAAGCTTCGTCGAAAATAGCATTAATCCTCCAATCTAATGCTTACAAATTGGAACCGATTAAATATGTGACATGCATGCTAGAGGGCGCTGTTTAATTTTTTTCAGGAATTTTGTTTTTCCACGAAAATATTAAATGGAAACATACATTTTTGACAACAAATTACAAAAAATAGGTCAAATTACCAACAAATCAGCGAAAACCGGGTCTCCCTATCTTTTACCAATCTGAAGATATCTTCAGAAACGTGTTGATGGTAAAAATTTCTTCTATTTGAAATTATTCTGTCTCCCGTCAACGAAATTTAGCAAATTTGGCCTTATTAGAAAGGATTTTTATTGTCCTACGTGTAGTGATCGAAGCTGTTTAATTTTATTTTGCCCGTCGCCGCTAGAGGGCGATAAAGGAATTCAAATACGTAAATTTTATGATTTTTGGAAGGAACAGTGCGTGGAATGCTTGGCGGCCAAAAAAAAAGGACCATCATGGATTTTCCTAAACCTACTGCTAGTGATTTAAATTGTTTAATATTGTCTTTATTTCTGTCACCGCTAGAGGGCGTTAAAGAGAACATAATAGAAGACATGTCTCTACAGATTCGCAACATTATGATTTTTTTTAATATGATGAGTGTGCTGTGCATTTCTCCGTAAATATTCGCAATTTTCTGGCCCCTGATAGGTGGATGTAACACGCCAGTTTATTTCCATGGCCACCCAGGACCCCAAATTTGACTTGTTTAGATTTTGATTTGTGGGAGCGAAAAAAATATCGTATTTTGGGCAACGCAATCAACTGCTCGTTACAACTTTGTTCTGGGAATAGGAAATATCGTTCAAAGTATTTCTAAGACAGAAATAGAGACTGTAGTTCTATCCACTCGTTGTAGAGTGAAAATAATAGGAGACAACTTCAAGATTTAGGCTGCCACTCTCACTTAACTTTATTATGCTGTTTCCTTTTTTGTTGTTTTTCTGCTTTCAATTCATTATTTTATAATATGAGCATAAATATAACCTTCCACGCACTGTTCTTTTCAAAAATCATAAAATTTACATATTTAAATTTCCTTAACGCCCTCTAGCGGTAATGGACGAAATAATATTAAACAGTTTGAACCACGAAACATAGACCAATAAAAATCCTTTCTAGTAAGACCAAATTTGCTAAATTCCGTTGACGGGAAGCAGAATAATTTAAATTTATTGAAGAAATTTTTACCATCAACACGTTTCTGAAGATATCTTCGGATTGGTAAAAGATAGGGAGACCCGGTTTTCGCTGATTTGTTGGTAATTTGATCTATTTCTTTAATTTGTTTTCAAAAATATATGTTTCCTTTTTTATATTTTCGTGAAAAAACCAAATTCCCGAAAAAATTTAAACAGCGCCCTGTAGCATGCATGTCACATATTAAATCGATTCTAATTTATAAGTATTAGATTGGAGGATTAATGCTGTTTTCAACGAGACTAAGTTTGCGAAATTCGGTTCAACAGAACCGGAGTTATAAAGGTTCCTTCAAAACAAAGTTTCCCCTCCACCCCACCCCTCATTTGACAAAATACAAAAAAAAGTTGGCCATCGTAAAATATGCAAAATTTTCAGTAAATTCCGATTTTCATATTTATGATAGACCTTAAGTTGGTAAATAATTTCCAGATGTTTTCCGGGGTCACTTTAGTCAGTAATATTTTTTTCCTAAAGCTGTACTATAAACCGTTCCTCAGATATGGCCGAGCGGCATTCTTAGTTGGCCACCCTGTACTTATTACGTAAGTAGCTATTTTATTTACGTCAAAAAAAATAGGAAGGTTATTTTGCCGCACCCTGTATTATGAAAAAAAATTTAACTGTGGCAACATCGCCAACTGTCAAACGGTAGTCAGGTCTCTTAATCTTATATTGCTGAGAAAGCATTTGAGCTAAAGTGGGAGAAGATTTCCTATTTGGTAGGCAGCTCCAGCGATGAAGATGATGAATAGTTATAGGCTTATACTTTTCATCATTGAATTTATCAGACGAAGAAAGAGTTGCTGTAACCGAAACTTTAACAAACTCTATGTTCATTACGACAAAGTTAAACGAAATAGCAATAAAATGTCTTTTTTTTTAATTACTAAATTAGGAAATACAGCAGCCAGAGCTACAACAGCCAATAAGTGTAAGCAAAATTTTCTTTTTTAAAAATACAGTAATGTTCACTTATAACGAACCTGGTTAAAACGAACTCACGGTTATAACGAACCAACCTCCAAGGTCCAGACCAAAGTTCCGTAAAAATAGCGTTAATTTTTACCTTTTATAGCGAACTCGTTTAAAACGATCTTTCGGATAAAGCGAACCGCATTTTATGTATAAAATTTCAGAAGTTTTCTAATATAACGAACTTTTCACGAATAAAATAAGGGACTTCCCCGAAAATACACAGACTTCGCTAAAAAGACACAGTAGTCAGCAGTCAACATCGAGTCTCTAACCGTGCCATACGTTTACTGGTGCCGTGAGTTATAAAAATGAGTGATGTTAACGCAGTATTAGATAAAAAACGAAAATCATTTTCATTAAAATACAAGTACGATATTATGAAACGCTTACAAAGAGGTGCAAAGCAAAGTGATATATGTCGAGAACTAAAACTAAATAAATCAACGATTGCTACAATTTGGAAGAAAAAAGAAGAAATATTGGAAAATTTTGAACATTTAAATTCAAGCATTAAAAAAGTTAAAAAACCTGCCAACCCAGAAGTTGACCAAAGCATATTAAAATGGTTTAGCCAACAAAGAAATAATAATGTAACTGTTAGTGGAGCTGTGTTACAAACAAAAGCTGAAGATTTCGGCAATAAATTGTTAACGCACAGTGAAAGTACAATTAGTAGAAGTTGGATTGAAAGATTTAAAAAACGACATAACATTACCAGCGGAAAAATTGTTGGCGAAGCGGCCGCAGTTAATATCAATATTGTAAATGATTGGCTGGAAAATAGTTGGCCACTTATTAAAGAAAACTTTAAAGATGACGATATATTTAACGCCGATGAAACTGGCTTATTTTATAGGATTACACCTGATAAGACATTGCGATTCAAAGGAGAGACATGTTCCGGTGGAAAAATGTCCAAAGAAAGGATTACGGTGTTAGTAGCAGCAAATTTATTGGGAACAGAAAAGAGAAAATTGTTGGTGATAGGAAAGACTAAACACCCCAGGTGTTTTAAAAATATTAAACAACTACCTGTAAATTATAAATCCAATAGTAAAGCTTGGATGACCTCGGAGATTTTTACCAATGAATTGCGAGAATGGAATGACGAATTGCATCGTAAGAAAAGAAGAATATTATTGCTAATTGATAATTGTCCAGCGCACCCTGACGTTAAAAACTTAGATTGCATTAAATTGGTCTTTATGCCACCCAACACAAGTCCGAAATTGCAGCCCATGGATCAGGGTATTATACACAGTTTAAAAAGCAACTACCGACGTCTTCTCCTTGCGAAAATGGTAAATGCTATTAGATGCTGACAATGAAAAATTTAGTACTAATCTGTTAGACGCTTTAAACTTAGTTCATATGGCATGGCAAATGGTAACAAGACAAACAATCGTTAATTGTTTTCGTCACGGTGGGTTTGTCATGAGAGAAGATGAATTTGATTCAGATGATGATGTACCATTAGCCGAATGGCTTGAAAGGAACCAACAAGACAATACGTTTGCTCAAGCTGACTTCGATGAATACGTCCACCTTGATGACAATCTTGTAAAGGTAGAACTTTTAAGTGATGATGCCATTATTGCTGGTGTAAGTAACAAGAATATCGACAGTGAGGCAGAAGGTGAGGAAACCGAAGAAATAGAGAGTGATCAAATAGTAACTGTTTCAACTACATTAGAAGCGATTACATACATACACTACCGGCCATTAAAGTTAGGACAATTACTAAAATTTAACAAATTGGAATGTTTTCACTATCAAATACTGTCGGTATTATTTTAAAAGATTATACAACAAATTTCAAAGAATATTTAAGTATTTAAGACGAAAATCCTCATTATAATACGTGAAATAGAAACAAATTTCAATTTATGTCAATAGCATGTGGAGAACTCATTAAGAAACGGTATTCAATGAATAACAGATTAGCAGGTTTACCATTAAGGAAACAAATGTAGGGGGCTGTAAAATTTTACCTGCGTATTTGCTATTATATTAGAAAGAAGTTCTTATCATATTCGCTGTGAACAGTGGTGAATCAGTTTGTTAATCAACCACTGACGATACGGACGTTCTATTAGTGTGTTTGTGTGTTTGTATTATTTAAAAGATGCCGAAAGGAAAGCCGATAACTCTGGCAAAGCGATCAGCTATTCTCACATTACACGAAGAAGGATATTCTGTACGTGTAATTGCGGAAAAATTACTAGTGAGCAAATCAACTGTACATTACACTATTCGTTGGTACCAAACCAGCGGTACTTTAGAAGACCGTAATCGACCTGGTCGACCAAAAGTGACGATCCCTGCGGAAGAACGACGCCTTAAAGTGCTAAGCAAGCGAAACCGACGATTGACAGCGCCCGAAATCGCAGCAGAAATGAACAGGGCACGCGAGCGACCGATTTCTCTAACAACTACTAAACGTCGTTTAAGAGAAGCCGGCCTTTACGGTCGCGTTGCGGTAAAAAAACCATTGTTACCTCGCGGAAATCGGCAAAAGCGTCTACAGTGGGCCAAACAATATAGAAATTGGACGGCAGAAGATTGGAAAAATGTTCTTTGGACAGGCGAATCCAAATTCGAAATTTTTGGACAGAAGCGTAGAGTCTTTGTAAGACGAACGAGAGCGGAAAGAATGTTGCGCGAATGTGTCGTTCCCACAGTTAAACACGGTGGTGGTTCTGTGGTTGTTTGGGGTTGTTTCAGCAGTGCAGGAACCGGAGATCTTGTAAAAATTGATGGTATTATGCGCAAAGAGAACTATAGACAAATATTGGAGGAAAACGCTGTGACATCCGGATTGCGTTTGATACGAGACAACTTTGTGTTTGTACATGATAACGACCCCAAACATACAGCACGAATTTGCAAAGAGTATTTAACGTCTCAAGAAGAAACAAATGTTCTGCAAATCATGCCCTGGCCACCACAGAGTCCGGATTTGAACCCCATCGAATTACTCTGGGATGAACTTGATAGACGAATTCGAAATGTTTGTCCAACTTAAAAAAAACATCTGTGGGAGCTTCTTCAAATTGAGTGGAACAACATTCCCGGCGAAACTTTAACCAAATTGACAGAACGTATGCCGCGAGTGGTCCAGGGAGTTTTACGCGCCAAAGGAGGCTATTTTGACGAACAGAAGATATAGTATAGTTTTGTAATAAGATTGTTTTGTTTTATTTTTTTATGATATTTCTTTTTCTTATTTGTATATATTTGTAGTTCTAGCATTAAATTTTTAGTTTTGTTTTAATTACTATCATTTTTATTCATATTTTCAATAATTTACTTGCTGTCCTAACTTTAATGGCCGGTAGTGTATATTGATGCCGTCCAATATTTTCTGCAGTCGCGAAACACTTCCCAGGATATTCTTAACAAACTAACTGAAGTACAAGTATATGTTCATAAAATTAATTTGAATAATCAAACAAAACAAACTAACCTACATAAATATTTTAAATAAAATTTTATAACGTTGATTTGCTACCTATGTAGGTATGTATGTATACAATTTTTTTGTTTTGTTGTATGTTTATATGTATTTGTCTCACATATTCATATATTGTAAATGAGAAAAATAAAACGAAAGAGTTAGATCAGGTTGTAACTATACATATGTATGTACTTTTGTTTCTGAGTTTTCACTTAAAACGAACCTCGGCTAAACCGACCTATTTTTGACAGTCCGTTCTAGTTCGTTATAACCAGACACTACTGTATAACTCCAACGTCAGGAATCGAAGCATGAAATTTCATTTACATTATACACTATATTATGTTTACGCCAGGAAACACAGTTCGTTGTTAAAATTGTTGCCTATACATATATTACCTCTTCAAAAGACTTGATAAAATTAAACCATTATTGTGGCAAATTAACATATTTTATTTAAAAAAAAGCATCGACACAATTTAACTGGAAATATTATTCGAATATTGCTCACATCTTCGACTTAACTTGTTTAATATGGAAATCCTTAAATGATAAGTACCTTACAGCGATAACCACAACTATCATCTCTGTCTGTTTGAATACACATATCTCAATAGAATGCATCTTAGGGACATCCCATCCCATTAATTAATAGCCGAGGGGAAAAGGGAAGGAATAATACTTCTTAGCAGAATGATTTACACAATCTAACATCTATGTACTATGTACGTAAGGAATCGAAAAACAAAACAAAATATTTATATATCGATAATAAAAGCGAATAAAATTTTAATAATATTACATCTTCTTCTTATTCGTCGTCGTCCCGGAAAGAATTGGACGACGATAAGACGATCCTTATAGATTGGAATTCCCCTCTCGTTTAGCGACGAGCGATTTAAAAAAAAAGAAAAGAAAAGAAAAACAATTAACGAACGAGACCGCAGAATCACGACGGAATTATACCATCCAATACCTCAATATACATATGTATATAATATATTTATCATTTCATTTTCATCTCTCTTTTTAAAATAAATATACACATATATTAGAATATATCCTTTTTTTTTGTGTTTGTTTCTTTCTTTCTTTTTAATACAGATATTCCCGGGAGATTATTGGACTACCTATTAGAAATATGAACGAACCTTTCTCTTACTACTCTTTCATCTTAATACAGCCCGCCCCTAATAAACAGCTTGATTTATTAGACGTAGTGTACGTAATATGTAAATATGTAGTCGTATAATAGTAGCATGTTGTAATAATAGCAATGAATGAATGTTTTTTAACATAACTGACGTATCGTGTTGATGTAGTATATTATGTATTTGATGTGTGTATGTATTATAAAGAACGACGTCCGCCTTTACCGCGTAACCTTATCCATAACACTTTTAAGTCTCTGTTCGGTTATCGATGGCATCAGTTTTTGTACCATTTCGCAGATGAACGCCTCGCTGATGCCCGGACTGGACCTCTCCGCGATCTCGAACGCGTTCTTCAGCTCCTCTATCGCCTCGTTCGTCGGCTTGTTGTGGGGCGACGTCTCCGCCGATCGACCGTTGTAATGGTGCTTCCGTGGATTCTAAAAGAAGACAAACAAATAATCAATTAGACAATATATACACTACCGGCCAATGAAGTTGGGACAGCTCTTATAATTTAAAAAAAATCGTTTTTTTTTTTTCAATGTTCGGTGCCGCTGATATCAAGATTCAAATTCCTAACATGAAAGTATTTAAGCTCGAAAACATCATAAAAGTAAACATTATTCTGGTTGTAAAATTGTACCTGTATCTCCCCGACAGTTATACAAAACGAGGTACAGTGTAATTATTGAATTCTCTATAAATCAGTCAGTTGTTGAACTTGCCTGCATTCGAATATTCGGTTACAGTTTATTGTTCAAATAATATTTAAAAAATGCCGAAAAGAAATGCGATATCGGTAGAGTGATCGAGGAAAAATTGCACGTTACCAAGTCAACGGTGCATTATACAATTCGTCGATACCAGACCACCGGGACATTGGCGGACCGTAATCGCCCTGGCAGGTCCCCTGCCGAAGATCGACGCCTCAAGGTATTGAGTAAACGGAACCGGCGATTGACGACACCCGAACTCGCAGCACAATTGAATAGGGGACCGTGAACACCCGATTTCTGTGACGACCACCAAACGCCGTTTAAGAGAAGCCGGTCTGTTCGGTCGCATTGCGGCAAGAAAACCTTTGTCGCGCCGTGTCAACCGCCGAAAACGGTTGCAATGGGCTACAAATTACAGGAATTGGACGGAGGAGAACTGGAAAAACGTTCTTTGGACTGATGAGTCCAAATTTGAGGTATTTGGACAAAAGCGGAGAGTTTTTGTAAGGCCAAAGGTTATTTTGACGAAAAAACAGTATAATGTTATATTTTAATGAGAATGCTTTATTTTATTATTTTTTGTAATTTCCTGTTTTTATTTGTTTATATTTTTAATGCTAAGAATACATTTTTATTTTTGTTTGCATTATTGCTGCTTTTACTGAAGTTTTCAATAACTTACTAACTGTCCTAACTTCATTGGCCGGTAGTGTATATATATATATACTTAAATAGAATGTATCGATACAAATTTGGAGAAGATATTTTATACCGACTCGCAGCACCATACTAAATCGATTTTCCTAACGTATTTTTAGACGAGAAAGAGTTATTATTAAGTTATCCATGCGTGACAAGTCGCAATGTGTGTATCTATACAACCACAAAATTTTAAAACATTTATACATATAATGAGTTTCTCAAATTCAGTAATTTCATCTTCATCATGTACAGCAGTGTCTCGCAAACTTTTTTAGTCTGCGGCACGCTAACTGAGGAATTTTTTTCCCGCGGCACACTAAGCTAAATAAATTTTCAGAAAAAAACGTATATTTAAAAATAATTAAAAAAATTTGTTTTACAAATAGGTACATGAATTAATATTTGGTACAATAGAAAGGAACATATTTTTATTTTAAGCTTAATGTGATGGATGGGCTTGTTTCTGGGAACAAATTTGCATTATTCGTGGTTCGAAGTTGGACAAACATACTCGCATCTCTCCATCAATCATCTGAAGTCGCTCACGTTTTTTAGATTTAATTTCAGTCAATGACGAAAATGCAATTTCGCAGAGATAAGAGGAGCCAAATGGTAACAAACTTCGAAGAGCTTTCATGCTCAATTCTGGATATTGATTTTGAAGAGAGATCCAAAACGTTGATAACTCGAGTTCTGCGAAAGAAGCTTTGTGCACCAAATCATTCTTCAGGTCGATAAAATCCTCTTCTTCTTTTATTGAGAATGAGCTGTCCGTGCAACCTACAAAGGGGTTGACCACCCATTCGTCTTTTTTCGAATTCAGAGATGGAAAATATTTGACGAATGAAGAGGACAGATTTTCAAATGTAGTTTGAATTTCTCTTGATATTTTATGTTTAATTGTTGATGTATTGACAGTTGGAAGAAAGTCATATTGCAAATTTTTAGATTTTTGCAACCACAGTTTCAGTTTTTCTTCAAAAGCCTTGAGTTTTCCGGTAATGCTAATGATGTTTTCCTTGGCTCCTTGGATGCTCATATTCAGTTTATTCAATTTTTCAAAAATGTCATTCAGGAACGAAACTTCAAGCCACCAAATATCGTCATGCAGAAAATCGACTTTATCAGTATTGTCTGTCTCGAAAAATGAAACAATTTCTGCTCGCAAAAGTATCACTCGTTCGAGAACTTTTCCTTTCGAGAGCCACCTCACTTCAGTATGATACAACAAACCTTTATGATCGGAATCCATTGCTTCACATAATGATGCAAAAATTCTTGTTCGGAGTGCGTTTGACTTAATATAGTTGACGATCTTAATGACTTCCTTCATTGTTTGGCAAAGTTTTTCCGGAAGGGCTTTTGTTACCAATACCTCTCGATGAATCATACAATGCACACTTTTCACATTCGGATTAATTTTCAACACATGAGCGACGAATCCTTTTGTGCGGCCTTGCATTGAAGGTGCGCCATCGGTACAGACACTGATACAGTTTTCCCATTTAATTCCTCTTGATTCAATATTTTTATTTACCAGTTCGAAAACGTCCTGTCCTGTGGTAGTTTGCTTCAGCTCCGAACAAAAGAAAAACCGATTTTGAATCGATCCGTCTTTAATAATACGGAGAAATGCTAATAGTTGAGCTTTATTACTAATATCGGTAGATTCGTCGACTTGAAGAGCCCATAAATTCGACATTTTGTCTTGATTATTCGCAAAATGCTCTTTGAGTTGTAGATCAATATCATCGGACATTCTACGCGCAATTGTATCACCTGATAACGGTATTACTTTTACACGTTCAACAGCTTGTATTCCAATCATGGCTTTAACAGCTATCTCCAACGAAGGCAAAATGATATTTTCAGCATCAGCATGAGGCTTTTTCTTTTTTGCTAATAGTTGGGCAATTTTATAGCTTGCGATTTGAGCTTTTTCTGGTACCGTACATAAATTTTTGAATCGTTTGGCTTGGTTGTATAATTGTGAACGAAGGTTCTCGAAATAAGATTTCTCCTTGTTTATGTACAATGGATGTTTTTTTTTTCAAAATGTCGTCTAAGTTTACTCGGAACCATCGCTTCATTGGAAAGAGTTGTAGAACACAACATGCAAACGGGCAAAGAATTATCTTCTTTGGACGGAATGAAAGCAAACTCTATGTATTCATCATTGTATTTCCGCTTTGCTGAAACTGTTGAAGATGTGACCTTTGCTTTTTTTGTAGTTTTGTCAGAGTCCGGAGTTTCGGAACTCTTTTAAGTAACAAGTTTGATAACGTATTTGTTATATTCAATATTGTAAGAAAAAAAAATAAAAAAGTATGTAACTAGTTTATTAATTATATTAAGAATAAATATAGTTAATAAACATGGTCACTATTTAATTATTTACACTCACCTTGATAATAAAGAAAATCTAACACAAACACGTGGTAAAAATAAAAAATGAGAACACAATCTAGCAAACGCAACAATATTCGTAAAACGAAACACACAATGAGAGTGTTTGAGGGGAATTGAAAAGTCACGCCACGGAGCGAAATGAAGCGTTGTCAAGCGGAGTACGTTGAGTGGGGAAAATCCACGCCAGTGCCTCTCTAACCAATTCACCCTCGCTTGTGCATCTTGTTGTTACGACAAAGTTTGGGAGGGCAAATACGAGTACCTGCGTTCTGGCTAATTTAGTTAAAGTTAAATGACTACTTTTTGGGTAATTTTATAGTTATCAGAAATTGGTTTTTAGATTAATCTCAGAATATCTAGTGCAACTTGGAAAATCTTTTGCGGCACACTTAACATTCTCCCGCGGCACACCAGTGTGCCGCGGCACACAGTTTGCGAGACACTGATGTACAGGGTTGACTTCTTATGGTCAACATTTACATAAGAGCAAGATGGTTGTGGTTGACTGTTCTCTCCAGGTACCTCTATCGAATAACTGTGCACTGCTATCAAGCAAAGTAAAAATATATCGATTTCCTATGTCGTGCTATTTTATTTGAAAAATTGCTTTGGGATTATTTTTAGAATTATTATACATATATGTATATGTATATGTACCGGATGGCCAACTGAAAATGACCCGCGGCCAGATCTCAGGAACGGTTAACAGTATAGCTTTGAGAAAAAAATTTACTGACCCCCAGAAACATCTGTAAATTATTTAGAAAAGCGTAGGGTGACCGCTAGAGGGCGTAACTGATCATCAAAAAATTGAATTCTTATTTTACACAAAATTTACCAACTTGAGGTCTATCATAAATATAAAAATCGGAATCTACTGACAATTTTGCATATCTTACGATGGCCAACATTTTTGTTTCTTGTCAAATAAGAGGAAGAGAGGAGGAGAAACTTTATATTGAATCTAGTACGTGACGTGCACGCTAGAGGGCGCTGTTTAATTTTTTTCGGGAATTTTGGTTTTTCTCGAAAATATTAAATGAAAACATACATTTTTGACAAGAAATTAAAAAAGTAGACTAAATTACCAACAAATCAGCGAAAACCGGGTATCGCTATTCTATACCAATCCGAAGATATCTTCAGAAACGTGTTGATGGTAAAAATTTCTCAAATAAATTTAAATTATCCTGCTTCCCGTCAACAGAATTTAGCAAATTTGGTCTTATTAGGAAGGATTTTTATTGTCCTATGTTTACTGGTTGAAGCTGTTTAATTTGATCTTGTCCGTCACCGCTAGAGGGCGATAAAGACATTTAAATACGTAGATTTTATGATTTTTGAAAAGAACAGTATGTAGAATGCTTGACGGGACAAAAAAATCGACTATCGTGGATTTTCGTAAACCTACTGCTGGTGATTAAAATATTATCGTTATTTTTGTCACCGCTAGAGGGCGCTAAAGATATCAGAATACAAGATATGTCCCTAGCAATTCGCAACAATATGCTTTTCAATATGACGAGTGTGCTGCGTATTTCTCCGTAAATGTTCGCAATTTTCTGGCTCCTGATAAGTCGATGTAACACGCCGGTCTATTTCCAAGGCCACCCAAGACCCCAAATGTGATTTTTGTTAAGATTTTTATTTGAGGGGACAAAAAAATATCTTATTTTTGCAACGTGATCTACTGCTCATAAAAACTTGGTTGTGGAAATAGGAAATATCGTTCACAGTATTTCTAAGACAGAAATAGAGACTGCTGTTCCATGCACTCGTTGTAGAGTGAAGGTTTGCATCGAAAATAATAGGAGATAACTTCAAGTAGGCCGCCACTAATATGTATTAGCTTTATTATGCTGTTTCATTTTGTTGTGGTTTTTCTGCATTGTTTTTATTCAAATTATACCGTTGGCGCTTTTCACTAAAATCTTAAGCTTTCAATTCATTATTTTAGAAGAGTATGAGCATAAATATAGCCTTCCACGCACTGTTCTTTTCAAAAATCATAAAATTTATGTATTTAAATCTCGGTAATGGACGAAACAATATTAAACAGTTTCAATCACTGAACATAGATCAATCAAAGTCCTTTCCAATAAGACCAAATTTGCTAAATTCCGCTCACGGGAAGCAGAATTATTTAAATTTAGAAGAAATGTTTACCATCCACACGTTGCTGAAGATATCTTCGGATTGGTAAAAGATAGTGATACTCGGTTTTCGCTGATTTGTTGGTAATTTGTTGTGAAAAATGTTTCCATTTAATAATCATATTTGTAAGCATTAGATTGAACGAACGGAAATGCTGTTTCCAACGAGACTAAGTTTGCGAAATTCGGCTCAAGAGAATCGGAGTTATAAGCGTTCCTTCAATACAAAGTTTCCCCGCCTCCCCACCCCTTATTTGAGAAAATAAAAAAAAGTTGGCCATCGTAAAATATGCAAATCTTTTGGTAGATTCTGATTTTCATATTTATGATAGACCTTAAGTTGGTAAATTTCACGTAAAATAAGAATCAAAATTTTTGGTGAACAGTTACGCCCTCTAGCGGTCATCCCACGCCTTTCTAAATAATTTCCAGATGTTTCTCGGGGCCACTTTAGTCAGTAATATTTTTCCCCCAAAGCTGTACTGTAAACCGTTCCTGAGATATAGCTGAGTGACATTCTTAGTTGGCCACCCGGTACATAGTTGTATTATGGTATTTAAAATAAAATAGGAAAAACAAACGGAAAATCAAATAACACTTTAAATATAAAATTTAAAAAATAAGATAAAGTTATTGCCAAAGTTATTTATGTATTTACAAATTCGAAAATCCTCCGTTGACGCATATTTAGAATTTTTCGCTTTAAAAAATTAGATTGAAAGTGATCTAAATTTTTCTCGTTAATTATTTTGAAAGCCTCATTATATGTAGTAATGTTTTGATGCAAAGTACAAGTGGCGGGCTCCTGGTGGCTGCATCAAAAGCTCGACTTTGAAGCGCAACTCTTTTCTTATGAGAATGATCAATCTAGTTATGTATAATCAAAGGCTAAACTCAAAAAAACTTCATTTCACAAATTGATATCAATTCTCTACACGCTCAGACGTGAATGTCAAATAGCCGATTACCCTGTATTGTTAGTGAATAATATCTATCAGAATTCCACGAATAGTTGCATTTCAACAAACAAACTGAATAAATATGATTTGTGCTAGTTTGCAGCGCGATTCTCAAACTGTATACACCATATCTGACTTAATTACTGCGCAAATCGGATTGTTTGTTTAAAAACAATAAATAAATTACTTCCAAACCAACCTGATTCACCGGCTTGTCAACTTTATAATGATTGAGATTAGAGTCTTTCGGCGGCGATTTCGCCTGCAGGCCGACCCCGTCGAACCGTTCTGATGTATCTTCCCGTGTTGATGGTGGTGCTGCGGCTGTTGCTGCTGCTGCTGTGGGTGCTGCTGGTGGTGTTGTTGCTGCTGATGTTGGATCGTCGCTCCCGTCGTCACCGTCGAATTGCTCATCATCATCGCCGACGTGGCGGTCGTCGTCGTCGTCGCTCCCTTGCTATGGTTGATCGCCGTCGACGTCGTCATCATCATCATCATCGTCGTATCGTCCGACTGATTCACGACGTTCGCCAGCTGCTGTTTGTTACCGACGCCGCCCGTTAATCCGGCCGCCGGATGATTACCCTTCACGGTCATGATCCACGGTTCGTCTAGATCGTTCTCCTGTTTCGAATCCTCACTACGATAAACAATAATACAAGGTTAATAATCGACATGTTGCCCTTTTAGACTAATATTAAAAAGCTCTATACTTACGAATCGCTATTTTCCGATTCCGTCTCGCTTTCGTTCTTCTGCAATTTCCACTTCTTGTATCGATCGATCAGATCGATCAGATACGAATTCTTCTTCGCCTTCTTGATGAACGGATATTTGAGGAGTTCCTTCGCCGTCGGTCTCTAAAAAAAAAAAAACAAATTAATCAAAATTAACTCTTTCGACGCACGTACTGATGCGGCGATAATTACATTTTGCGGATCCTTATTGAGGCAGGCCTCGACGAAATCCTTAAAGTATTTACTATAATCGCCGTTCAATTGCGGCGGATTATTCTTCGGTATGAGGAAGAGGACCCGCATCGGATGCAGGTCGGAGTTGGGCGGTTCGCCCTTCGCCAGTTCGATCGCCGTGATGCCCAGACTCCAGATGTCCGCCTTCGAATCGTACGCGGACTGCTTGATGACCTCGGGCGCCATCCAGAAGGGGGTGCCGACGAACGTGTTCCGTTTGCTCGTCGTGTTCGTGAGTTGGCCGGCGACGCCGAAATCGGCCAGCTTGACGTCGCCCATCTCGCTCAGCAGGACGTTCGCCGCCTTGATGTCCCTGTGCAGTTTACGTTCGCTGTGCAGGTAATCGAGGCCCTTCAGCACCTCGCGCAGTATGATCGCGATGTGCATCTCCTCGAAGTTGCCGGCCTTCATCAGGTCCAGGGCGGATCCGCCGCCTAAATACTCCATTATGATCCATAGCTTCGTACCCTGAAATGTTTACGAATTAAGTAACAATTTTTTCTATTCCTTTCTTGTTTAATCATCTTAACAGAAACAACTGAAACGTTTTCACGAATGTCACAAAAATAAAACATTATAATTTAACGTTCCCTAAACGTTACATTCAAAATTGTGCTATTAGAAAAAGTTAAGCAACAAAATACCTATATAATATGAGAAATGGAAATTTTTATTCCTTACGGAAACAATTTATGTTGAAGATATAACGAACGTAGGGATTTCTATTTAAACTTTTTAACTATATCTATTATTTGTTGATAATCTTTCCCATTAAATGTAGGTTTAATTAGACTGGATTGTGGATTAGATAATATTTATCAAAATGCATAAAAACAATATTAAAAACATAATTAATTAGATTGTAAGGATGAGTATACAGGGTGATGAGTATACAGGGTTAATTATTTTGTTTATAACAACATACATATAAAAGTTGTTCTTAGCATAGACTGGTCATGTATTAGCTCGTTAATTATTTTGAAATTTTGTATTAAAAACTGTTACGCAAGAAAGACAGCTGCAACAATAGTAAACATAACAATCTTAAGTAGTAAAAGAATCTTAAGGTTGGCATCGAAGTCGAATTCGACGGTGGAAGGTGACAGTTGCAGACGTCATTTCCCTTTATCCAAGAGCCTGTGAACGCCAGACTTACGTCATAGTATAAAAGCTGATTTTTTTCCTGTGTGAAGACACTATAGTAGGTAACAACGTTTGGCTACTACGAACTTCGAGTCGTGGGCCCTTCGACAGATAACAGGTAGCAAAGGTGTGAAAAATCGCTACTTAATTACGTCATAGTATAAAAGCTGACAATTTAATATGTTGTAGGGATAATTATAACAAACCACCATCCCCATTGCCAGACACTTGGCGTGGGCCCTTCCCTCCGCCAGACACCCTTGAAGTTCATTATGACGTAATTGTACTTACGTCATAGTATAAAAGCTGAAATTGAAATTTGTCACTTGAGCAACTATTTGAAGATGTTCCCCAAGCAGCCAGACACTTTCCATGGTCCTAAAGCCGTGCCAGACACAGTTTAAAAAGAAAACTCAAAATTTCTTTGTATTTGATTTTCTAGAAGAACGGTAGGTCGTAGAGACAAATTTTATGAACAAAAATTGTAGAGAACAATAAATTATATCTACAATTTATCTCGTAAAAACCTTGAGCTGCGACCACCGTTTTTTCACATTAAAACATGATTTTTGAGGTATAATTTGAACAGGAAAGTTGTAGAGCTAAAAAATATCTACAAAATCGTTTTTTCTCATACGATGCACCATTACAAAGATACAGCGTTTTTATTTATCAAATACAGCTTATACAGCGTGTCCACGTCGAGGTGACCGATCCAGAAGTGTGCATAGTTTACCTACTAAGAATGTACGAGGGAGCGTTTTTATATTCGCGGAATGGGGGATATATTTATTTTTCAATATATTCCCTGCAAGACGGATACATTTTTCACATCTTTCAATTAATTTATTTATACCCTCATTATCTGCGAAATACGCCGAAACTGTCTCCTTGACTTCATCATCGGCAGTAAATTTTTTACCCCGCAGCTCTTTTTTCATTTTCGGAAACAGGTAATAATCACTCGAGGCCAGTCGTCTGGGCTGTAGGGTGGGTGATTCACAATTTCAAAGCCCACGTTATGCAGGGCAGCTAACGCAACGCGGCTCTTGTGGACGGGCGCGTTGTCGTGCAAAAGCAGCACACCTTTCGTCAATTTTCTCCGTCTTTTCTCTTTAATGGCTTCTTTTAGTCGTTCTAATATTGAAGCGTAATATTCTCCGGTTATAGAAATATCTTTATCTTTATAATCGATCAACAATATTCCTTCCGAGCCCCAAAATACCGTCGCCATGAGTTTCCCAGCTGATTGTGACACTTCAAATTTCTTGGGAGGTGCTGTGCCCTTTTTATGCCACTGCATGGAGTCTTGTTTGGACTCAGGTTCATAATGATGAACTTTTTCAACTTTTTTTGTTTCGTCTCCAGTAACAATTCGACTCAATACACCATCCTTGTCTTCATTACAGAGGTCGAAAAATGCACGCGAACACTCTACGCGCTGTTGTTACTTGGTTGACGATAGCTCAAAGACTAACTGTCTAATAACAATGAAACTTCATATTTAAACTAATTACGAGTCGCTGCACAGGCCACGCCCCCAATGCGCCTAATCATCCCCCTACAACCCGTTCATTCCGCGAATATAAAAACGCTCCCTCGTACGTTAAATGGTATCGAAGGTTTCCACGCACAGATTCTAACGTCCCTCATAACAAAAAACGGACATTGTACGTGTACGCGTACGAGAATCGAGCTGGAACATTCGGTATGTATGATTCCGTGCGATTTGATTTTATCCGGCAAGCGAAGCGTTTATCAAATCCCATTAAATCCGGCCGACCCGAAAAATCTATACCTTAACATTATCGATAACGATCAAAACAACGCTCGCGAAACCTTAAAATCCAAAAGCCAAACCAGCAAAAATTAAAATTCAACATAGGCAATTATTTCTAATGTTTTCGTGCGTCAATGATTCGAATATACATAGATGTCGCTTTTGACTTTATTATGCGTCAACAATCAAATGTTTACGGTGATTACCTGATATGTACAGATCTATTAATCCTAAAAGCTAAACAGATTTAATATAAAAAAAAATTACTGTTTATTAGAAAATTAATGGATAAAAATTATTTATTAATTTGTTCAGGTGTGATTAACCCATTTTTTGTTTTAATCGAAAATACAACTCTATGTTTGGACACGATGTACAAACTTCACAATGATTAAAACATAGGATTAGTCAGCACAAATGTGACATCACAACGTTAGCTAAAACAGATACCAATAATCTGAGCAATATTTATTGCAATCTACTGAAAAATTCTACGTAATGCATTCTTTCTATTACATTTCTATTACAACGGAATTTTGTGTTATTTATTTAGAAGTTTGATGACCGATTAGAGAAGATTTGTCGACCGTTATTGACTATAGATAAATTATTAAAATGAATTACTTTTTCTTTTGATAGGCACATACATATGAGTTTAAAATTAAAGAAAAAACGCATGAGCATTCAATCAAGTATACTGACAATCTATCATCAAGTATATCATCATATTTACTATAGCTTCGATCTGATGAGAGCCTATTTCCGGGGCAATAAATACAGTAGCATTATATTATAATAATCGATTAAAAATTCAATCACACTCATGCAAAAAAAATAACGAGAATTGAATAGGTTTTAAGATTAAGAAAGAGGGCAAAACGATTATTTGACAACGTATTTTGACAGCTAAAACCTGTTAAACTGTCATCAACTGTCATACACATGTCATGTGACAATTTGGTGGTTTTACACAGGTTTTAGCTGTCAAAATACGGCTTATACAGGGTGTGCACGAGGACTGGTTGCGTTAGAACGTCCATAGTATACCTACATACTAGCATTATTTAATTTTTTTTTAAATTCGGCAAAATGCGTTAGCACCACAAACAAAGTTCTCTGTTTTACATATTAAAAAAAAATGTTAGAACAACAACAAAAAGTCACTAAACAAAAGTAATACGACATTAGCTCAGCTTTCAAAGTTATACGAGGAAGCGTTTTTATATTCGCGGAATGAGCGGGTTGTAGGGGGGTGATTAGGCGCATTGGGGACGTGGCCTGTGCAGCGACTAGTAATTAGTCTAAATACGAAGTTTCATTGAAAAATCATAGCACAACGATCACCAGATATTAGACAGTTAGTCTTTGAGCTATCGTCAACCAAGTAACATAATCAGGAGTGAAAAGTGAAATATGGAAAAAATCGAATATCGTGCCGTTAGACCATAATGAATGAGATGTCATTGGTTTACGGCGACTCTTGTCCAGGAAAAACCAGCATGGTGTACAAGTGGCATAGTTTATTTAAACAAGGAAGACGACCCGAGGCCGGACAGGAGCATTGAGGTGACCACGCCCCAGCACTTATCGAAAAAGTTGAAAAAATTGTACTCGAAGATGCTCGACTAAAGAAGAAACAACTCGCAGAAATGGTTGGAGTATCCGATACAACAGTTTTTAAAATCCTACACGATCATCTCGGCATGTCTAAGATCAGCGCAAGATGGGTGCCGAGAATGCTCACGCCGCCGCAAAATCAACAGCGCGTAGAGTGTTCGCGTGCATTTTTCGACCTCTGTAATGAAGACAAGGATGGTGTATTGAGTCGACGAAACTTGGATTCATCATTATGAACCCGAGTCCAAACAAGACACCATGCAGTGGTATAAAAAGGGCACAGCACCTCCCAAGAAATTTAAAGTGTCACAATCAGCTGGGAAACTGATGGCAACGGTATTTTGGGACTCGGAAGGAATATTGTTGATTGATTATAAAGATAAAGGTGTTAATATTACGCTTCAATATTAGAGCGACTAAAAGAAGCCATTAAAGAGAAAAGACGGAGAAAATTGACGAAAGGTGTGCTGCTTTTGCACGACAACGCGCCCGTCCACAAGAGCCGCGTTGCGTTAGCTGCCCTGCATAAGGTGGGCTTCGAAATTGTGAATCACCCACCCTACAGCCCAGACCTGTTTCCGAAAACGAAAAAAGAGTTGCGGGGTAAAAAATTTACTGTCGATGATGAAGTCAAGGAGGCAGTTTCGGCGTATTTTGCAGATAATGAGGGTAGAAATAAATTAATTGAAAGATGTGAAAAATGTATCCGTCTTGCAGGTGAATATATTGAAAAAGAAAAATAATTTGGTTTTTTTATTTCCACCCCTTATCCCCCATTCCGCGAATATAAAAACGCTCCCTCGTACCTTAACACGCAATTTTCTGAGATAATACTCAGTTTATAATCGAAAACAACAGACACGCCCCCTAGCGGCAACATTTCGAACTTTATACCTATAATTTCCGGATAGTTCTGGTAGCCACATTAGTTATGCAATTTTCTCCAGTGAAGAACTTCGCATATATACAGGGTGTCTCAAATCGGGTGGGATTGCATGGGCATCTTCCTTATTACTAAAGATAGAGATTAGTTGGAATGGGCAATGATTTTCACTTTTATGCGCTGATCTAAAATCTGTTTTAAAAAATTCAAAATTTCCAAATGTAGCTGGTAAAGTTCGTTGGATACTAAATTGAGTTCGTAGTATGTGCGGCGCACTCTTTACCGTATAAGTGCTTTTTCTGCTCGGCGAATAATTCTGTTAGCAGTGGCGGTCCTAAGATGATGTTGTATCTTGACGAAATTTGATATCACATCCTGGTCAAATAAGACACGAGACGTGCAAAATACTCTGCAAAGCCAAACCACCAACCAGAAACATCTCCAAGGCAGAAGAGGACGCACTGAAAGAACTCCGCAACAATAAAGACATCATTATTCTACGTGCCGATAAGGGAAACGCAACAGTAGTAATGACCAGGACAGACTACAATGAGAAAATCAATACCTTATTGGATCCTGAACATTACAAGAAGCTAACCAGACACCCTACAGCTAAAATAGAACGTCAGACCAGGAAAACTATCAAAGAGTCAACCATACCGAAGGAAGAACAACGACGTCTACTGCCGTCAGAAACGAAGCCTCCAAGACTATACGGACTACCCAAGATACACAAAACTGGAAAGCCTCTACGACCGATTGTGAGCATCTGTGGATCCCCGACTTACGAACTAGCCAGATATGTTGCCAAACAACTACAACAGTACGTGGGATTGACAAGCAGTTTTACTACAAGAGGATATAATTGACCTCGCAAGACTATGTTTAAACACCACCTATTTTCTATGGAATGGAGATTTCTACGAGCAGAAAGACGGCGCAGCCATGGGATCCCACTCTCACCAGTCGTCGCTAAGAACTTATAAAGAACATTTTATGGAGATTCTGCATGAACATGCAGTAACCAGTGAAGATATACTAGTGAGTTTCGACGTGGAATCGCTCTTTACCAACGTGCCAGTGGAAGAAACAATTCGACCCGATTTGGGACATCCTGTGTAGCCAGCATTGTAGTCCAGTATTACTACGTCCAGTTTTACGTAAAAATTTATTTTGAGAGATTTATACTCGTATAACGTTCGTTACATCACGCTTTCGGGGTCAAATCAGATTGTTATTACCTTTATCGTTTTCCTTTCGTTCATTCGATTCTCGAGTAAGCCCTCTAGATGGCGCTATGATTATTGAATAACTAGCAATATCCATTCTACGTAAAAATAAAAATCAGTTTGTTAATTTTCCTATTGCGACAATTATGACGTTACCAGAACATTTTTAAAGTACTAAACAAATTTATCGTTCCAATTAAAACCTATTCGAGTTGCGGATGAATCAACTCACAACTTACATATGACAAAACAAAAATAATAAATAAAAAACGCCTGTAAGTAGATTGTATACGTAATCAGATTAATGGAATCGGTTTTTTTTCTCGCTCTCTATTGTAATTGTTCGCGATGATTTCCATCTAATCGACGGGGATAATTAACGGAAACTCATTTAAAATAAATCGTTATCGGTTTGAACCGTGCTAAAATCTAATATCTATGTACATATGTATGTATTTTATGTATGTACATACATACGAATACATATATTCACGTTTACATTACCGAAAGTAAACATTTTCGACTACGCAATATAATATAAATATTTAACTGGATACCTACATGCAAACGTATGCGCGTAGATAGGTACACTTTTATTACATTTTAACAAAGTATGAATGTCGAAAAACAAATAAAGATCTAAAACATATGACATACATCTCTACGGTCGTCCAGTTACACGTGCTCAAAATACGATTGTTTCAAGTTGATTTTAATGTAAATAAACGATAAAAATTTTAAAAAAATTGCTTTGGAAAAAAAAAAGAACGCTGGCTTTTTATAAACACAATAATTATACAGTGTGTCCGTAAAGTATGGAATAAATTCATTTTTCCCGAAACGAACAATTTTAACGAAATTTCCCGAAACAGGTCGATTTTTGATTTTAATTCGCTTTAATTTAGCGTTATAATTAAATATACAGAGTGAACCGTATGTGAGATATGACGTCATCGACAATTTTTTTTAATGGAACACCCTGTATATTGTTCGAGTTTTAGAATATACGGACGGAGCGCTATTGAAATCAGAGAAACATCTATTTACAGTTTCAGTAGACGGTTTCTTTGTTGTCACATTTTTTGACATTCCTTTTGCACTTAACCGTTTAATTTATAAAACAAGTAGGCGATTAGTTTTTGTGAAATATTTTAACTATTTTTACTGAAGTCAAATAACAGTTAAATAGTACAAGAATTGTAGTAATTCGTGAATGTTATATTATTGCTTGGAATTAATTTAAAGTGAAAATGAAATTGAGTGTACAGCAAAAAATTGAAATACTGATATTGATGGGCATGGAGACAGATCGCGAACTCAGATGGAAGTGCGTGATTTGTTTAAAGACAAATATCCAGAAAGACCTATAACGCAATCAACAGTAAGTAAGGTTGAAAAGAAATTTCGGGAAACTGGTACGGTTGAAAGTATACACGCTAATCAGGTCGCCCCTCTATAAATTTTGATAGAAAATTAGATGTTCTACTTGCCGTTGAAGAAGATCCGCACACTTCTGTTGGTAAGATTAGTCGTGATCTTAATGTTAGCAAAACATTAACATTTTTTAAATGGCAACCATAATTGGTTTTGACATCATTAAAAAGCTTATTTTAATAATAATAATAATAATAATAGTATATTTGCCCAACAGACTAACATCTAATTACAGGACAAAGTACAAATTAAGTTTGCTTGCGCATATCCTAAATATAATTACATATCTAATGAGAGAACAGAGATACAAAAAAAGAACAACCTAACCTATCTAACCTAATTCTAACCAAATAATGGTAGTGAGTGGTACAACTGCGCAAAAGTGTCGACAAAGCGGTAAAATGAATATCAGTTTCCGGTTCAGCAATAGAATTGAAATATGAGCAGAGTCTATGCAAAGGTGATTTTAATCCCAAATTTGTTCTAGCAGCATTACAATAGAACGTATTAGCCTTTCGCGTAAAAACTACAGGTACCATAAAATTGATTTGATTAAACAAATCGGGAGCATCAATACAATTATTAAGAAGTTTATATAGAAATCTAATGTCAGCCTGGTGTCTTCGCAGCTCCAAAGTATCCATATTAAATGTTTCAAGTAATCGAACATGACTGAAGCCTTGTTGCGGATAAATATGGTTTTGTTTATAATACAGGTATTTTAAGAATCGCCTTTGAACACTTTCTAGTAAATGTACATTAGTCTTCTTATATAACGGTGACCATATTATTGAGGCATATTCAAGTTTGGACCGCACAAAAGCGTAGTAGATTGCTATTACACTTTCAACTAAAGAGAATTGTTGAGTGGCTCTTATAATAAAACCTAGAGTTCGCAACGCGGAACCAGTAATATTCGATATATGTTCGTTAAATGATAACTTCGCATCAAAATTAACTCCTAGATCAGTTATTGATTGACATCTATCAAGAGATAGATTATTTATAGTATAATTATAGGTAATACTGCTCGTTTTCCTAGTGAAAGTCAGTACTTTGCATTTAGATATGTTTAGTTCCAGGTTGTTGTTGAGGCACCATGTGTTCAATCTATCAAGTTGTTGCTGCAACGAGATGCAATCATGAATGTCATTAACAGCTGTATATAGTTTTAAATCGTCTGCAAACAACAACTTCAGACAATCCAGCTGCTCACACACGTCATTGATGAATAATAGGAACAAAAGAGGTCCGAGATTGCTCCCTTGTGGAATTCCAGATTTAGATGTGAAACATCTGGACCTATGTCCTCTGTATACCACGAATTGCTGTCTGTTTGAGAGGTATGATGAAAATAAGGAAACAACAGCAGGAGAGAAACCCATAAGTTCAAGTTTTCCAAGCAGCAGCGCATGATCTACTCTGTCGAATGCCTTTGAAAAGTCAGTGTATATTACATCCACCTGAGTATTCATATCTAATTGCTCTGACAAAAATTGGGTCAAGGTGATTAAGTTAGTGATGGTTGAACGCTGACGAACAAAACCATGCTGCTCGACGGATAAAGATGTTTTAACTTGTGGGTATATAGACGCAAATAAACACATCTCAAACACTTTGGCGAAATTATTTATAATGGCTATAGGGCGGTAATTTTCTATAATATGACTGTCACCCTTTTTAAAAACAGGAATGACTTTGGTGATTTTCCAGCAATCAGGAAATATTCCATTATTAAGTGATAAATTGAAAAGAATACACAGAGGATATGCAAAAGCTCCAGCGCAGTCTCTAAGTATAAAACCCGGAATAAGGTCGTTGCCCATTGTAAAGCTATCCCTTACATTTTTTAGTTTCAAGAATACTTCATGTTCATGGAAGCTGAAAAGTGTTGTAACTGTGTGATGTACATTTTGCGTATTCCCATGTACTGATGTGCTAGAGGGGACTGAGAACACCGATTGGAAAAATCTGCCAAATTCTTCAACAATAGAAGTAGGTGTCGCAAATGTATCATCACCAGAATTCATCATAGTACTAGGTATCCCAGTAGAGTCACGCTTTTGTCTAATAAATTTCCAAAAACCACGAGGATCATTCTGCAGAGAGTCCTGAACAGTTTGAATAGTACCTTAGAATTGGTTCTAACTTTCTGTCGTAGATTTTTATAGGCGACGAAATCATTGGGAGATTTAGTAGTTTTATATTTGAGACGGGATTTATGTTTCAGTTTGATATCACGTATATGTTCCTTGGTAAACCATAAAGGGTAACTATAGGTGGTTTTATTACGTCGTATTGGTACATATTGATCAATACATTCAAAAAGCTTCTCATAAAAAATCTTACAAGCAGCATCAACATCCCTATAAGTATTCAGAAATGACCAATCAATTGCGAGGAAAGCCCTATATAGACCTAGAAAATCCGCTCTTCTGTAGTTGTACATCTTGCAGTTAGTATTATTTGCAATACCGAATTCCGTATGCCCCAAGATTCCAAAACACAATCTTAGACTGGGATGGTCTCTATCTTCATTCACTAGAGGGAAACTTTCCCTTTCTACAGAAATATTAGGTAACTAAGTTAATACAAAGTCCAGACATCGTTCTCTAGCATTAGTAACGTTATTAATTTGCGCAAGACCAGCAAAGTTTAAGTTTTTTTAATGCTGTCAAAACCAACTATGGTTTCCATTTAAAAAGAAAAAACACACGTTTGTGTCATAACTCGATACTGGTAAACGAAAAAAAAATATTAGCTACATAGATTTATTTGGCGTAAAATTATCTAAAACTTTTGTCTGAATACTTTTTATCTAAAATTATTATTAACGATGCTAAGCATGTTTAAAGAAAATCGTAAAATTGAGTTTTCTTTGAATATCTAATAAGCCATGAAAATTATCGGAGAAACAAAAGCAGTTTTAAATCAAACTCGTAAAAACTCCGTATCTTACTCTCTTATCGTAGTCTCTGAGATTCATCAGTCTGAGATCTCAATGCTAAACATTCAAAAAAACTCATCCTGTATATATGTATGTACAAAAAAAAAAGAAGAAACTAAATAAAACCAAATCGTATTAGATATGTAGATACCTTTAAATAAGATCCGAAATATTTGGTTACGAACGGACTGTCGCATTGCGATAACACCATGATCTCCTGCTGTATGTCTTCGATCTCATCCTCGGCCTCCTCCAAATCTATAATCTTGATGGCGACCACCTGCGTCGTCCGCCTGTCCAAACCCTTGAACACCTCGCCGAACGAACCCTTCCCGATACGTTCCTGTTTCGTGAAGATCAATTCCGGATCGACCCTCTGCAAAAAAAAGAAGAGAAAAAAAACATTATAATCATCGACATCAGGTACGATGATGACGGCATATCTATCGTGTGACCGGTCCAAATTACGCTCTCTCCTCAATAAAATAATAATTTTATAATAATAGCACCGCATCGTCGGCGATTTATTCATAAAATCGCGTAATTATCGCGCACTGTACTCTTATAATACAGTCATCGTTCGAGCATGCCGGAATAACAAAATTATGCATAGATAGTGTTGAAATTTTAACGAACACGATTACGGTTTAGGAGCGATTGTTTAAGTACACCTTACATGCACGGCTACGGCTAGATAACGAAAATGATACATCGTATCACAATAGAAAGAAAAAATAAAAATAAAATGATCTCGACTGATGGGACGGACACTCGAAAACGATGTTAATCTTAATCTAACGTCAACTATGGATAAAGACGTCGATGGTATTCGATCGATGTGTGTGTGTACATAAAAGATTATAAAGACGTTGCCTGACGCATAAATTTGTGTCACTCGGTCTGTATTATAAGTATGTATTGAAGAAAGGAACAGGTGGTAATTTAGAGATAGACAGATTATAAAATTAGTACAAGTGTCGTTAACAAATTAGAGTTGTTTTTAGGTATGTTATCTAATACGTATTTCTTCAAACCATTTATACATACCGCGCCTTCAAAATCTTTCCTCATCAGAGTAGGCTTTTTTTTTGTCAGTTTAGTTATCATAGGTTGGTGCAAATGCGATGCTTTTCAAAACTTCAAATTCTGACAGTTGTCAAACTTAAATTCAAATAATTGACGTTTACATTTTTTTAATTATTTTATTATTATGTTAGAATTAGAACATAAAATATTTATAATTCAATGTTACTATAGAACTGGGCAAAAATTAGAAAATGGAGAATGGGTTTATTCCATTAATCGGTGCATAACGAAGTTCTTGACAAATGTTATTTTTCTAATGAGGCGTGGTTCCATCTCTCTGGCTATTTAAACAAGCAAAACATGCGAATTTGGTCTGCAGATAATCCACGTGAATTCACTGAAACTTCGTTGCATCCGCAAAAAATTGGTGTCTGGCTAGCAGTTTCAAGAAGACGAACTATTGGGCCTATATTTTTTAACCAAACCGTAACTGCTGAAAGATATCGAAACGAATTATTACAACCGTTTATCAACGAACTTCATGATGATGAACTTACGGTAGGATATTTCCAGCAAGACAATGCACCAGCGCACAAATCTCGAGAAAAAATGGCTTTTTTACAGCAATTTTTCGATACAAGAATTTTTAATTTTCCTGCAAGATCTCCAGACTTGACAATATTAGATTATTTTATTTTTCCATATTTAAAGAATACGATTTTCAAGAACAGACATCATACAATGGAAGAGCTCCGTAATGCTATTGTTAATTCTTGCGCTGACATCACCGAAGAAATCTTAATAAATGGCTTTGAAAGCATGAAGCGTAGAGTTCAACTTTGTCTACAAAACAACGGTCAACATTTCCAACATCTGCTTTAGTATTATTTTCTCTCAATTTTGGCTTTTGCAATAAATATTTTTTTAAAAACTTAATTACTCTATAATTATTACAGATACACATTTATATGACATAACCAAACTGTGAAAATGATGCATTTCTGACAGATTTACATGCACTCTGGCCAACCATTAAAAAAAAAGCACGGCCGACTCTAATGAGGACAGATTTTGAAGGCGCGGTATAATAGGTATTGTAATACATCTTTAAGCTCTGTAAATATTTGGCGATTTTTCATTCGATATAAAATAAATTCCTGACAAAAAAAGTATCAAAGTTAAGCTTCTCTAAACAACACTTTAATAAATAAACAAAAATAAGATAAAATAACAATAAAACAATAGTAATTCTGCTACAATAACAATGGCCGCATTTAACAGAAGCTAAAACAGTATGAAGCGAAATTTAAATTTTAACCAATCACAGTTGGAGTGTTGTGTAGCCGCTCTAAACTGTTGGCTTCTTGAGAATCGTGTTTACAAATAACTGTCAAACATGAGGCTCGTAATATCCGGGACTGCATTTCATCCTAAAAAGTTCGTGACATTATTCAAATTGGAGACAAACTCACAGCAGATAAATATCAAACGATGTTGGAGTAACATGCTGAAGTTTCTGGGTAATAATTTCGTCTTATAACAAGATAACAATCCGAAGCGGACTTCTTCATTGGTTAAGGTGGCTGATATCCTCAAATTGTATTGTTGTTGCAAGATACACTTACACTTCAAATTCTTCCAAAGAACCCCATGTAAAGTCATAAACTTGGTCTTCTGATATTGACAAGTCATCTTCATTTGTAGTGCCATCATCCTGGTCTATTGCAGCATCATTCAGATTAGACATGAGCGAAAGCACAAAATCATCCAAAACTGATTTGCAAATTACTGCAGACTCCTTGGATTCTTCAACTCTTTCCAATAAATCTTCTAGTACTTCTTGCACAATCTTTGTTTTCGCTTTGTTTACAGCTACAGTTCTGCGTGCTGTTGATAAACTATTACGCTTTCTACCCATTTTATTCAGAGTAATTTTTCCCCGTTTGTTTTGACCCATCGCTGTAATTGGCTGTAATCTGTGGGTACACTTTAACACCAACAAGCAATAATTATTAGGTAAGCACTTATTGCAGAAATAGAGTTTCTGAAGTGTAGGTATAATCCCCACTAAGGGGCGAACCATTCGAATTTGAAACAAAAACGTCGAATATGTTCGCAGTGTAACCTGAAAATCATTTATGTTTATTCATATTTATTTTGACGACGGCGATTTACGACTTACCACTATACGATCAAAAGAATCTTTTTAGTCTTCAAAAAGACTGAACAGCAACAAAGAAACAAATGAAAGTCAACAAAACGGACACCCGGACACACATGAACACACCAAACAAACCAAAACAAACGATAGATCAAAGGAAAAGAAAAATGACATTGCACTAGTTGGGAGTCATGACTGCCTACCGGTAGAATCAAAATTGGGGTTGGAGGCTGCCTAGACTAAAAAAAATTACAATTTCATTTTTAACATCGTCTATTTACTTTATCAAGTTTATTTAATTATTAATTACTTAATTTATTTTATCTAATTTTAACAGCAATAATATCCCATTTTTAACACAGTTATAGCACCCGCATTTCAATTTTGGTTTCTGCGCAACTACAGATGAGTCCCATGACAAATAACGCGATTGAGAATAACGAGTAACGTACGATCAGGGGCAATTTACGAAAACTCTGAGGCTTGTTGAAAAAGAAAAAAAAACTTAAATATATGCTGATGTAAACGAATACGGTTCATTTTTGTACCGATACATTGACTCTAAGATTTGTTTTTCAATCAATCCTCTCGCTTTTTTTTTTTTGCTTAATGATCACGTGCAAATTTTAAATCGTTCGCTCGTTCATCTAGCGTTGGTTTGAAGCAAAGCTTAAGAATCTAATAACTCTGCTGTTTCTCGCCGCAAGATGGCGGCACTTGCTTGACGTGTAAACAACAGCAGACAATATGAGGGACCTCTTTGTCTAGGATATCGCCACCTTAAGAGGGCGCCGCGAAGTATCAGCGACAACAGATGGCGCCATGAGGTAAAATGCAGACCTGTGCGCAAATCTCATTATATCAAATATAGCTCAATATTTCGCGTTGAAACAATCAATTATGGATAGAAAAATCATCCGTGACGGCAATAAGAAATTATGAAGACGATATGTATTGATTTAATCATATAAAATAACGATGTAATGTGACAGAAAAACGAAAAAAATTGCAACCGATTTAAATTCTAATTTGTTAACGCCATGAGAAGGATAATGACAGCAATTCTTGAAAATTTCATAAGAATCTGAGCAATATTTATTGAGAAAATGAGAAAACTCTGCTATATAAAATGTTCTTATAACCCACGTAAAGATTTCTATTGGATATCGACCGAAATATGTTTCAGGTGTTGCCTCAAAGATGGCGCTTCGAGCAGTACTAATTGCAGAAAAAAAAGCTGTGGCGCGGTGTGCTGTCATTGGCCAATTCAAAAATTTAAACCGTTGGCGGTCAGAGAGAGCGGCACCGCTGAAAATTGACCCAACTTTATCTTTTTTACTGTAGGGCGTCGTATTTTTGTAGTTGCATCCTTGTCTAGTATAGCGAGCATTTCTTTTTTTTTGAGGCGCGAAAATTAACAAGCTTTCTCTTTTAAGGAGGCAATAGACGATCAAATATTGAATTGATGCAGAAATGTATGCAAAAATTGATGTAAGGTACTAACTACAAAAACCAAATGTTACAGGAATTATTCGCTAATTGTGGCTAAATTCCATGTTATTATACGAATTGTCATCAGTCTTCTGGTTGTTATTTGTTATTGTCATAATCTTATTATTGGCTGTGAACTAACGTATAACAAAGTGCAAATAGAAATTAATCGACAGACTTTGTCAACAGTTTTAGTTATAAATGTGACTACCGCTATAGCAGCATACCTTTTGAAATCCAAAAAAAAAAGGCGTAACCGAAAGTTATGGGTTCGTCCATGGATAGCAAGACGTAACAAAAAAGGAATTATGAATTTAATAAATAATGCCCTCCTACGTTTAGTCTTATTTTTATCATTATTATGGCTAACCAAGTACAAACACTCGTGTTGTTCGTACAGTTGGATTGAAACTTCCGTGTTGTCATGAGTCCACATATTAATACGAAACGAATACAAAACCCAGAACAATACACAATATAACACAATACATACGTGGTAATTAGTAGCTATTAGGTTAGTAGTATGTACAGTCTATTCCAAAATTAATGTCGCTTGATGTGATGGTAGATACATTATAACTTCTGTTGCAAAACGAATGCACTAGGTTTGACCGACATTTACTTTAAAGCGAAATTACAATATTGATATTCATCAATCAAAAATTGTGTCGAGTTATAGGGAAGAAGATTTTTATTGGTTTTTTTAATTGCGGGGGTGACATTAATTTTGGAAGAGACTGTACACGTACTACGAATGTATACATTGGAATTGGGTCAGTCAAGTTGGAGTATCACATGACTTAAATTGAAATTGAACTAAATGTAAGTTTTGTATAGGTTATGTATAGTTTTGTATACCCAATTTTAGGTTTTGTATACCACCTTTTATATAAGAACCAATACATCATAAAGGGGATACTCCAACTTCATGGTTTTTTATACGAAACAGAAAAATCTGAAATTGGAATAAACCATGTGGTTCTTTTAGTTTTGTATAGTTTTGTATACCGCAAATAAAGTTTTGTATACCTTCCTGTAAGGACTAAACAAATATAGAAAATGGTATACTCTAACTTGACGTAAAAAATGCATTTTTTTTACATAAAAAAATATGATTCGTAAAGTAAAAGTTATGTATAGTTTTGTATACCACAAATAAAGTTTTGTATACCTTTCGGTTAGGCTTAAACAAATATAGAAAATGGTATACTCTAACTTGACGTAAAAAAATGCATTTTTTATAGATAAAAAATATGATTCGTAAAGTAAACGTTATGTATAGTGTTGTATAGCACAAATAAAGTTTTGTACAATATATATAATATAGGTCAAATAGTACGATTTGAAGTTTTGTATAGGTCAAATAATACGATTTAGAGTTTTGTATAGGTCAAATAGTACGACTTGGAGTTTTGTATAAGTCAAATAATACGATTTAGAGTTTTGTATAGGTCAAATAATGCGGTTTAGAGTTTTGTAAAGGTCAATTAGTACGACTTGGAGTTTTGTATAGGTCAAATAATAGGATTTAGAGTCTTGTATAGGTCAAAAAATGCGGTTTAGAGTTTTGTATAGGTCAAATAGTACGACTTGGAGTTTTGTATAGGTCAAATAACACGATTTAGAGTTTTGTATAGCTCATATAATGCGGTTTAGAGTTTTGTATAGGTCAAATAATACGATTTAGAGTATTGTATAGGTCAAATAGTACGACTATTATTATTAATTTTTGAATTAGGAGAAAAAGTACAGGCATACTTCGGTTTTCGACGCTTCGGTTCCGTCGATTCGCTCTTTCGTTGATTATGAATTACAGACATACCCCGGTTTTCGACGCATTTCTATTTGTAGTATTGAAACCAATAAAACATGATGTTAAAATACACCAATAAAAAAAAATAGTATAAAGTATTCGTGGATAACTGGTCATTAAAACACTTGCTACATTTCAAGCGCTTCTGCTTCGCTGTCGTGCTTGAAAAATCGCCCGCCGCTTGGGCTGTTAATATGTACATTTATTTAAATTTTAGTGACATTACCGCCATATTCTGGAAACAATTTCTATGAAACTAAGCGCCACCTTTGAATGCAGATTCAAACCATTCGTTTGCACTAGAAACCAATTTATACAAATTATTTCGAATCGTTACCGCTCGCGCCATCTCGTGGTAGTTATATATATCTTACCTCGTCGGCGCGCTCTTAAGAGCTACACTCACCGGCAAAATAATCGATCAACTCAAAAAATTGATGAAGTTTGTTCGTTGATAAGTTCGTTATGTTATTTTAAAGTCGATTTGATTCATTCTTTTTTGCATATTGTAGGTAAATTTAAATGTAATCTATCACAATGTAAATACAGATCAAAAAGGAATAAAATGTCCCAGCTATTGGCCCAGTAAGGTACAGGATGTTCCGTTTGAAATAAGCGACTTTCCAAGGTATGAATTTGTCTACATTGGCAAGTGTATTTTGAACATCCTGTGTAAGATATTGGACTTTTTTTCCAACAACGATTTACAATTAGACCTTAGTGCTCGTCATAAAAATTTTGAAGGCTCTAAGTCAAACGTTGTCTGAGAGAGGCCGAATGACGCCCAGCAATGATTAAAAAAAAAAGTGGAATTATTCAAAAACGGTGCATTTTAGACATATGGTTTATTTAAGAAAGTTAGCCTAAAATTTTGCGTAAAATCCAAAAATCCACTAATATATGGGGCGTTCCATTTAAAATAACGAAGTTAAATTTCATAAATTAAGTATAAACTTTATTTACTATCCTAGCAGATATATATGTACAAAGAAAGTTTACAATAAAAAACATCCAAAATAATTATGACTATTTTTTCTCTTGCTTTATCTTTCGCTGAATTTCGTTCATCTTCTCTTGTAACATTTTCTTTTCCTGTGTTAATTACTTCTTTTTTTCTTGTAATCTTCTTTTTTTTTACTAGTTTTTCTTCATTTAATTTCTGTTTTTTTTTCTTTTTCTAATAATTGTAATTCAAACCAATTGTCATAAGTACCAGCTGCTGGTAATTTGACTTTGCCGGAAGTTTCTACTTTACGCCTTTTTTTGTTACAGGTAATCAATAAGAGTTTATAGGAAAGCTGACGTTGGTTCGGACCATTTTCTTGTAATCTTGAAGTTAAAAGAGGAGATTCAAAGTAAAAGTACGAAGAAGCGCAAAATTGGGAGATATGATACTGATTTCTATAAAAATGAAGATATTAGAGCAAAATACCAAGAGCGTTTAGAGCGAAAGATGTCTGGAATTAAACCAAAAATGAAAAAATGTTGAAGAAGCAATATTATTCGCGGCAAAGATTTTACAGGAGCCAAGTGGAAAAAAAATATGAAGGATGGTTCGACGAAGATTGTAGAAGGGTTCTAGAAGAACGAGCTAAGATGAAACTGGAAATGGTTACTGAGAGTTCGGAATGATGTAAAGTAGCGTATCAGGAAAGCAGAAGGAAACCTAAACAGACTTGCAGAAAAAAGAAGCGATAGTTTTTTTGAAGCAAAGCTGGAGAAAATAGAAAACAGTTTCAAAGACAAGGATATTAGAACATTTTATAAAAAAAATTACAAGTGAAAGAAGAGCATATCACGGAGGAACTGTTTTCATCGAGGGAATCGACGGAACTCTAATCGGAGATCTGGAAGAAAAGAAAAATAGGCGGAAGAGAAACCAAGGCAACCAAATTTTCAGGGCTCTCTTCGGTGTACTTTAGGGGGGAAATAGGGGATAATAGGGAATAAATTACGAGGGTTAAATGTTGGAATATTTAGGACAACGCAAGATTAGCTGTTCTTTTTTCTATTTTAGATATAACAATGTAGCTCTCGCCAAACGAAATCAGCTGAGCTACATAGTTGATTTCATTTACTAATTATGTGTACGAACATGTGTTCTAAATACAGCTAAACAGGGTAACAAACACAAAAAAAAGGCAATCAACCCGACAATGCCCGGTGTGACCTGTTTGTACAAGACCCATTTCCTGAAGGCCATAACTAATGCAAGGCGTGCGAAGGCTTTCACGGCCGGAGGTAATCATTAAAAACCCATTTCTCGTAATAAAATTAAAAAAAAAAAACCAGACCGTGTCATGTATGTATGTATAATACGATAGATCATATGATGATATGGCAGCACTTAATAAGTACCTCTAATTACATTCAAGCGAAGAAGGTTATGTTTTATCTGTTATTTTTGTGCATTCTCTTTTTCAATATTCTGAAACATCGAATAATCATTTTCAAATTCAACATAAATTATAAACGGATAAAATATTAATCGTAAGTAACTATGTATGTACTCATACATATACAGGGTGATTGGTGAGAATGGCCTATTAAAAGTATTATACAAACGGATCGGAATTTTAAAACAAAATTTTGTAGTTGGATATGGTTGAATATGAACTATCACGTGAAAATATTTTTGAATAAATATCACTTCCGGTTAACCGGAAGTGGGCATCAACTTCGATTTTTTAAATAGCATGCTATAAAATAAATTACAAATTCAGCTTCTATGATAAATTTTACACATATTTCATGTATCATAACCTATACCTAAATACCATTCCTTCTGAGTTATTCGCAATTAAAGAAAAAAAGTGACAGATACCGATCTTACTTTATAGTGATATTACTTCACGTAGGAGTAAATGAGGCGAATGAAATTTTGCATACGCACAGCTGATATTATGTAGTTATACAGCATTTGAAGTTTTTTTCTGTAACATTATACAGGGTGTTTAAAAACTTAGTTGCTTATAAATAAGTTCAATCCGCGGAAAGTACATTTTCTTAAATGGAAAGGTATATATTTTATTAGATATTATGATTCTACAAAATATTCTCTTTGTATTCGTGTTAGATGTTCCTATACCTAAAATGTAAGGTTAATAAGTTATAACAATTTAATTAACCTCCGTACCTAAAATGCTCAAATATGTCAATTTACAGAATCAAGTGTGCTTGGCTCATTTGTTTTACATACTTACTTGCCACTTATTTTGACGTCTGTCATTTTGTTAATCGTATTTTCGAAAATTCTTCCCATTGAATTATAGGAATAAGGGATCCTTTACGCAAATAACACCAAATGATTAGCAAGAATTATTGGAATACGTCTCCAAATATAGAATGCCTCAATAGAAATGGTTGCCATGTCGAACCATTTAGATAACTTATTTATTTGTGTTATTATTATGGTTGTTCTTATAATTTTTCTACTGTATCTTTTATATTATCTTTTTTATTTTTTTATTTTACCTAATTTGTTATTACTAATTATTTAGACGTTTGATGTAGATGTACTTTATGTTGATTATTCAAATACCAATTGTTGGGAGTATCTAGGAGAATTCTTAGATAATCTAAATTTTTTACTGATATTGTTACACGTTGGGTTTTACTTCACACTTTGGATTTTACTTTTATTTTAGATACACAAAAGACTCTTCAATCAACTAATATTTCATTGAGTAAAAAAACGTTCAACAAAATATTTTCTTTTGGACACACTACTTCAACTGTTTTTTAAATATCTGCCTTCTTAAATAATTATAACTGTTATTATTACTTAACAGGTATTGTTCTTTCACCATTGTTCTACGAACATATCGGTCGCTAAAACTTTTTATATCTTAAAAATTCTTAGAAATTTTTGCTGATCATTGCTTGTAAATGTCAGTATCTTTCACTAAACGTTTGATACGTTTATTTCACTAAGATTAATTACATCCACTTTGCATAATAAATAAATTCATGATTACCTGATTTGGTCTATTCTCAATGCTAATCCATTCTAACACAATATACTGAGAAAAATGTATTGCACAGAAACGAAAACAATGTTATTACAGAGGTAAAATAAAAATTGTAAAAAAATACTAAGATAACAATATGTTTTGTAACAAATAAAATAATTTTTTGTTGTTGTAAAGTAAATACTCGCATTGTTTACCCTAATTATTGTACTGGTCCAGATCTATTTCCCACAGTGTACGCGAGAACAACTAACTAAAATGACAGACGTCAAAATAACTGGCAAGTAAGTATGTGAAACAAATGAGCTAAGCACACTTGCTTCTGTAAATTGACATATTTGAGCATTTTAGGTACGGAGGTTAATTAAATCGTTATAACTTATTAACCTTACATTTTAGGTATAGGAACACCTAATACGGATTCAAAGAGAATATTTTGTAGAATCATAATATCTAATAAAATATATACTTTTCCATTTAAGAAAATGTACTGTTACTATTTATAAGCAACTAAGTTTTTAAACACCCTGTATAATGTCACAGAAAAAAACTTCAAATGCTGTATAACTACATAATATCAACTGCGCGTATGCAAAATTTCATTCGCCTCACTTCCTCCTACGTGAAGTAATATCACTATAAAGTAAGATCGGTATCTGTCACTTTTTTTCTTTAATTACGAATAACTCGGAAGGAATGGTATTTAGGTATAGGGTATGATACATGAAATATGTGTAAAATTTATCATAGAAGCTGAATTTGTAATTTATTTTATAGCATGCTATTTAAAAAATCGAAGTTGATGCCCACTTCCGGTTAACCGGAAGTGATATTTATTCAAAAATATTTCCCGAAGAGATAGTTCATATTCAACCATATCCAACTGCAAAATTTTGTTTTAAAATTCCCATCCGTTTGTATAATACTTTTAATAGGCCATTCTCACCAATCACTCTGTATAATCGCACAGTAAAAATAAATACTCACGATTCTAGTACTGCTAGTCGGACTAATTCGAAAAGCGAGCGGTATTTCGACTTTCGACGCCGACCAGGACGCCGGCCTGTACGACAACTTCTTCACGGCTATATCCAAGATGCTACTGCTGCGCTCCAACGTATTACGGTGGTTCACCAGCAATCGCGTCGAATTGTAATTCGACAGGGTGTAATCCGACATTTTCGCGAATCTCAAATCACACTTTTTCGCGTTTTTCGCCCGATCCGAACGATCTCTTTTTTTTTTTTTGTCTGTTACTTTTCTATTACTGTTGTCGAATCACTATTACTACGACTTCGACGAAATCGACGTAGGTATCGTCGCATCAGCACATATAAACGCACAATATAAATTGTAACTATGTCCGATTTTATCTAATCCGATCGGAGGGGAAAGAAGTAGAGAGGAAAAAAATGGCGATTCGGTTGTAGATAAATTATTCGAATACCGAACCGCCTAATCAGCTTGTATTCGCAAATGACTTCTCCCGTTATCGCCGAGATATCCCGCGATAACATTAACTTTAATGTAATTTTTTTTTTCCCTATATCACATAAACAAAATGTAACATTGCTAACGTGAAATATCTCGGTCGATTCGTAAAAATTATCATCATCAGGTTATAGAAATAGTGATGATGATGATGATCGGACTATCTTATCGGTGAACAAAAAACGTAAAATTTAGTTTTATTTTTTCGCTCATTCATTACTATAGATATTAGCGAAGCGAATTCTATTTCGAAGCAACACAAGTGTATACACAAGTATGTAAATATCGATCATCCGGCCGAACGGAATCTGGTGCCCTGTTGTCCTGCGAATATATGAGGGTAAGTGCGAAAATAAACGCAAAAACGGTGTGTTATGTAGTGTTGAAGTCATCTTTGTCGCCGAGCGAATTGGTTTCGAGTGCTTCTCGTTTGTAGTTTGTAGTCGATTGAAGTTGTTTAATTGAGCGTGCTTTGCCTTGCCCTATCCTATTCCACAGAATATACATGTTATCTAACAAGCTACACCCTGCGAGGATTACATGTTATACTGCGTTAGAGTTAAGCTAGGAAGACTCGCTTTATATAAAAAAATTCTTACGTTAAATAAAATTATAAAATCTTTTTTATAAGGCATGAAATCCTAACCATTTGAGCATTTAACCGTATACTCGTATTTTACAACGTTATTAACCGTGATAATCTTTGCAACCTCTTCCAGAGATATCATCTTATCGTATGTTAAATTACATCGAGCACAGATGGAAAGTGTACTAACGTGCACGTTCGAAAATAATTATTGATTACACTTGTTACAGGTAAACTTATCGACCTAAACTTTATGACAGGTTCCCTATTCATAAATAATAAAATAATTTCAAAGAAATCCGATTGTTCATATGATAACAAAATAAAAGCTAGCTAAAAGTATTTGATTCCGTTGTCATGGTTACAATGTATACATTTTCGAGTAACGTCATTCGAAATGATGTCAAACGCAGAAAATGTCAAGATGTCTTCATTCAGGCCACTATGAGGCTTTTCGGAAAGTACAATCGAGTTTCATAGATCACTATAGTTTAACCCGTTTTAAAGCAAAAAATTGGGTAATATAATAGTTTACGAACGTTTTTTTTTTTATCTATTAGATAGATTTGATAGATAGATAGATTTATTTATTTGCCCAACAGAATCAATCCAATTACAGGACAAAGCACAAATAATACATACAGGATGGCCCATTAGTGCGTGGAAGCTCGATTAATCCGATATTGTAAAAGATATTAAAAAACTTTATTGAGGAAATGTGTAGGTATTCTTAAGCTTCATATTTTAAAATTAGTTGCAACTATACAGGGTGTTCTATAACGCCGTACCAGACCAAACTTCTATTTTTTTTAATGGAACGGTATCGTTTTTTTTTTCATTTTTAAAATCTGCTTATTTTTACGACCCTCTTTATATACGGTTTGCCCAATCTATACCGAGTATTTAAAAAGTTATGACCATTTTTACGTCTAAATTAAAGTGTATTAAGAGAGTTAATTCCGGCAAGAAACAAAATATACAAACTTTTTTGTACCACTACATGATTTGCCTACGTCTTCTCTTTCCGCTGGTTCAAGAATTTAATTAAAATTTTTTTTGTTTATATAGGATGAGTCAAAACTCGGATCCTTAATTTTCTCATTAAATTTAAATGGAACACCCTATATTTTTTATGACGGTTCGATAGATATTTATCGGTTCTTTTATTTTTGTGAACCATTCCCTGGTCATAACTTTCCATATTCAAAATAATTTCAATGCGTCGTTTCGTTTGTCATAATTAATATATCCATCTTGTGACCTTTTTGTACTTATCTTTCAATTCTTGAAATATTTCCACTTGTAGGTCAATAAAACAACAATTAAGTAAATTATGTTTTCGTTAAAAAGACTTATTCTTCATTATTAGTATTTTGACACATATTAAATGTCAGTTTCTTCCACTGAAGAGGTCTTATTAACGAAAACATAATATTATAAATGTTCTTCTGGAATAAACTGGTATTTAATTAATTGTTGTTTTACCACAGTTTCCTGGAGTCAAAAAGTTGATTAGTTTTTCAAGATACAGGGTGATAAAGATACAATTTTTATTTACTTTATCCGAAAGACGCTACGCTCAACTACTACATTGTATAGATGGCACTACATATTCAAGGAAAAAAGGAATCGATGAAATCATACAATAATAAACAAATGATTTAAGTAGAAAACGATTCATTAGCGTACATTACTTTTGCAGAACCCTGTATACAGGGTCCGGCAACGAAGCGGGAACGGAAGATTACACGCTTATTTGAAAGTTTGTCAAATATTTAGTCATCGGATATTCTTCCGCACCATCAAGTGCACATTTTAAAAATATTATGTTTTATACAGGGTGTTCCAGATGGAAATGCCAGACTAAAGTTGCATTTTTTAAAATGGAACACCCTGTATATTAATAGAGAAAATGATCCGCGCTTGAAAGCTGGTTACAACGATATATTGTTGTATAGATCTAAAGTTGATAGTTTCTGTGTAAACAATGATTTTACTTGATAAATTTATACATTTCAGTAGGCTATTCTGCATAGGGAAAAACAAAAGATTCGAAACCAACAGAGTAGAATATTTTTTACTAGTATAGACTGTCGTTACTATGTGACATAAATTCTGCAGCTGCTCGCTTTATACAGGGTGTTCACAATTTTGCAAAATCGAAGAAATCTCGACATTTTTAAATGGAACACCCTGTATATTTTCAGCTCATTGGAAAGCGCTGTTACTACGCTTTCTATTGATACCTCATTTGATGCACCTAGGATAGATCATTTTCTAATTATTTCTTTTTAAAGTTGAATTAACGAGAAATGTTTGTATTTTTAGTAGCTAATTTGGACTTCAAAGATTGTAAGATTGGATATTCAACAAATAATCCATAAATGGTCTATAACAAGAAGAAAGTCCATTTAGTATGACAAATAAGCGGTGAAAGCAAACATTAAATTAATATAAAGTAATATAGCATTTTCAAAGATTCACTGCTGATCAAGTTATCTAGCGTTTTAATCTTCTATACTTAATAACCAAGTTGTAAAAAATTTAGATTTGTGTTATACAATATTTCGTTCAATCTTTAAAAGCAATTGTTATATTGACTAATTTTAGTAGGTACCTACTCAAGAAATGCTAACTATGATATTTATTCTTGAGGAGTGTACAAGAAATTGTCTTCTAGCAAGTAGAGTCTATGCAGAGAGATTTCCAAACCTTGAAAGGAGATCGGAAGCATTTGAAAGATTATTAGAGAAACTTATAGAAACTGATGGTGTAACCTACAAGAAGGGAGAAACAAATAAACCGGTAATCAATAAACAAAGCGAACTGGCCGTATTATTAACAATGCAGGAAAATCCACATACAGAACATTTAGAGCGAGTAAGGCTAGCTAGAAAAGAGATAGATCTAGAGTGGGGCGGTTGTAAAACATGTACGGAATTAACGTATTGGTGAGCGTGCTATTCCGTATATGTTTGACAGCCGCCCCACTCTAGATCTATCTCTTTTCTAGCTGGCCTTAGTCGCTCTAAATGTTCTGTATGTGGAGAGATGTAAGTATAGATGATACTTCAAAGGTAACAGCTATTGAAGGTAGGAGCTTGCGTCTGTTAAGGATCTACTAAAATTAGTCATTATAACAATTTCGTTTAAAGATTGAACGAAATACTGTATAACACAAAACGAAATTTTGTACAACATGATTATTAGTATACAAGCTTAAAACTAACACCTTTACTTTATATTAAATTAATGTTACCTTTCACCGCTGAGTGAAAATTAATTGTTTCTCATACTAAATGGAGTTTCCTTCTTGTTATACACCGTTTATGGATTATTTATTGAATATCCGATCTTACAGTAGGTTTGAAGTGCAAATTAGCTTCTAAAAATACAAGCATTTCTCATTAATTCAACTTTAAAAAGAAATAATTAGAAAATGATCTATCCTAGGTGCATCAAATGAGGTATCAATAGAAAGCGTAGTAACAGCGCTTTCCAATGAGCTAAAAATATACAGGGTGTTCCATTTAAAAATGTCGAGATTTCTTCGATTTTGCAAAATTGTGAACACCCTGTATAAAGCGAGCAGTTGCAGAATTTATTTCATATAGTAACGACAGTCCATACTAGTAAAAAATATTCTACTCTGTTGGTTTCGAATTTTTTGTTTTTCCCTATGCAGAATAGCCTACTGAAATGTATCAATTTATCAAGTAAAATCATTGTTTACACAGAAACTATCAACTTTAGATCTATACAACATTATATCGTTGTAACCAGCTTTCAAGCGCGGATCATTTTATCTATTAATATACAGGGTGTTCCATTTAAAAAAATGCAACTTTAGTCTGGCATTTCCATCTGGAACACCCTGTATAAAACAAAATATTTTTAAAACGTGCGCTTGATGGTGCGGAAGAATATCCGATGACTAAATATTTGACAAACTTTCAAGTAAGCGTGTAATCTTCCGTCCCCGCTTCGTTGCCGGACCCTGTATACGTTGGTTATCTCTCTTTCTATCTGCCTGATTATGATTAGCGCGCGTGAAATGTGCATAAATATGTAGGTATGACATTTAATAACGACAGTAATAAGACGAAAATCGAATTCCAGAAGCGCGAATGTCTATATCCGTAGTTGACCGATTGAGAATAACAGTATCTATCTATCTATTTAATCTATCCATCCTTGCATACATTGTAAGTATGTACATACAAACAACATACAGTTGGAATGTCAACGGAATCACCTTCGACTAAAGTTATACGCCGAACAAGCGGCAAATAGAGCGTAGCAGCGTTTCGAACGAAAGGTAGGTAGGTATGTCTAATTACTGCTATACTATCTATCTATGATACTATCCAACCGGCATAATTGAATCGAAAACACAACAATTCCCCGATTCAGATTTAAAATTAATTCCGCTTCCAGTGTATCATATACATACATAACAATGACAAAACAAACTTTCTTTACGTTTATTTTTTCCTGTTATGAGTTTTTCCTCGAACGTAGTAGGTACTGTAGTACTTTGCCCGACTACTTTTACATACATAAATAAATATCTCTCTTCGGACGTAACAGCACACGAAGTGAAATTCTTTAAGCAAAACAATAAAGGTCAAAGTATTATAATATATAGGATACATATGTACATATATGCATATACAATACCTATTAACGGAGTTGTAATTCTCACGAAATTTAACCGAGCGTTAAATACAATGCGACCTTACATAATAGACGCGACATTATCAATATTCAAACATTTGCGTTTGTGTTTGTACGCTGAACGAGAAATGCTAATAAATATTGTACGTATTTCTTTTTCTTTTTATCGCGAAATGTAAACAAACTTGTACTAGTATAGCGCGCTAACATTTCTAAAGTTAGATTCTAACGTTTTATCGATATCGAATTATTATAATTCTCTTCCTTCCCATCCCATCCCATGTTCATATTTTAATACGAACGTTTCCTAAAATAATTCATCACATTATACAGGAGGATATTCCACCTAAGCTATTACTTAGAAATTTTAAAAGAGTGTTGGTATACAGGGGGTGCAAGCATGGGTAACTCGGATATTATAAGAGATAGGAGATCGGTTGAATTAGGGCAAAATTGCGTATTTGGGAGAGAAAAGATACGCTGCCGAGAAACTTCAAAAATGTTCATGGGTTGCCGAGATTTTTGGAAAAACGTGAAAATTTAAACTTTTGTTTTAACGTTGTATATCGAAAACCGATCAACGTAGACGTTTCTAACTCAGACATTATTAAGGCACTTCCATTTTTTCAAGACGTTCTAGATTCAAAAGTTACGGTGGTCAAGTTTGTTTTTTCTTATGTGCACCATATTGGATTTTTACATTTTTGAGTAAAGCTCTTGATTCTGATTACGATGATGTATCACACGATATGGTCCAGTTTCACAAATATATCAAAATAACAAGAAAACCGATTTTGAGAAGAAAGCCTTGGAAACAATTTCCATACTTGTGTTTAACAAATGCATTTGTGACAGTTCGATTAAATTTAAAATTTTAACGTTCACAAAATTTATCCAGAAAATGATGATTTTAATAAACAAATAAAACAAAATAACACCACCACCATCTACTTCTAAACACAATTCTACGCGTCTCCTTAAATGTTGTACAGCTCTTGAAATATTCCTTCTTCTTATTTTAGTCCTTAAAGTGGTAATTATCTTTCTTCGCAGCTCATGAATATCAGCAGGCACTAAAAATCCAATATGGTGCCCATAAGAAAAAACAAAGTTGACCACCGTAACTTTTGAATCTAGAACGTCTTGAAAAATGGATGGCATATTTGGATTTCTTGTAAAAAAGTGCCTTAATAATATCTGAGTTAGAAACGTCTACGTTGATCGGTTTTCGATATACAACGTTAAAACGAAAGTTTAAAATTTCACGTTTTTCCAAAAATCTCAGCAACCCATGAAAACTTTTTAAGTTTCTCGGCAGCATATCTTTTCTCTCCGAAATGCGCAACTTTGCCCTAATTTAACCGATCTCCTATCTCTTATAATAACCGAGTTCCCCATGCATGCGCTCGAAAAACAGGCACCCGGTATACATATTTTTTAGGTCTACGAAGTTGGCACCACAAAGTGGTCAAAAATCGACAAAAATGCTAGAAAGGATTGACCATTTATTGACCACTATTGACCATCAGCGATTTCGATTGACCACCTTTTGTTTAGGCTACAGCCGCTATACCTACCCATATTTTGGGGTCTAATGGCGAAAATGCTAAAATTAGCCAATATAGACATTTTGTTCATCGGATACGATTGACCATCGTTTGACCACCCTTCACATTTTAAAAATTTTCAAAAAAAATTTTTTTCGAATGTTTTTTTTACTGCAAACTATAAAATTTTGTTGCAGTATAGGATTGACCAAGGTTTGACCATGATTGACCACCAAATAATTTTTTTTTAAACTTAAAAATATTCGAAAAAATCGAAAAAAACAAATTCATATCTCCAATGAAATGACATCAAACCCAGATAATGTCACAAGCTCTTGCGTCGCATTTTTCACAAATTCCGAGAGGTGGTCAAACGCTGAAATTAATAGAACTTATTGTCTCATGTCTCTAGATCACAGAAAATTTAAAATTATCGTTTGACCACCCTCCGGTTAAATTTTATCCGATCTTAAAGTTGAACAATGAACAAAATGTCTATATTGGCTAATTTTAGCATTTTCGCCATTAGACCCCAAAATATGGGTATAGCGGCTGTAGCCTAAACAAAAGGTGGTCAATCGAAATCGCTGATGGTCAATCCTTTCTAAAATTTTTGTCGATTTTTGACCACTTTGTGGTACCAACTTCACGGACCTATTTTTTTTGTATTTTAAATCGATTAGTATAATAATAATGAATAATAAATTCAATTGTTTTCATGTTATCTATACGATATCCTTACAATTTGTTATAAATGCACATAGCTCGCAATTAAATTAAATTGTTAGTCCTACGTTCAAAATCAAGTAGTTGTGCGTTTAGGCTTTGTTAAGTAAACTTCAAGGCGATATAAGCTTTACATAAATACTAATTTAAAAGGTAAAAATGACAATTTCGTTATGATCATTTACATCACTAATGCACCAATTAGATCCGCGAAGTTGGCACCACACAAAGATAGAAAATCTACAAAAAAAAAAATAAAATAGACGGAAAGGATCGATTGGTCATCGTTGGTCTGGCCACCTTTTATATTTTCAAAATTATTGACATTTTTGTTTTACCATCAAAGACACAATTTTTGTTGCTAGATAGGATTGACCGTAATTTAGCCATGTTTAACCACAAATACAAAAATAAAATTCTTCGCGAATTGGAATTAGATCTAAAAAGAAACTCCGCAGACATTGAAATGAGGTCAAACTACGAAAATGTCAGAACCTATTGCTTCAGGCCTCTTATTCGCAGCAAACCACAGATCATGGGTCGACCACCCAAGAGGGTTTTCGAAAATCGTCGCGCATTTCAAAAATGTTGAGACGTAGTCAAACGCTGAAACTATATCACGGGCTATTGCTTCGTGTATCTAGATCACAAAAAAATTGTAAATCATCGATACGGTCGGTGGTCATTACATTTTAACACAGCGTTCTAATATCAGAGAAGCTACAAAAATAGTTATCCTGTTATACTGATTCGCTAAAAAATGGTTATCACTTCTAAAAAGCATTTCAATACTTTTAAACCTTACTTGTGTGTGCAAAGAACATAAATTAGTCTGCCTCTATAAGTACGATTTGTTGATTTTAGACATTTGTTTTTCCTCCATGACCTACTCATCATATTCTGCATACATTGCACTTGCATTGATAATTATGCCCCTACACGTTTTTCTTACAATTTTTGCACTAAGAATAGTTTTATTATTTAAAATTTATAAATTATGCAATTGAATCTTGAAAAAACACAAATAAATAACGATAAATACCGGTGAAATAGCGTCTTTTTAAAATTATATGATAATTAAATCTTCTTTCTGCGATATTTCAGGCTACAAATAAGATATCGAAATACGGTTTTCACTAGCCTATTTAGGTATCACTTCGCTACATTTTTATGAAAAAAGTCATATTATTGCATTTAATTTTTTTAGAAAATTTTGCAATTTCCTGTTATTATATCAAAAAGCGCGCTCTAGCGGCATCACTACGAAATAGACATATCACACGTAAGATAGGTTTGATGGAACAATAAATACTTTTTTCAATGAGACCAAGTTTGTTAAAATCAGTTCAGTCGTTTATTTAAAAAAAAAACATTGAATTACCCCCACCACTTTATTTTAATAGATACGTCAAAAAGTATTAAACAAAAATTACTCGAGTACAGTTAAGGTTTAAAAAGCATATATTTTTTGGTAACATTTACTGGGTGGATTTCAGTGAAAAATCACTTTAAGATGCCGGTTGCGCCCCCTGGCGACCATCTTGGAAATCTGAAAATATTTTCCACGGTCTTCTTTTGACTACTTTAATAATAATGTTTTTTACCGCAAGTCTCTACGACGAATAGTTTCAGAGATACAGCACTTTGCATTCTTATCTGACCACCCTGTACAAAAGAAAATATGGTAGTCGGACGCATTAGAGAGACACTCTGTACAATTCAATATTAATTTTAATTATAAACGTAATGTGTGTAACAATAAAAATTACAACAAAATTGTAGATAACATAGAAACAATTGAATTTAGAGATAGGGAACCCCAATACAAGTAGCTTAGAAATGATGTATTAAATGTATTAAAATGAAAAAGATATACCTATACTTTATATATATATTTTTTTACACGTTTCAGTACCATTACGTCAATTATGACAGTTGAGTCAAATGTCACTTCAAAAGATTTCCATAGAAAACTAGAAAACTTTTAATATAATTGACATATTTTATCGAGTATCTTAATACTCACATCAGAAACACTATGTTGGATTTAGAAAAAAAAAAAATTAATATGCCAATGTTGGTTATTAAATTATGAACATCCTATATAAAATCTTGCCTCTGTTATGGTAGCATTCCAAACTTTAACACAGGCGACTTCTTAATCTTGAATATAAGGCTGGATATTTAATTTGATTGTGAGTTGTGTGTATTAATAAAAATTACAACAAAATCGTATACCTAGATAACATGAAAACAATTGAATTTAAAGATTGATAGAAATTTACTCGTATTACTTAAATACAAGTAAATTAAAAATGACGCATAATATAGGTACTTTGAATCTCAATCTGATCTTTTGTAAATAAGGCCTGGATGATTTGAAACTTATTTTCAAACAATATACTTTTCAGTTTTGAGTTTCTTAGATTCAATAAGTTCTTTTTTTCAAAAAAATATTCGTAGAAATTGAACGATAGAAAAAGTATTTACAACACGTTTAATGTCATTTCAATAAATTCAGAACAGCGTTATCTGGGAATATTTTTAATTTTCAGAAAAATTATCTAAAAAATAACGATTTAATCAAACGTTGGTCAATCCTAAATTTTGCAACAAAATTTATCATTCTGAACAACTTTCCTTAAAATATTTTAGCAAAGTTTTGTGAACGTGAAGGTGGTTTAACATGGTCAAACGATGGTCAATCTTCTTCGACTGTCAAAATGCCTACGTGATTTTACAAACTTTAGTATACTCAACATTAACTTCAAACCTTTGAATAGAGAATCATGGGACACACCGTATATCAAATAAAAATTAATCATTCCATTTATGGAATAAGTAATCATAAAATGGACACACACACTGTATATAACCGAAGTACATATTTCTTAGTTAAAAATATTTTATAAAAAACGACTTTAATGATGCTGAAATTGATACAAAATCGTACTGTTTACTTATTATTATAACCTACAAGATTTTTAACTAATAAGTTCCCGCATGTAATACCCTAATAAAATGTCAAACTGAATTATTTAAATTACCAAATTGGATGACATTTTTCATTCCGATTTCCGATAACATGATCGATGAGTTATTAAATGATGATTTTCAAGTTTAACTAAATCTAACAGCTAATAGTAGTCGATAAGTCGTATCATTTTCAGCGTTTGATCAACTCTCAAAGTTTGTGAAAAATGTGTTATTTTGTCTACAGCACTACCAACCTATCAGCTTTTTTATTGCGAACTGTCAAAGTCAGCTGTTTGTTTGTTTTTTTAACATTTTTGCTATTTACTTGTGTTGTGCAGTTGAAAAACATAAACAATATCGAAAGGCTAAATGGATTTTGTCGTTTCTTTTCTATTTGGAGGAAAATAAAAACACCTAGAGCTTGGTAGTTCCGAAAATTACCTAAGAAATCACTAAAATTGCCGGCAAGTCGTCAAAATTATAGATCTCAACCTATTTTGTGCAAGTGCAAGATATATTGCTGCAATTTTTAAATAAAGCCCGCAAGTAAAATTGCGAACTGTAAAACGGCCTTAACTGTGGCTACGATTAATGCTCAATAACTTGCTTATGGAGGAACATCCTGGTATCTAACATCGTCATTAGATTTTAATTTTATTTCTCTTTTAAATGTTATTGAGGCGCCCTATCTCTTATAGTTTCTTTGTAAAAGTCAATTTAGTGCTTTAATTGGCGATTATGTATGTATTAAAAATTTGGTTAAATCAAGGTAGCTTTGACATGATGACAATAATTTCAGATATTAATTATTGGACGTTTAATTTATTCTACATATTCATTTCATCGTAAACTTAATACAAAAGAAAACAAATCGCCATAACAAAAAATCTAGACTCGTTAGGTGTGGGGATCTTGCCAGTTCTCAATGTGGTGCCCCAGCCTGTATGTTAAAAAGTAACAAAGTATGTTGGTTTAAGTGTTGAAAAGCACTTCCGTTTCCGGATCTAAAATGAAAGTCCTCTTTTCCCCTTGGACAAATTATGAGAAAGTATAAACGCTTTTTATTGGCTTATTGTTGTTAGGTTACCATAGTAATGTAATACATAATAATTTTTTTGTTCGAAATATTGTTTCCTTTAAACATATACAGAGTGTCCAATTAAAAAGATTTGCATTTTCGTTTCTCTGTTTTCACCACCTCAATCACAATTAAAAAAAAAAATAACATCGAAGTGCTAATTAAACCAACTTCATAAGCTGCTGCTGCAATAATAAGGAAGTTAGCAATATGGTGAACAACAATTTACAATTTCAGGTGAAAATATGAAAGCTGTATCAAAACCGGAAGTTTTTGTATCTTTAAAATGTTTTTAAAATATTATTTCATGAAATAATTGACGTTTAACGTTGTCTTTTACGAGTACGATAGAGAAAACCGATACTAATTACGTAAAAAAAAAGCATTTTAACTATACTATAAGGATCTATATTTTAAACGTAAAATGATGATGATTTTGATTGTGATTTTTAATTTTATAGGTGTATCGTGATTTACCTGGTACCGAAAGGAATTATTTTATATAAATCACAGAGGGCAATGCAATGTCATCATCGGCATGGAAAGCAACATGCTATACCTAGGTAGATATGACAATATCACTTTCACATGCAGGTAGGTAGATAGGTAAGTAAGTAAAAACATTTCTCAACCATACTATACAGACAGCCAAGTATTGTAAGTATATTATACATACTTAATTGAAACGAGCGATTTCGTATTGCTCAAATGGTGGTGAAATCAAAATAAAATTAAACCAAGTGACATATAATTATGTATGCAGGTATTTTGTCACGGGGGAGGCGGTTTTTAAACGAAAAAAAAATTTACAATCCGTTTACTCACCTCATTGAAGGCCATCTCTATAGGTGATAGTTGTAGTCTCGGAGCACCGTTCACCTCTACGGTAATATCAACAAAACTACGACGACGATTTTAATCCCTTTTACTTCAGCTGGTACGCGAAAGAGCTACAGGACAACGTGACACTTCATTTATCCAGTTTAATATGTAATATATTTTCTTGTTTCCCCTTTCAGTGCTGATACGCAAAACAACACGCACAATATTTAAAAAAAAATCACAAAGGGTACCTATAATATGCCGAGACGAGGACACGACGGATTATCGAGGCAGTTGACGCATTATTTTACCGTTTAATTATATCGAAAAAAAACGCGTACATTCTTGAAACACAACATTATATATATACACACACACACACAAACACCGTAATACTATTTACTCGAATGTTGTTTCGAAAATGAAGACATTTACCACAAGAAGAACAAGTCCAGGCGTACCGATTTGGGATCCTTCGAAAAATGTCTCGTTTTATCGCGTAGGTACGATTTTCGCCGCGTTCGGCGGACGACGTTCGCGTTATCTACGAATTAAATCGGCGGTGCGAAAACGCTGCGGATAATCCGGGGAAAATTCCTCTACACATCTGATTGCACTACCAATGGCGGAGCCATATTGTTGCGTTCATGTCAAGTTAGAAATTGCGACCTCGGTTCATAGAGGCGCCACCTGTCGTCGTCAGCTGCGACCGTCGAAAAGTCTATTTACCGATTTCGAATCGGTAGAATTTCCATAAGATTTCGATATTTAAACCACTGATGGCAGGCGCGAATTGATTTCATACATGAACGTTTCGTTTTTTCAATTTTTCATTTGTATAATATCAAAAATAAAGAATACTTTTGAAAATCAAATGTCAACTTAATAATGTCTTAATTATCAATGTATGTATGTACAGGGTGATCAGATAAGAATGCAAAGTGTTGTATCTCTAAAACTATTCGTCGTAGAGACTTGCGATAAAATTTTTAATACTAAAATCGTCAAAAGAAGATCGTGGAAAACATTTTCAGATTTCCAAGATGGTCGCCAGGGGGCGTAACCGGCATTTTAAACCTTTAAAGTGATTTTTCACTGAAATCCACCCATTAAATGTTACCAAAAAATATATGCTTTTTAAAGCTAAACTATACTCGAATAATTTTTGTTTAACACTTTTTGACGTATCTATTAAATTAAAGTGGTGGGGAGTAATTCAATGTTTTTTTTTTTAATAAACAGCTGTAACTCCTAAACGACTGAACTGATTTTAACAAACTTGATCTCATTGGAAAAAGCATTTATTGTTCCATCAAACCTATCTTACCTGTGATATGTCTATTTCTTAGAGATGCCGCTAGAGCGCGCTTTTTGATGTAATAACAGAAAATTGCGAAATTCTCTAAAAAATTAAATGCAATAATATGACTTTTTTTCATAAAAAATGTAGCGAAGTGATACCTAAATAGGCTAGTGAAAACTGTATTCCGATATCTTATTCGTAGCCTGAAATATCGCAGAAAGAAGATTTAGTTGTCGTATAATTTTAAAAAGACACTATTACACCGGTATTTATTGTTATTTATTTGTGTTTATTAAAAAATTAATTAATCACCCCCCACCACTTTATTTTAATAGATACGTCAAAAAGTGTTAAACAAAAATTACTCAAGTAAAGCTTTTACTTTGTGGATTTCAGTGAAAAATCACTTTGAAGATTTAAGATGCCGGTTACGCCCCCTGGCGACCATCTTTCCACGGTCTTCTTTTACAAAATTTTACCACAGGTCTCTATAACGAATAGTTTCAGAGATACAGCTCTTTGCATTCTTATCTGACCACCCTGTACAGACAATGATAAAGAACAATTAGAAAATAGGATTCAAAATGCAGTCCAGCCCTTATCAATCTTAGAAATAAGAGGCAGTTTCAATGAATTTAGAGCTCGCATTGAAAGCTGTGTAGAAAAAGGAGGAGCATTATTTGAATATAAAATTAATAGTTTAGTTTTTTTTTTAGAATTTGTTTGTTGTTTGAGTTGGTACTGCTGCAACAAATCGATTTTTCTCTAATTTCGCAATAGCCCTAACCTTGTGAACTTCAGTTAGAAGCCGTCGTCTATTTATATTTTTTTCATTGATCGTTTATTAATATGCGTTTTGTTAACGTTTAAAAAATCGTGCACGATTTAAACATAGGCAACCGAACATACACCTGCGAGAATGTACTAGACTAACTCTCTTTGAGCTATGGCTGAATTTTAAAAACACTCAAATGCTCAAAGTAAAACTGCTTTCATATTGACGGCCTCAACATTTATAACAAGCATTTTCAATGATCAAAACCAACATCAACGGAAGAAAAAATAAATAATTTGACGTTATAATACTGTCATTAGAGATATGCAATATTTTCCAAAGCCAACTTATTTTTTAAGTTATTATTGCCTGACTTTTATTTGTATCTTTATCTTTTTATTGCGATAACTTGGGAACAAATAGAGATATCGAGATGCGGTTTTCAGTAAAATATGTGTAATTTAAATCCGCGTACCAACCTATTAACGCAATAGTATCGTTTCATTTAATTTTTTTAAGAAAATCGTAAAAATAGGTTACCGCTCCAGAAAGCGACCTCTACTTTATCAGTTTGAAACTAATAGATATAGCATATAAGCGCTGCTTTAAAGTTTGCACAATTCCCTTTCCAACGAGCCCAAGATTATTCCGATAGGTTGAATAGTAACGGAAATATTTAACTTTAAACATTGACGAATAGATGGTCTTCCTCCTCTCTTATTATGACAGATACGAAAAAATGTCACGAAAGAAAAATTATCTGGTATTAAATAGGCTTTCAATTGATGATATCAAAGTTATAGCTTATTCTGCGATTTTCCGAGATAATAAGAATTTTAAATTTGAACACAGCACTTACGCCCTCTAGCGGTAAAATATGGAACTTGAAAATAATTTCCACAAATTTCTCGTGGCCACTTTTACTATCAAAATTTTTTTCCGCAGAACCTAGGACGAATACTTCCCGAGATACAGCCGCTTACCTCTCTTTAAGTGACCCACCCTGTACATTGTTTGTTGCACCATACTAACTTGAAGTTGGCAATAAATTAAAAATGTTAATTATCAATTTGACAAATGAAACTGACGTGTTATACAAATTAATGCACTTTAATGAAATTAATCATTCATAGCTACAATTATTGAAAAAACAGGCTTAATTACAAAACTAAATTAATATTAAAATCGTTGTTTTTTAAATATTACTTTTATTAATGTAAAAACGGCTTATTTTCCCTTTTAGTATTATGACATTAGTTGTCAAAATTAATTGACAAATTGAATTGACCCGATATGACGAATTGAAGCGTCGGTCTCCTCATCCAACTCGGATAAAAGAGAGGTATTATCTGTATTTATTAAAAGGAAAAAAAGAAGTCGATATATTTTCCGTCGATTTTTAACGAACGACGACGACGACAGCGTTCGACCATGTTTTGCACCTTCCCCTCCCCCCTCCACACTAAAACATAAAAATTCGAACACACATATGATACAAAAAGAAAAAAACGATTCCCCATAAAATCTGTTCCAAGGACGGCGCGGCGATATCCTTGGATATGGGTGGGTGGGTGGTTAGAGGAGGATGGGTCGTCGGGACGCAGCAGTAACATCTTCCAGATTAAACGGTCTCGATAACGCGGCGTTTCGTGACGTCACTTTTACCCACTTGTATTAGGTAATATATTTTGATGCCCTGTACACGTAGCCTAGCTAGAGCTACCTTGGTGTACGCGGGTGCCTCGCACCAAGTTCTCAATTTTAAACTGGGTTAATTCAATTTTCAACGATGCCGCCGCCGACGAAATATAGGTTGTTGCATATACGAGGGCGGCATAGACGCGCTTCTGATACATTCTTTATTCATTACGTTCCGGGCGGTAGCACGATGAGCAAGCTCAAGTTGGACAGTTAACTGTCGCCGTCGTCGTTTTTTTCTGGTCGCCAATCGTTCATCAGGTACATTATTAACTTGGTTCTAATCAGATTCAATCAAATTAGAATAAGAAAAGGTTGTCACCACGTAGTTTTTATTCTAACACGCAGATGCACTTTTTAATTCAGAGTTAATGTTTATATATTTTTTTGCTTACTCTGTAACTATAAATTGTAGAATTAGATGAACAGTATCTATATTTCCCCGGTGGAGATAATTAATAAATATGTCATAAGGTACTAAATAAATCAACAACTGTTTTTAATATAACTTATAACTAATAGTATTACAAATTTTACGTTTACGGACGAGCACGTCCTCCCGCAAATAGTACAAGACTTGTAAATTATTTTAAAATCAATCGGCGAAAGATGTTAACAGAACTAATCATAACATCTTTAAATAAAAAATTCTTGCTCCGTATATTTCAGTTTCACCAGGGCAGACATTATTTAAATACAATAGAAAATCGTTATAACGCTAGTGAAGCACAAGGCATAAAACTAACCCATTAAAGAATATAATCAATTGGTTAATCGTTCAAACTAATTATAATTAGTTAATTGGTTCGTTTCGAACGAAAAAATTTTAGTGTTCTGATACATTTGAAGAACCCTGTATATTAACTATCATAAGCGCCGCATATACAGAATGGACCACTTAAAATGATGCATTGAAATTATGGCCAAACTAAATAAGAAATTTGAAATCGGAACAGGTAAAGTTTAGAGTTCTAAGGAAATCACATTTTAATAAAAATGTGGTATTTTTATTGTAAATTTCTTAAACAGCTAATTTTTTAACGTATAACTGTATAAAATATGACCGATTTTAATAAGAAATGAAATCAACAACTTTTTGAAATTGCCGCCAATATTTTGAAGCGCGCAAATATTGTTATTTACCTGACGCATATTTGCGTAAAACGCAAAATTGAATTGCGCTCTACGTATATGTCATTAAATGTCACTTGGCAATTGACTAACGTTCAAAATTAATTATTTTAATGTTTAATTTATGTAGAAACAATAATTTGGTGTTGAGTGTTTGATTTATTGACGAACTTGCATAAAATCTGCATCGGCAAGTGCGAAAACATTAGCCGCTGGCGGTATGAGCTCGTATACTGCGCGATACAACTTCCCTGACTTTTATACATACAATATTTTGATCATTTTGTGGCGCAAATAGTATCTATATACTTGTATGAGAAATATATTCAAATTGTTAGTAACACTTTAAGATAAGCAAATGGCAACATAGTTGTGGGATTCTATTAAACACGTAGAAATCAGTGATTATAAACTACTTTTATTTGACATTTGACAAATTATTTCATTTTCAACTTCATTTTTTTATTTGTTTCCTTGGCACTGATTGTCACATCCCACTTTCACGCTTTCCCTGATTCAGCAATACGGACATTGCCTTGCTTTTCGCGGACGCAAACTACGCTGATTTAAATCCACAATTCGGCCATTCCTGATGATTGGGTCGTCCTCGGCCCAGTGCGCGTTTTCATCCGGTCTGTGTTCCACTTCATCTATCTTTCCTTCAGTGTTGTCTAACTTTTCCTCGTCACTGACCTTGTTTCTGTCTTCAGGCGCGGAATAGTTTATACCGTCGTCTCCACCTATATCCTCCTTATCATCGTCTAGTGTTGAGCCATCGTCGCTGTCGAACCTATCAATGTAGGTAGCCCATGGCTTCATGTAATCGGCAGCAGTAGATGTTACATTTGGTCCGTCTCCATTTGTCAATCTTTTTACATCGTAACGATCATTTTCGTTTACAGAAGTTACTTTATAAGGCCCAAGGAATTTTGCATTAAATTTATCTTGTACAAACTGAGTCCTCTTAATTGCGACTATATCTCCAAGCTTATATTTTCGAGCTTCTTTTCGCTTGCGATTGTAGTTGTTTTCTTCTTGGATCTTTAATATTTCTTGCTTCGCCATAGTTCTCATTCTTTCCCTTTCATCTCGGAATGCATTCAGATACTCATGTTCAATTATTTCCTTCACCTTGCTGTCAGTGCTTTGCCGGATAGTCACTCCAAATAACAGTTCGGAAAGGTTATTAGTGTTAATAGCACGTTGGTAAGTACTATTTAAATATTGTCGCACCTTACCAAACGTATTCATCTTTCAGCGATAATTTCGTCAAAACTGGTGTAATTATCTGCATAATTTGGCCATTTGCTCTCGGAACACCTGTGGTAATATGCAGCAATTCGATATCTTTTGATTTGCAGTAGTTTTTAAACATGTCCGAGGTGAACGCCGTGCCCCGATCTGTAATAATTCGAGCTGGGTTTCCAAAATTCGTCTGCTGACTTTTTAACTTATTAAGCGTTTCTTCCGCAGTGACAGTCTTCGTAGGGTACAACCATACAAATTTTGTAAAGGCGTCGATAACCACCAGAATGTACTTATATCCTTTTGGCGTGGATGGTAGTGGTCCAAGATGATCCATGTGCTACGTACACAAAGGTAAATCTTCTTTATCGATAGGCGACAGAAATGATTCCTGCTTCCCACGATTCCTCTCAGATAAGATACACGGGACACAATTCTGTATAACCTTCTCTATCTTGGCTTTCGCTTTAGGAATCCAAAAATCTCTTAATAACAAATCTTCAGTCTTCTTTATACCAAAATGTCCATTTTCTTCATGAATTTTTCGGACCAGTTCATGTTGCATTGTGGCGGGTACCACCAATAGATCTTCTCCATTAACGCGCGCGATCTTTAATCTCTCCAAAAATTCGGTTGTAACTGTCATCACGATATTTCTTGACAAAGCGTCAACGTGTCGCATGGCTCTAGCGGTGCGATGTTCAACAGTGTAATTGAAGTCTTCTAATAAAAGAGCCCATCTTGCAACTCTGGGCAGTATATCTTTCTTTTTCATAGTTTGAGCAAAGGCCGAACAGTCGGTGACCAGTTTAAATCGTATTCCTAATAGGTACGGGCGAAATTTCTTTAGAGCTTGTACGACGGCTAATATTTCTAGTTCATAACTACAGTATTTTTCTTCAGCAGGTAATGTCTTTCGGCTCATATAATGAACTGGATGCATCTTGTTGTCTGTAGCCTTCTGTAGCAATATTGCACCATAACCGTGTTTTGAGGCGTCCGTATGTAATTCCGTCTCCGCATCAGGTCGGTATATTTGTAGCACAGGCTTCGTCGATAATATTGTTTTTAAAGTCTTGAACGCAGCTCTTTGATCATTTCCAAATTCGAACTTAACATTATTCTTAAGTAAATTGCTGAGCGGTCGGGCTATAAGGGCATAGTTTTCCACGAACTTCCGGAAATAACCCGTAAGACCCAGGAAGCTTTGGATTTGCTTCACCGATTTCGGTTCTGGAAAGTTTAATATGCTGCTTTTACTTTGTCTGGGGATGGCTTTATTCTACCTTCTTCGATTTCATGACCCAAGTAACTGATTTTACGCCAAAGGAATTGACATTTCTTCCAGTTGATCTCCAGCCCATATTCAGAACTGGTTTTAAGAACTACTTGTAACTTCTTTAGAGCTTCAGTTTCATTCTTCGCTGGAATTATGATGTCATCCAAATATGTTAGGACGGTACCATTTTGTATCAATGGTCGTAATATATCATTTATAAATCTTTGGAAGATTGATGGTGAATTACAATACCCAAAAGGTGTTCGAAGGAATTCGTACTGACCGTTATGAGTAACGAAAGTCGTATATTTGATGCTGTCTTTGTCAACGGGTACATGGAAAAAAACCATTCTTGAGATCCATGGCAGTGAATATCGTCGCTCCTTGTAGTTTGTCTAATTGCTCTTCAATCAATGGTAATGGATATCTATCTCGAACGAGTTGGTTGTTGAGTCTGCGGTAATCAATGCATAATCGTGTAGATCCATCCTTCTTTTTTGCTAAGACGATTTTGGACTGCTGAATTCTGAACAACTTGGTCGTATTATCCCCTTCTTTAGCCATTCGGATACATGTTTTTCACTTTATAGTTTTTACTGTCGCCAAAAATTGGCAGACTACTGCGAAGATCCTGCATGTTGAACCCAGTTTTTGATACCTGCCGCTCACGTAACAGTAAAGCATTTTCTCTCTGAAGCAATTCCAATTCTTTTCTAAGAATTTGTACATCTTTTTCAGATAAACCTTGTGGTTGTTCAACTTGATCAGTAGATTCTACAGGTTCAGTCATTTTGTTCTTATACTTTTATTCTTTAGCAACTTGCTTCTTTGTCTTCTTTTAATTTGATTGTCTGCTTTGGTTCTTTCTTCTTAACTTCTTATCTTAGCTTTTCTCGTCAAAACGTATTACCTTTAGGCTCTTATTCTTCTTTATTACAATTCGTTTTTTTTTTTACTTCTTTATTTCTTCCTATTCACCTACTTTTAATTCGTTATTTCGTTCTTTCTTCGTTAACTTCTATTATCTTCCAACTTCTGGTCTTCTTTCTTATACTTCTTTTAATTATTTCTGCTTTTCCTTTGATACACTATACTGTCCCTTTCTCACTGGGAGAAATAATCTACACTATTCCCTGATCACTTTATGTGAACCGTTTGCACCTACACCGTTTTCAATATTGTACAATGTTCATCCCGAATTGAGCCCCCAAAATGTTGTTCCTATTGTACTATTGTAGTTAGTGTAGAAAACAAACCTTATAAACTGAACTTTCTTTTGACATTTTCACAAATTAATTTCATCCCGGTTCAGCCCCTATTATTTTTTTATTTGTTTCCTTGGCACTGATTGTCACATCCCACTTTCACGCTTTCCCTGATTCAGCAATACGGACATTGCCTTGCTTTTCGCGGACGCAAACTACGCTGATTTAAATCCACATAGTGATGTAAGTCAAATCTGACACTTTAACATGCGTTACGTAAAATTTCGGTAAACTAAGCTTGAAACTTCGAAACCGCGAAATTTAAATAATCAAATTTCATTCTTTGTAATTGCAAACACAGTTGGATAAAACGTTTAATAAGTGATTGTAATGTGTTGAAAATACCATCTTCTTACAATTGATTTCGTCGTGACGTCGTCATGCATATTATATTATTATTACACTGTTATTAATCCTCATTATCCTCATCGACCATTATAAATTTAATAATCAAATTTCAATCTTTGTTATGGCAAACACAGTTGGGTAAAATGTTTAATAAGTGGTTGTGATGTGTTAAAAATACTATCTTCTTACAATACAGTACCTGGTCGGATTTTAAAATTATTATTTACCTTGGCCGTAATTCTAGTGCATCATTTTAAGTGGCCCACCCTGTATAATATAAAAACAAACACAATACGTTAAAATTATGCAAATTCACAATTTCTGCATGATGGATGAAATTTATTGTTAGTATTTAAATTTTACTATACGTTTCAATTGATTTGACTTATGTAAGGTTTTTTCGTATAGAACGTAGAACACTGTATTATAATACTAACGTGCCATCGAAAAAAAAATAAATTGGTGTAGGCTATGTAAATGTTTTTGATCGTTGCTTTAGCCACTACCACAAAATGACATTTATTATTTGACATTTTATTGTAACCAAAGTTTATAACCTCAAATTAAATGTCAAGGAATAAATGTCATTATGTGAAATTGGCTAAAGTAACAATCCATTCACATAAGACTACTTTAATTATGATTTTTTTCGATGTGTCTATATTTTTTTTACTTCCGTGTTGTCAGTTCTTTTTTGACGTTTGTTGCACTGAATTTCAAATTGACATTTTGAAAATTGTAAAATCTGAAATAAATTCTTATTTTTTTTCAAAGACTTCGAGTTTTCGAGATTTTTAGAGTTGAAAGATGCCCGAGTAAGTCACGTGACCCAAACGCAAGCTGACGTAGAAAACCTGTAGGTTAAGTAAGTACTCTGCCAAAGGTATGTACAGTGGACAGCAGCATAATCGATACCGTTACGGAATTTCCTAAACCTTAATAACAATGTAGAGGGGGTTACATTGTGTGGCCTTCAGTTAGGATTTATAGTAGATATTATTATTAGTAGATAAGGTCGACGTTAGCTTGCCGAAGGTACTGTACATCTCTCCTCATGGCAGTGAACCATTTTTTTTAAGTAAAAAGAAATTGTCCGAATACAAAGCACAAGTAGTCAAGCCATTGATTTCGATAACATAAACAAGGGTTCATATGTCACACGTTGTAGTTCACGTAAACGCCGCGTTTTTGGGAGAGCGCTGTAATCGTGCTTCTTTCTTCACCGATTTCTAGGTGAAAAAATATATTTTTTCGTCCGGGAATAGAAGAAATGGCTTTTTCTCATGATTATCTTTAAATTTAAAGAATAATTACAAAGTACATAGGTTCTCTATTAATCCGTAAATGTTTGAAACTGACGTCTGACAAAATGTATGCAATATCTGTGCTTAAAGTTTACCACCCTGAGAATATCAGTTGGTTTATTCAGTGTTGTCGACTATGAGTTTACACTACGGGCGGCGCAGTTTTATTAATATGTTATGAATTAATAATAATTAAACCAAAATTATTAAACAAACAACAGAGTCTAAAGTAAATATTTCAATTAAACTTATCATTTTAAAATGTCTAGAAAAAAATCAGTGCGACCACCGTCAAAAAGACTAAATTTCTAAAGTTTGCGAATCAAATATGTCAATTTTATTACAATTTGTATCACTTCTAAAAAAGATCGAAATATAAGATAGACCCTACCATAAGATTTTTTACGCAAAATCACGTCATATGACACTTACATTTTAATATGGGTACCATTTTTCTAACCGCGAGTTTAGATATATACAAAAATTGATTAATACATAATACGTAGAAATATTAAACCTGATTTAATAACGAATATTATTCCGTTGATGATAACAGCGTCTTCTACTAACCGTCACGTCCTCCCCATGTTTGATCAAGCCGGCGACGCGACCCAACCGTGCTGCGGCAGCGTTCCGAAGCTCGCTTGCGCGACAGGCCGAGCGTTTGACGGACGACGCGACGTCTAAAATTTCTCACGATGGTATAATTACGAGGATGCTTCTCATCATCAGACCGTAAAAGTATCAGAGGAGCGAAGTGCCACCTATATTATACTAATCGAATAATAATAACAGCGGAAGGAGTCGAAATGCAACAGCAAGAAACGTGCGACGACGAACCGGCACCACCGGCCGATTGCTACCAACCGTCCTACTCTTACAGCGGGAGTCCGCTCACGGTGTCGCCGCTGGGCTCGTTGAAGCGATCGTCGCACGACGTCAACGCTACGGCGCAACAATTGGCCGATAATATCTTCCGTACGAACAGCTCTTTAGATACGGCGAGTAAGTACAAATGTACGATTACTTCGGAACGTTTAGCACAATTGAAGAAGGTCGTCGAGGACGCTGTCAAAGATCATAAGATTTTCACTATAAAAGGTAAGTCATAGGAGGTATAATTTTATTAAAATACACATCAGTGTTTTATGTATGCTTAAAAAGAATTAAACGATGAAAATGTATATCCTATAAGACATTCGAATTTTGACGTTCAATGACAGATGTGTCAAAATGACGTTTAACAGCTGAGAGGTTAACGTAAAATTGTATACAGGTGGTTGGCAGACGTTACGCAACGCTTTATTGAAACGCAACTGGATCGAGAAATTCGAAACGTTGAAGCCGGTGAAACCGTCCACCGCTTCCACGAACTCCTACATCGAAGAATTATGCAGCAACCTTCCCAGTCGCCAGTCCTGGGAGAGCGTCAAGGCGCACACGGAAAAATGCGAGAAGACGATCATGTCGCGCTTATTGCAGATCCACGAGTGCGATTTCTACTGGAACATGCGCAAGGATCAGAGCGATTGGCATCATCGCGTCACGCAGAATAAACTCATGAACAGATTCGGCAGGTCGTTGTTCACCTCCAAGGAGGGATTGTGCCTGTTGTTGCAGCAGATGTATTGGCATCTGGAGCCGGGCGTAGCGCAGGTAATCATCACTACATCATTATATCGATAATCGCTAATAATAAACGTGCGCGCGTTCGGTTATTAAAGGTCCATTTCCCCCGTTGTTACGTCCTGGGTTTCCCCGATCATTTCAACAATTTCGTCGAGGATTTCCGTTTGACCGCGTGCATCGGCATACTGAAGCATTTCATCCACAAGATGGAGACGCAGGACGAGTACGCCATCCAGAGCATCGACGGGAAGATACCGTTCACCGCGTTGCAGTTCGCCATGAACCGCATCGACGAGTACATCGCCAGCAAGAAGCACATGGACATCGACAAGGACTTCCCGAAGATCTGGGACCACGAATGGGACCAGTTCCTCACGCACTTCTACCGTTCCGTCCACCAGGACGAGCAGTACCTCGAGACGAAGGATTGGTCGTTGAACGTGCTCCACGCCGCCGCCAAGGTCACGTTGATGGAGGTGGCGAAATTCTGGCCGCAATTCCATCTCGACGGCATGAAGAACATCTGGATCATGAAGCCGGGGAACAAGTGCAGAGGGAGGGGTATACAGTTGGTGAGGAATATCGAGGATGTCGCCAAAGTTATGAGTTTGAAGTTGAAATACGTCGTTCAGAAATATATCGGTAGGTCTAAATAATATTTCTTCTCGCTTAAAGTTGAAACATTTATTTTTTCCCCGTTTAGGAATTGGTCGTATTGTATTTCTGACATTTATTTCGTCATTCATGCATTTGACATAATATATAGGATGTCTCCGAAAGGTGTTAAATACAGGGTGAAACGTTTTATGGGAAATTAAAGGGTGATCAAATATTTCGTTTTTTATCAGTTTTTTGATCAATAGGATGTTATAATAATCAGATGCGGTGGTAGAGGATAATCATCAAGTTGGTAGTTTGTTCGAGGACCTTCCTTTCTAGAAACGTCTCTGAATCCTTCTGGAGGAGTATTACCAACCTCTTCTTGTATTGGTTGCTTCCGATCTTCAACTATCTCGATAATTTGAGGATTTAGATAATTTAATTTGTGATCGGGTAAGATAATGTGAGGCTCAACATGATTTTAGCGGATGTTGTCACCGCCTGCGGACTTGGTTGCTTCGTTTCACCCTTCTGAACGTGAACCAATTGAGGTGACGCGGTGAATTCCTCAATTCTTTCTAAATTGCTCTAGTCTTGGGCTTCGTTGTGGCGATTTCTTCAAGGAGAGGTTTAATTGTTTTTGTTTTATCATTCTGAACGTTAACCAATTGGGGTGGTGATGTTAATACCTCAATTTTTTCTAAAGTGGCATCTTCAAAAGCTTGATTAGGATCATTTTAGGTGGTATTATGAAGGTCTGCTAGAATAGGTTGTTGATCACCTTCAGTTATATCTGATTTATCATTCTGAACGCTAACCAATTGGGGTGGTGGTGTTAGTACCTCAATTTTTTCTGAAGTAATGGCTTCGAAAGATTTATTAGGAGCATTTTGGGTGACATTGTGTACCTCCTTTGCTATAGATCGCTGGACATCTTCGATTATTTCCGATTGATCATTCTGAACGCTAACCAGTGGAGGCGGTGGTGTAAATAATTCAATTGTTCGTCGACACTACGTTTTATTTAGAAACTAACTCTATGCACCCTAGGGTCGTATCCATAGTCCGTGCTTGAAGTCGTATTGATGCTTGAGCACGCGATTTTGACACATTTCTAATGATATTTACGTCAAAATCGCGTACTCAAGCATCGAAGCAACCTCAAGCACGAACTATAAATATGACTAGTCTTACACTACGACGTTTCATCACTAACACACGTGACTTCTTCACGAGCAAAAATGCGTAGTGCTCGACGTCTAAACCACGCTAGAGGCGAAAACTTCCTATCAGACGGTTTTCGTCTCTGGTCTCATTTTATTTTTGTTTTGTATATATTTAACAGTATAACGACGCGATTAAACGCATAATTGTATTAATTAACTGCGTAATAGGTACTGCAGCGCCATCTCGGATATCAACAATTTATTATAATTGATCTCTAGTCGACGTTTATCACTTTCAGAGAAACCTCTGACCATCTACAAGACGAAATTCGATATACGGCAATGGTTCCTCATCACTTCCGTACAACCTTTGACCCTCTGGATGTACAAGTAAGTCTAAGATACGTATACAATATACAGGGTGTCCCAGCTGATGCGGATAATTTGTTTATTTTACAGTACCGATAGAGAAAAAAGTTTCAAATAAAAATTGTCTCTATTTAGACGACGCATACCTAGAAAATATTTTCAAATATACAGGGTGTCCCAATTTTATAGAAAAATAGAAAATGCTTTATAACACAAATTTAAATTAAGTTCATTATTTGTGTATAATTATAAATAGTACAAATGGTTATTAAATATAATATCTGTCATAATATTATTGTTACGTAGCCTACTTCGTGTAAATTGTAGTGGTCTTTTTCGACAGTAGCAGAAGAAATATATATTTTCGGTTACAGATATAGGGCGTCCCATTAAAAAAAAAAACAGAGTAATTGGCATTTAAATGTTTCCAAATGTTGGCGCCAGTAAGCGCTGCAATTGCAAAATTTTTGATAAAATATTTATTTTCTCGAAAACAAAAGCACATAGGTCTAGAAGGGTCTTAATAAAAGTTACTTAAAATATCACGTAGAATCTAAAAAATATATAATATATAGGGTGATCCATTTAAAATGATAAAGTTACATGTGCTTTTTCTATAATTGGGACACCCTGTATATTTGAAAATATTTTCTAGCTATGCATCGTCTAAATAGGGACAACTTTTATTTGAAATTCTTATCTCTATACTGAAAAATAAACAAAATATCAAAGAAATCGCGTCAGCTGGGACACTCTGTATGTATATACAGTGTGGACCATAATGTTTGCGACAAATGGGAGAAATTTTATTATCGGAGTTACAAAAAACAATAACAAAATTGACATACGTCACTTGACCACCAATATGGCGGCAATTTTAAAAAAATTCATTATGAATAGACCGAAAGTAGGGTTATTTTTAAAAGTAGCAAAAAACAATTGAAAAGTGCAATTTTTTTTAAATTGTTTTTTAGTAGAATTATAAATAGATCTATTTAATCAATAAAATCGATTTTCTAAAATTAAATTGTAAAAAACTTTTTTAAATAACGTTTTTCGCTATTTTTTTAAAATAACCTTACTTTCTGCCCGATCGTAATGAATTTTTCAAAATTGCCGCGATAGCTGCTACTAGTTATAGAGCTTTGAATGAAATGAACGCATATAACATCGGTATCATCAAACGTCACAACTTTGATCGATTAATCGGGACACGTGTTTCGAGAACTCTCAACCGAATACCGAATGAGGTAGTTATGTCAAAATCGATATTCAGATTTTCCGATATGCAGCAAACTTTACGGGCCGGCGCTGTATATCAAGATTTGCCCGCAAACAAATAAATAAACAAACGAATAAAGGAACTTTCACCAAGTCGAGTCTCCCCCCGCTATAGGGAATGCTATTTGAGATTTAGCTCGCAAATTTTCAACCTGGACAACTTCCACGAATCCCTACATCTGACCAACCACGCCGTCCAATGCAAGTACACCAATATGGTCGAGAGGGACAGGGCCCTTCCCGACGAGAACATGTGGAGTTGTCACACGTTCAAGGCTTACCTGAAGCAGATCGGTCACGAGAACAAATGGGAGGATGTTATATCACCAGGTATACATTTAATTAAATCATCCATTTAAGTTGGTAAGACTGTAATATTGTCTACATTGATTTTATCTCTAACTTCATTGTAATTATCCGTTTAGCTGTCGAAAATTTGACGTTTAATAGTTAAAGGTTATGTCAATCATCGCTGATGTCACATTGACAGATGATATTGGTATTGCCATAACCACCAAAATTTATAGTTTAGGATGTGACAATTTAGTCAAGATTTCGTTATAAACGTCAAAATGATGGGATGAATTTTTTGACCGCGATTTTCCGACTTGGAAAATTTAAAGTGAAGAGGGAGGGTTTTTTGTGCTGCCAACCTAACGTACGTACAATTTGAACACCTCCTTAGGAATAATATTTATTTATTTATTCAGGAATGCGTCAAAGTCTGATCGGGAGCATGCTGGCCTGCCAGGAGACGATGGATCGGCGTCCGAACACGTACGAGCTGTACGGGGCCGATTTCATCCTGGCCGAGGATTTCACGCCCTGGCTGCTCGAGATCAATTCCAGTCCGGATCTATCGCCGTCGACGAGCGTGACGGCCAAGATGTGCCCGCAAGTACTGGAGGATCTCATCAAAGGTGCTTCTTCATAGTATTTGTACAGTTTACGTCCCGAATCTTAGCATCACAACAAAATAATCGTTTAATCATAACGATGCATCGCGCGACTCACTCTGTATATATATTAAGCAATTTATTGTTGCAGTGATGGTGGATCGTCGCAAGGATCCCAAATCCGACACGGGACTGTTCGAGATGATCTACAAGCAGAATCTACCGCGCGCCCCCGCCTATCTAGGCATGAGCCTGTCGGTGAGGGGCCGTCGCGTCTTCAAGAACCGTTCGAAACGTAACGGCGGCGTCGGTAAGGGTTTGGCGAAGGACGAGCAGCAGAAGGTGAGCGGCGACCGTAAGGAGAACTCGAACCTGAAGGCGCCGGCGCCGATCGTCCAGCCGTGCTACACGCCGAAGGAGATCTCCGCGGACATGTACGAGGGTCCGATAATCGGCGATCTGATGGAGGAGATCCAGAACTCGTACCTGACCTATTGCGAGAACGGCATCGATATCGTGCCGATGAGTCCGCAACACGTCAAGCTGAAGAAGAAGATCGCGCTGAACGGCAAGCCGGACCATCGGGTATCAAAGAGCGACCATCGCGGCCGCCGGACGACGTACAATAACAAAAAACGTTCTTCTTCTGTCCGTAGAAAATCAAAAGGAAGCGAAAAAATTAATAAGGCGGCGGCGGCGGCGGTGACGGCCGACGGCGACGGATCGACGAAGGTCGCGGACGAATCGTCGACGCAGCAGCAGCAAAACAGCGCGTTCGTCAAACAAGCGCCGGTAGCTATCGGCGGCGTCCGCAACAAATTCTACTGTGGCGGCGGCGGCGGCGGCGGCACCGGCAACCGGATCGCGTGGGAGAGCAGGCGCCGGCTGGAGCCGGAGGACACGTCCGCCAGTATATTGCACCACAACAGGGGTAAAAGTATCTTGTTCAAATTCAGTCCGTCCGTAAATAAAAATTATCCGAAAACTAACGACGAGCATTTTTCGTTGATGGCCGACGCCGGCTGTTACCTGCAGGCGAACGCCCTCAGGGTGTTGGCTTTCGAGGCGAAACAGAGGAATTGCTGATCCGTATAAATATATACCCGATGTACATATATTAGGGGATCGAAAGAGGTAGAGCAGTTTTATCTTTCGGGTGTTGTAACAAACTTGACGTTTCGTTGATTAAACTGTCATCAGCCTCTTCAGTAATTCTCTAAAGAGTGATTTCGAGGACTGCGGGCTCGTAATAAACAATTCAAACATCGATATCACCAAACACCACAACTTTGTTGTAATTACTCGGGACACGTGTTTCGAGAACGCACGGGTTCTCATCATCAACCGAATATCGAATCGGGTGTATTCGGCAGAAGACATCAACACATCAATCTTTATCACCAAACACCACAACTTTGATTAATTCTCGAGTAATTAATCAAAGTTGACCAGTTTTGATATCGATGTTTTAATCGTTTAAGTTCTCTAAAGATTGATGTTTTGATGTCTTCTGATTCTCGTTATATACCGAGTCCCTGGTCCGCTTCAGTGATGCGTCTCGGTTCAATATAATTCATTAACAAGTTGTTAAAATTCCTTTCCAATCTGATAAAATGTTTTTTTTTTTAGATAATAAAGAACAATTCTGATTTATATTTAGAAGTTTTAGCACTTTGTATTGTGATTCCCGACGAGACTAGAGTGTAAAAAAATGCGAGTGTTCGAAGGACAATTTCTATGTTTAAATATTAAACATAGAGAAGTTTGACATTTACATATTTAACTGCCAAGTTTGACGTAAATGTCAAATAAGGATAAATGTGAGCTTAAAAAGTCAAATAGGGATAATTTTTATTATTTTAAACGTCAAGTATAGAGAAATTTGACATTTATACATGCGAAATATGAATAAATGTCGTTATTTAATTGTTAAATTTGAGGCTTAAATGTCAAATGGGGATAAATTTGATCTTGATGGTGGCAAATATGATTAAATTACATTATTCACTTGTCAAGTTTGACACTTAACTGTCATATATGGACAGATTTTGGTCTTTAAAGGGCCAATATGGATAAATTTCATTATTTTAATTGTTAAATTTGAGGCTTAAATGTCAAATGGGGATAAATTTGATCTTGATGGTGGCAAATATGATTAAATTACATTATTCAGTTGTCGAGTTTGACACTTAACTGTCATATATGAATAGGTTTTGGTCTTTAAAGGGCCAATATGGATAAATTTCATTATTTTAATTGTTAAATTTGAGGTTTAAATGTCAAATATGGATAAATTTGATCTTGAAGATGTCAAATATGATTAAATTACATTATTCACTTGTCAAGTTTGACACTTAACTGTCATATATGAACAGATTTTGGTCTTTAAAGGGCTAATATGGATAAATTTCATTATTTTAATTGTTAAATTTGAGGCTTAAATGTCAAATATGGATAAATTTGATCTTGAAGATGTCAAATATGATTAAATTACATTATTCACTTGTCAAGTTTGACACTTAACTGTCATATATGAACAGATTTTGGTCTTTAAAGGGCCAATATGGATAAATTTCATTATTTTAATTGTTAAATTTGAGGCTTAAATGTCAAATAGGGATAAATTTGGTCTTGATGGTGGCAAATATGATTAAATTACATTATTCACTTGTCAAGTTTGACACTTAACTGTCATATATGAACAGATTTTGGTCTTTAAAGGGCCAATATGGATAAATTTAATTATTTTAATTGTTAAATTTGAGGTTTAAATGTCAAATATGGATAAATTTGATCTTGAAGATGTCAAATATGATTAAATTACATTATTCACTTGTCAAGTTTGACACTTAACTGTCATATATGAACAGATTTTGGTCTTTAAAGGGCCAATATGGATAAATTTCATTATTTTAATTGTTAAATTTGAGGCTTAAATGTCAAATATGGATAAATTTGATCTTGATGGTGGCAAATATGATTAAATTACATTATTCACTTGTCAAGTTTGACACTTAACTGTCATATATGAATAGATTTTGGTCTTTAAAGGGCCAACATGGATAAATTTCATTATTTTAATTGTTAAATTTGAGGCTTAAATGTCAAATACGGATAAATTTGATCTCGATGGTGTCAAATATGATTAAATTACATTATTCACTTGTCAAGTTTGACACTTAACTGTCATATATGAACAGATTTTGGTCTTTAAAGGGCCAATATGGATAAATTTAATTATTTTAATTGTTAAATTTGAGGTTTAAATGTCAAATATGGATAAATTTGATCTTGAAGATGTCAAATATGATTAAATTACATTATTCACTTGTCAAGTTTGACACTTAACTGTCATATATGAACAGATTTTGGTCTTTAAAGGGCCAATATGGATAAATTTCATTATTTTAATTGTTAAATTTGAGGCTTAAATGTCAAATATGGATAAATTTGATCTTGATGGTGGCAAATATGATTAAATTACATTAATCACTTGTCAAGTTTGACACTTAACTGTCATATATGAATAGATTTTGGTCTTTAAAGGGCCAACATGGATAAATTTCATTATTTTAATTGTTAAATTTGAGGCTTAAATGTCAAATACGGATAAATTTGATCTCGATGGTGTCAAATATGATTAAATTACATTATTCACTTGTCAAGTTTGACACTTAACTGTCATATATGAACAGATTTTGGTCTTTAAAGGGCCAATATGGATAAATTTCATTATGTTGATGGTGTCAAATATGATTAAATTACAGTAGTTGAAGCGTGCCTGAAGAAGCTGACAGTATAATCAGCGAAACGTCAAGTTTATTACAACAACCGCGGCAACACCCGAAAGATACATCTTTATGGTACAGTGGCCGTGAAAGCCTACACATTCGGTTAGGTAGAGTAGTCGTTGAGGTAGAATGTTAATTACGTCTTCTCTCTCTCTCTCTGCATTTTAATCGTTATATCGTAGTAAGTAGTAGGTATTTGTAATTTGTTGTACGGAGTGGGCCAAATTCGATACTTTTAATAGGGAATTTATGTTTCTGAAAGAATAGACAAAAACTGTTATTTTCAATTTCCCCTAAAACAGCGATTTCCTTTAATTCTTTGCCTCTATTTTCTTTTCTACATATAATTTTTCGGTCTCGGCTTTTGAAAGGATCCAAAATTTATTAAATTTTTCTTTAATCCGGAGAAAATGTCTCTGAATGGTTGTTGTCAACACTCTGTATTGCTTAAATTAAGGAAGCCCTATCAAATTTAGCTCACTCTGTAGCTACATATAACAGTGAGTCGCAATTTGGAGTCTTCCTTCGACAGATACGGGGGTGTTCAAAATAGGCTATCAAACGTCCTCGTTTACTTATATCTGATTTTGATGATGGATAGGTAGGTATATGAAATTGAACGGTTTCTATTTGTCCCAATATAATTCTCCAAGAACGCCAGCCGACTGTTTTTTTTTTGTTTTTCCTTGACGTGTCATATTTTCGCGTCATATGTTTTTGAATCGGTATTCTCGCTCATATTAAGCAAATACGAAAAAATTTTATGATTTAATATTTCATATAAGGAATAAAAAGAAAGCCAGATTTAGAAAATTCTAAAATCATTTTTTTTTTTTGCTTTCGATAACGTATTCATATAGTCGAGTAAAGATTTTTCAACTCTTTCCACAAAATCTATTAATATTCAAGCGTGTACAGCTATAAAGTTATACAAATATCAATCTGTCAATGTGACAGTGACGCTTGATAAACCATACGACGGGATTGGCTAATACTTGAGAACGGCTACATAGCACTCCACTCTGATTGGTTAAAATTTAAATTTCGACCAATCTTATCGCAGAGTGTTACGTAGTCGCTCTCAATTGTTGGATTCTGCCGGATGGTGGAGTCAATGCCAATAATTTTAGAAGGACAGTTTTTTCTTCTTCTTTTCTTTAGTCCAAATAGAGTAAATAAGATATATATATACATATAATATATGTATTGTACTTAAAGAGGGGCGGATTCTAGGTGGACCTGGTGGTTTGTCCTAAACTCGTCATACTTGTAAGAAACAACGCAACTGCAAACATGATGATGCAATTGATTCGATGATGATAGGTTTTATTTGAATAATTTGGAGATGAGTATAATACGATTCGAACCGCAAAAAAATCGTCAACACGGACGATATATTTCCACCAGCTGTGTTCTATAATAGATTTCATTGGATTATTTTTTTTCAAAACCGCCTTTCTTTTTTAATATGATGTAGGTATTTAATATGATTGTAACTACTTTTTCCAATCATAATAATAAAGAACTTTACGATTTATGATAATGTGTTTTTATTTTTATCTAAACTAAAATAGTCAAAACGTACCAATTAATTAATTGGAATATTGACTGATACAAAATAATAAAACACTATTTTCCATTACACTTTCTATTTAGACGCTTTTTTCTCAATATACAGGCCCCAGGGGTGGATAAAAATTAATGATTTTTGAGGGGTTTTAGGCCCTCTCTATTCGGCTAAATTTGTAAGATTTTGCCTTGTTTTTTAAGACGCTAAATGTCCTGGCCCAGAAGTAACAATTTATATACTACTTAAATATGACCACTTTTAATAAGAAATGAAATGAACAACTTGAAATTGCCGCCAATATTATTATTGTTATTTACCTGATGCATATTTGCGTAAAACGCAAAATTTGAATTGGGTTCTATACATGTCATTAAATATCACTTGGTAACTGACAAACGTTCAAAATTAATTATTTTAATGTTTAACTTACGTAGAAACAATAATTCGGTGTTAAGTGATTATCTTATTCACCAACTTGCATTAAATCTGTGCTAAAGTGCAAAAACATTGCTGGTGGTACGAGCCACTCATTTTGTTGGGCAAATAGTACTTGTATGGGAAATATATTCAAATAGTTATTATTAGATTTCGTAATTTACTTTCCATATTTTAAATTTAGCAAGTTAACACTTTTAAGATAAGCAAATGGCAGAATAGTGATGTAAGTCAAATCTGACACTTTAACATGCGTTACGTAAAATTTCGGTAAACTAAGCTTGAAACTTCGAAACCGCGAAATTTAAATAATCAAATTTTATTCTTTGATATTGCAAACACAGTTGGATAAAATGTTTAATAAGTGATTGATATGTGTTTGAAATACCATCTTCTTACACTACGGTGACAGAAAACATAAATTTGCTATTTAATAATTCTATTAATATTTCAGTTTTTTCTAAAAAAGAAAATGTACTTAGATAAGAATAAAATCTCTATCAAATTTGAAAAATATATTTCAAAATATATGTAGGTATACGTACTCGAAATATTTTAATAAATAAACTTTTTTTAAAGTCAACTCTTGACACCTCGTATTGTTGATATGTAACAAAAAAGTCCCAATATTTTCGCCCAAAATGTATTGTTCAATTTCAGTTTATTGCGAATATTGTGGCTGTTATTAATATTAAAATGTTACGAATATTTTAATTATCTTTAGAAACATACATATTCAATTATTTGAATTAAATTTATTTAAAATAGGACAGTATACATTGAAGCTGTTGGCAACACTTCTCACGGATGATGTTTTTAACGATTTTTACTGCCTGTTTCGATTGGTTCCGGTTGGCAATACTGGTTAATAGAAAGAACCGATATTTCTGTGTGTTTTTGCAAAAAATAGAAACCTTTTTCGCAGAAAAATGGATAGGATTCGTCAAATTAATACCATTTATTCGAAAAAACATCCAACAACGAATTAAAACTAAATTAGAAATCAATTTAAATTCCTTATTCGTTACACCTTTTTTAGGTATGTAACCACTTGTAGGAAAATAATTCCATTATGTTTGAAGACGAAACAACAGTAAATACATATAAATTCATATGATTTTCCAAATAAGTAAATCCGAAATGATGTCGGCTCATTTATACGAAAAGCGGCCCTTAAAAAAGCCGAGAATCGGTCCTCCCGACGTCTATCCTCAAGATCCCAAACAGAAAGAGGACGAATTAAACGTTACGAACGTAAAACATGGGTTCCTACAATCGACCCATTTAAACGACGAATTCGGCAGCGCTAGAGAGAAAAGCCATAATATCACCGCGAACAGAGTCGGCGCTTATTTCAACGGGATAATCGCATCGAAAGAGAAACTGAATACGTTATTGGATTCGGGCCGGAAGAAGCAACAAATTAATCCGAAAGATAATTTTTGCCTGCGACGCAGAGAACGAAAGATACGATTAAAGCGTGGTTTAAGGATTTAGCCGGGACAAAACCGTTGGTTATCTTATCGAAGAAAGCGCCCAATTTTAATAAGAAAGAGGATATTTTCACGACGTTATGCGAATATCAGGTGCCGATGATGAGGGCCGCTTGGTTTATAAAATTGAGTTCGGCTTATACTGTCGCTGTGACGGAAGCGAAGATGAAAAAGAGGCAATTACCCGATCCCACTACAGGTTAATTGAGACGTAAGCTTTAATTACGATTGTGTTTACGATTTGGTTATTTTAAGAATGGACGAGTACGTTATTGAAGTTTTTGAAGGATCAGGTGCCGAAATTGCAGGAATATTACTCTCAAGTTGAGAAACCGCAGAATACTCCAGTTTCGAATCAAACGAACGATGCCGATCAAAAGATTGCGTTAAAATATTGGCAGTACTGTACGCAGTTGTTGAAATATATGTACGATGAAGGTAAGATGTATTAAATTAGTTTTACGTTATTCGAAATTGTGTTTCGTTCAGGTTTATTAGATCGACAGGATGTTTTAAATTGGATCTTAGAATTGTTGGAGAAATTACGGTTTCAATTATGCGACGACGGGATATTGAAATTATTTTTACCATTAACGCAGCAGTATATGGAGGAATTTGTGCAATCGGAATTATTATCGAGGAGGCTGGCGCATTACTGCTGTAAAAAATTAAGTTTTATGTTGAATAACGTAAGCGACAACAACGTCTTGACTTCACCGCAAGGTGATGCTAACCGCACGAGATTAAAGACACCGATAAGGATAAGAAGGAGACGAATCCCATCCAAAACACCCTGATGGAATACCAGAACTGCCACCATCATAAAGATATCAGTAAGCGAGAGCTCAGATTTGTTTCAATTTAAAACGGTTTCGATCGATAATACCCCATTTAAGTTTTACAGATCAGTTCGGTGATGCAATGCATCACCCTGGAATGTCCGACGGCTTTGGTTTGGTGCGGAACGGGAGCGGGGACGTTGTGGCACGCCTCCCCTCTAGATCTGTTACAAATCCCACCGTCAGCGCTGCCTATGGCCACTAGATCCGATACGAATCTGTACAAGAAACAATTGATGCAAATGGAGCACAGTGTCAGGGAGCGCAGCAAGAAGGCGGAAGGTCGCTGGTGCACCGATAAATGGCAAGCATCCTCGGCGGGCACCGTCATAAGTCGGGTGTTAGCCGCGTTAGACGCCCTAGACAGGCATCGATTCGATAGGATGGACGCTACAAATTCGTTGGACACCCTGTATAGTAAGATATTCGTGAGCGGGAACGATCAGGAGAACGCCGTCATCAAATTGCTGTGCGAATGGGCCGTATCGCCGGAAAGGACGGGTGAACATCGAGCTCTAGCCGTCGCCGCCCTCTTAGATCGTAGACAGAACGATACCACGACGTCGTCCGATCAGGAGACGAGCACTCTAGACGATAAGGACTCGAATAGTAGCGTACCGGGTGGTCCGCCGATGTTCCAATCGTTGCTGATGAATTTCTTGGATACGGACGCGCCCGTTCCGACCCCGGAGGATTGTCCTCAGGTTCGAAACGATCGAGCCTCGTTTAAAATTATGTTTAACATTTGTGTTTCGCAGAAGAAGATCGCCTTCACCAACTTGGTGCACCTCTTCGCCGAACTGATACGCAGAGATGTCTTCTCCCACGACGCTTACATGTGCACTCTGATATCTAGAGGGGATCTGTTAGGGCACGAGGATTCCTCGGATCTAGCACAACCGAAGATCGAGGTTGATTATTTTTTTGTTTTCGAACAAGAATGATTTTAATCGAGAATTTTTTTAGGTCCATTCTCATCAGATGGATTACGACGATTCGAAGATCGACGACGATCTGGATAAGATCCTGCAGAACATCAAGGAGGACCAGCAGAACTCGATGGATATACCGGACAGTCCGAAGGATCACGACACGCCCACCATTCGCACGTGTCGTCGGCGATGGGTCACGTCGCGATGGAGACCGACCAGAACGATCATAAGGTGCGACCGTCGCGCCATCTCCTGTACACGACGCATTTTCCGCTATCGCAGGACGATCCGTTCGCGCAGCACGATTGCAACCAGCGCCACATCCTGCTGTACGGCGTTGGTAATAATAATACATAATAATAACGCAAGTTTGGCTAGTTAATTACTTTCGGAACACCTTGTATATGTTCGGGTTGCCTACTTGACCTTCTTTCTTAAATAGTACGTTTAATATTGATTTTATCAGAAAATGTTAAGTACATACTTAGCATTAAATAAAATTCGATGTACATATCAAAAATATAAAAATATACAGGGTGTTCGATTAAATAAAAATTAAGTACGGTCCTGTACAGATGAAACCGAGACCCTTGGGAAACTCAAAATATTTTTAAATTGTAAACGAAAAACATCCGAATAAAATATGTTCTTAACATTTTCTGATAAAATCAATATTAAACGTACTATTTAAGAAAGAAGGTCAAGTTGGCAACCTCGTAGATATATATTGCAATCCAAATTTTTACTAACTAACTATTATGATATGTCGCACAAGGTAAAGTGCGCGACGAGGCCCGCCACACCGTCAAGCGCATGTCGAAGGAGATCTCGAAGTTGTTCTCGAAGAAATTCAGCGTGGACGTGGCGGAGGGCGGCAAGGTGAAGAAGCACTCGAGGAACGAGTTCAATTTCGAGGCGACGACGCAGAAATGCCAGAGTTTAAGTTATTTCGATCAGCACGTGGTGACGTGGCAGTGCAGCGTCACCGTCATCGAGATGTTGAACTCGTTCGCCACCGGCAACTCGAACTACCTGCCCGTGCAGGAGCACGTCGCCTTCCTCTTCGACCTCATGGAGTTGGCGTTGAACATCTACGGCCTGATCGACGTCTGCATACAGATTTTAAAGGAGCTGCCCGAAGTGGAGGCGCAGCTGATCGCCAAGAATTCCGTCCTGATGAGGAATTACACGACGTCGTTGAGTTTGTACATCGTCGGAGTGCTGCGGAGATACCATTGCTGTTTGTTACGTTAGTTATTATCGCCCCGATCTTTCCATCGATGTGTTAATGTTTTTTTTTTTTTAATTCTTTTTCTATAGTATCTCCAGATCAAACTTCTGCGGTTTTCGAAGGTCTATGTCGCGTCGTGAAACACGTCACGAATCCGGGCGATTGCAGTTCGGCCGAACGTTGCATCCTCGCTCACCTATACGATCTGTACTCGTCGTGCAGTTTGCTCAAAGGGAAGCCGCACACCGTCGAACCCTTCGGCAACGCTTACCCGAAGATCCGACAAGCTCTGTACACGGCGTTGGAGCCGACGCCCAGCAGCAGTTACGTCTATAACGCTCAGTATATGCAGGATGTGTTCGCGAATCCGAAACGCGGCGGTAAGATCGAAACCGTGTGGGCTAGACAATTGAGCGAGAACGTCAATAACAGGTGAAAACGTCAAGACTCGATGTTAATCGAAATTAATTTTTTTCTTTGCGATAGGTACTCTTTCGTCAGTAACGCTTTGATCTACGCTTGTCGAGAGACCGACAACGAACGCCTGAACGATCTGGCGATCATGTGCGCCGAAATGACGGCGTGCTGTAATAGTTTGGCGTCGGAATGGTTGGGGGCGCTTCTAGCGCTCTGCTGTCCGATGTATCATCCGGGCTACTACACCGACGTACTAGGCATGTTAGATATTCAAGTAAGGATGTGGATAATCGATTGATTAAAAACAAATGAACGCATATCGATTAACGTCGGATATTTTTTAGGATGTGACGATACACAACGCCCTGGCCGTCTTCACGAGTATCCTGATCGCTAGACACTGCTTCTCGTTAGAGGATTTCGTCGGACTCGTCGCCCTACCGAGTTTAGTAAAAGTAAGCAACTTTTCAATATGATGATATACAGGGTGAAATCCGATTACTCCTTGAAGGTTGGCGGAAGTTGAAGTTTAAACTTATACAGGGTGTCAAATAATGACAAGATGAAATAAACATAAAAAATAATGGTAACTAAAAAACTGTTTTTTTTAATGTGCTTAAAATATACCAAATGAGCTTATATGTCTAATCGAAGTATTTAAAAAAAACTATTAAACAAACTAAAACATTGTTCTGCAATAAAAAAAAAATATTAAAAATACTAAAAAGTCATTGTCAGAGGTAGTGTAACCCAAACAGTCGTAATGTGTCCAGCAACTATGTACAGGGTGGGCAAATAAGCGAGGTAAGCGGCTGTATCTCAAAAACTAATGATCGTAGAGAGTTACGGTAAAAAATTTTATAGGTAAAGTGGGCAAGGGAAAATGCTGGAAATTATTTTCAAGTTTCCAAGATGGCCGCCAGTGGGCGTTTCCACCATCTTGAATTACATAAAGTTACGTTTCTCGCGATTTTCTCAAATCAATATAACAAAAAAGTATTTGCGTTTTAATGTTAACTTAAAGTCAAACATTTTTTGTAAAAACAATTTTTCTCTATCTTTCGAAATAAAGTGGTGGGGGGTATTTGAATGTTGTTTTAAATAAATGCCTGTAATTTCGAAACGGCTTAATGGATTTGGATAAATTTGGTATCATTGAAAAGAGCATTTCTTGGGCTTTTAGGTTTCTCGTAATCATGACAGTTGTGATCTACACGGCCGCCGATAGAGGGCGTTATTCGATATTATAACCAAAATATTGGATTTTCTCAAAAAATTTAAATGATCAACCAATGAGCCTGCGCAAGCCGCATCTTAATATCTTTTCCCTAACTCAAATTATTTAAAAAAAATACTAAACCAGGAAAATTCATATATCCCCATTTAAAAATGCATCGCTTGCTTTCGATAAGAAGGTAAGTAGTAGGCTATGGACACGACAATCACCTAACAAAAATATTGCCAATTAACGTCAAACTTTTGTCACACGCAGCCCAATATTGTTGATTGCGTATAATTTGAGTACTTTTTAATCGAAATGCCTCTCGCAAATAATGAAGCCGTTGACATGATTGCGATTTATTTCGAGTGTTTTCAAAATGCAGCTATAGCTGCAAGACAGTACCCGACACCATGCACCAGGCGCTAAATGAACAAGATTTCGATAATAGATTAAATTATTGTCAATGGATGGCTTGAGGAAAACAGAAATTTCTTAACGGAAATTCTCTGGACCGACGAGGCTACCTTTAGTAGTGATGGTAGAGTTAACCGTCATAACATGCATTATTGGTCCGCTGAAAATCCGCATTGGTTAAGAGATGTGCAGCACCAAGGACGCTGGAGTCTAAATGTGTGGTGCGGTATCATTGGGGACAGAATTATTGGACCTTATTTTTTTTGATCAAGCTTTAACTGGTAACCGCTTCTTAGAGTTTTTTGATCAACGACTTGCCAATTTTGTTGGAGGATGTGCCACTCGCAACTAGGAGAACTATGTTTCTGCAATTAGATGGTTGTCCGGCACATTATTCAATTAATGTCCGAAACCATATTAACGGGACCTTTCGAGAACGCTGGATAGGAAGGGGAAGCCTATTTCCTTGGCCGGCAAGATCTCCCGACTTGACATGTCTTGATTTTTACTTGTGGGGACGCTTAAAAGACATTGTTTTTCAAACTCCACCAACAACAGGAATGGATATGGACAACAGAATTCGAAACTCAATTCGTCAACTATCAGCGGCAGAAATCGAGGCCGCGGTTCTGCCGACTTAAGAAAGATTGGAAAAATGTGTGGAATATAACGGCAGGCAATTTGAACACAGAAGGCATTAATCTTTTTTCAAAATCGGCCCTTTTCAGGACCACAACTTTATTTAAAACGAAAATCGCTTGCAAATACGAAAACGTGTGACTTAAAATCACAGCACTAAATAAACTGACATTTCTTGTGAATATTTTAGAGAGGAGTTTGTCTTTTATTTCCATGGCCTACTACTTGCCTTCTTATCGAAAGCAAGCGATGCATTTTTAAATGGGGATGTATGAATTTTCCTGGTTTAGTATTTTTTTAAAATAATTTGAGTTAGGAAAAAGATATTAAGATGCGGCTTGCGCAGGCTTATTGGTTGGTCATTTGTCTATTTTCTAGTCTAAAAAAAATCATATCATCGCATTTAAATTTTTTGAGAAAATCCAATATTTTGGTTATAATATCGAATAACGCCCTCTATCGGCGGCCGTGTAGGTCACAACTGTCACGATTACGAGAAACCTAAAAGCCCAAGGAATGCTCTTTTCAATGATACCAAATTTATAAAAATCCATTAAGCCGTTTCGAAGTTACAGGCATTTATTTAAAACAACATTCAAATACCCCCCACCACTTTATTTCCGAAGATAGAGAAAAATTGTTTTTACAAAAAATGTTTGACTTTAAGTTAACATTAAAACGCAAATACTTTTTTGTTATATTGATTGGAGAAAATCGCGAGAAACGTAACTTTATGTAATTCAAGATGGTGGAAACGCCCACTGGCGGCCATCTTGGAAACTTGTAAATAATTTCCAGCATTTTCCCTTGCCCACTTTACCTATAAAAATTTTTACCGTAACTCTCTACGATCATCAGTTTCTGAGATACAGCCGCTTACCTCGCTTATTTGCCCACCCTGTACATGAAACACAACGATGATTCTCTGCGTAACGGGCAGTATCTTTCGGAACTTTTTGGGCTTTATAATTTAATGCTTTTCGACGTTTGTTGTTTTTTTTTTCTTTGTGAACCAGATGCGGTGTTGCCGTCAAATCTTGAAAGAGAGTCACTTTTCGATTTTTCCTTAAGTGATTTCTGTAAATCTGCCAAAGAACATTCCTCAACACTTTGTGTTTCAGCATGGTCATGCTGATTTTCAGAAGTTTTCGGTTCGCTCAATTACAATACTTGGCACGAATGCGGAGACAACAGGTATGGCTGTCGGATCATAGGGATACAAACCAGTGGCTCGAACACCATTGACAATATTCTCTTGAGTCATACAACGTGACCACACCTTTGAGGTTAAATCTAGATTTTGTTATCCCTTTTTCTGGATATTGTTCCCAGTATAGCAAGACTTGTTGGTCCCAATGACTCTCGAAAGATCTGTAAACCGCGGTTGTAATTCATACGTCGTATTGTTAAGGAGACACATCAGTGAAAATTCGTGGTTTTCTGCTTCATCTACTATAGTGAAATCCAAATGGTACCTAGCTCCCGCTATTTTAAACTTGGCAAGATGACGAATGAATTTAACAAAAAGTTCTGCGGTCGTTGAACCTTTTGGTGCCATTTTCACAAGGGTACACAAGCTGGCAAATTATCTTCAAATTCCTGTTTTACTCGTTTTCCCTTAAAAAGAATCATAGAAGGCACAGATGATCCAGAGGCTGAAACACATCCAACAACAAGAGCAACAAGATATAAACGTTTTGCTCCTTTTTTTTTTAGACAAAACCGATTGCTGATGGTTAAGTGTGAGACGACACCCTTTCTCGTCGGTTTATTTTTTAAGTACAGCTCATCCAGAGCTTTTCCAAGTTTAGTGAAACTACTATGAACGGATTGAGTTTCTAAGTCCTAGCTGGGTTCATATTTTGTCCCTTTCGTTTCGCTAACTCAGGAAAGAAGAAATTTACAATTTTTATTTGTCGTACCATCGACAAACCGTATCTCTTATAATATATAATTGACATCATCGTATCGGAAATATTTTCTGGGACACTCTGTATAGTGAAAAATTACAAAAAATTTCTTTTACAGGTAAAATCTTTGGATAACGGTAGCGGCGCCGCCGAAGGCGGTATGCGTCTAACGTGCCACCTCCTATTACGACTATTCCGTACGGCGGAGGGTCCCCAGCCCGGCCTGTATTCGGTCGGATCGCCGCCGTTAACGGCGCCCAGACCGCCGCTGGGTATCCGATACAGTTGCGATCGTCATCTGTTGGCGGCCGCCCACAGGAACATCCAAGTCGGTCCGGTGCTGGCCGTCCTGAAGGCGGTGCTGATAGTGGGGGACGCCACGGCCAGGGAAGGTACCGAATTGAGCATCTCGCACATTTTGGGCACCAGCGATCTGGTTAGCGGCGAAGACGGACCATCGTTGAATTTGACGTAAGTTTCATATGATTTCCGTATATAAAATATACTTATATAGTATAGCAATACCGATTAGGCCGCCCCTTGTACAATTGTAGACATCTAAATTATGACAATGTTTTGTTTAACTTTCGATATGTTTTTTCGTTGATGCCGCCCCTTGAAAATGCCGGCCTTGCACACGCGCACGCAGCGGCCCTGATAGTATATAGGGTGTCCAGTTTTTTTTTTTTTTTTCTGTATAAGCAAGATTGATTACGCCCTATACATATTATACATATTCGTTATTATTACAGTAGGCAATCGACTGCCGTTAACGCGGAGACTACAGCTTCCTTATCGGCGTTCGCCTGTCACGTCCTGCGCGAGATCTGCTCCCAACAGTGGGTCCTGGAGCGTTGCCTGTGCCATCCCGAAGAGTTATGTCACAACGACAACCTCCTCGACCCACTGCTGTCGCACTCGCAAGCGCAACGGTTGCTGCACATGATCTGCTACCCCGATATCAGCGCCACCATCGACGAACTGGACCAGAAGAGCATGATCACGCGGATATTGGAGAACCTGGAACAGTGGACGTTGCGGATGTCGTGGTTGGATCTGCAACTGATGTACAAACAGTTCGCTAATAATTCCTCGGAATCGAATCAGTGGTTGGATACGGTCGCTAAAGCCGCCATCGACGTCTTTCAACTGTCGAACACCTCGAATTCCGGTCATAATTCCGACGATAAGAAGTAAATTTATCTCTCTCTCTCTACATATATTTAGATGTGAAATCTTTCGTTTTGTAATAGGTCGGAATCGGCCAATAGGAAGCAGGATTCCATCTGGTTGGTGGCGCCTCTAGTCTCGAAATTGCCGAGCGCCGTGCAGAGTCGCATCTTGAAAGTGTCCGGGCAGGTGTTGGAGAACGGCGGTTGGTGTAAGGAGCACAAGAACAATCGACGTGCGAGTAGCGAACCTCACAACCTCCTGAGTCACCAGCCGTTTCTCAGTTTAGTGTTGACGTGCCTGAAAGGTCAGGAGGAAGGGCAGAAGGAAGGGTTACTGTCGTCTTTATATCAACAATTATCGCAGGTAAATTCGTTTAGTATACAGGGTGAGATGTCCGCGATAAATTTATATATATATAAAATCTAGTTGGTGTCGTTAGCGCGTGAAGGCAATCTATCCGATATTATTAACAACGAGCGGACGTTCGACGGTCTGCAATTACGATTCTCTCTGGTGGGCGGAGTTTTCGAAGTATTCCAGAGGAATTCCACGGCCCCCATCGATTGGGCCCTCCTCCTAGTACAATTGGTCACTCACGGTTTGATAAATCTCCACACGCACAACGAATTATTCACGACGGTCATCGATATGTTGGCAACGCTGGTGCATTCGGCTCTAGCCGCCGATACTCAGGTAAAAACTATTAATTCCTAAATCACGTGTGAACGTGTGAGATTACAGGACGAAGGTCGAAAAACCTATCAGAATCTGACGAAGAAGTTGAAGAAGGAGCTCGGTGATAGGTACACCCCCTCCTTCCTCCATATCCGGCAATTGTTACCGCTTCCGCGTATCGTAACCGAAGTGGTTACCGTGGATACGGGTTGTTTGACGGACAATAAAGGTAACAAGATCAGTTTCGATAGCGTCGATAAGAAACACGGTCTCTCCGTAAGTATCGGGACGGCGGCGACGCCGGCGCCGCTACAGGTGTGAAGTGATGGTAACCGCGGATGCTTACAGGTTAGCGACAAGCAGAAGGTGAGCACGTGGGATCTGCTGGAAGGTATGAAGAATCCGGCTCCGTTATCGTGGACCTGGTTCGGGGCGGTTAAACTACAGAGGCGACCTCTACCGTACGAGGAAACTCACAGATTACTGAAGTATCACACGCATAACCTGACGAAACCCGCTAGTTATTATCTAGAACCGCCTCCGCTCCCGCCGGAAGATCTAGAACCCGTACCTGATAAATCAGTTAGTATATTCTTTTGTTTTTATTTTACGTTTCTCTTTTTTTTTAAATTAATTTAATTTCGATTTTTATTTCAATTACGTCGTATCGTATCGTTTCCCGTCGTACTTATTTATTAATTTTTTATTTTAATTTTATTCGATTTTGTTTCGTTTTTATACATACTCGTATGTTATGCGAAGGAGTCTGAACTAAAAGCTGATACACCATCCTCTGTGGACCAGAGCCCGTTGGGTACGCTCGGCAAGGGTCGCGGTAAGGGACAACGCAGGCAGCGCAAGATGAAGGGACCGGCCGGCGGCCAACTGCCGGTGCCCGCCCTCAACATCGGTCAGACGCCGATGGCGCAGAGCCAGCAGGCGGGCAACATGAGCGGCGGCCCGCAGGGGATGCAAGGCGCCGGCGCGCAGATGGGTCACATGTCCGGTTACGCGCAGGGTACGGCCGGCATGCAACAGCAGCCCAGTCAGCAGTTCGCCGGTAATCAGAACCAGCAGCAGTGGTACAACCAACAGCAGCAAGGATTCTACCCGCAACAGATGAATAACGGTATAACTTATCGGAGATTTTTTTTTTTGTTTTTTGCGGGGCGATGGGAGATTCCGATGTTCGTATGTTTCAGTGAATCGATTGGAGCGACCGGCTCAATTCAACCAGTCGAAGCAGGCGCTGTCCAACATGTTAAGGCAGAGGCATCCGCTGAATCAGTTCATGTCGCAGGCCGCTACGGGTCCGAGCGCGCCACCTGCCGGCTATCCGCCGATGCAGAGGCATAGCTTTCCGAGACAGCCGATACGGCAACAACATCCGACTAATATGCAATCTAATCAGGTATGTTTCGAGATTTTTCGTTTTAAAAACGATAGAATTGTTAAGCTAATAGTAACACACAACTCTTAAACATATGTATAACTCAATTATTATTATAACTTTGACAGCTGTCAGAAGAATTTTGATAGTTGCAAGAGTGAGTGAAAACGAGAAGAACATAACATTAAAAAAACAAAATGAATGACAATAAATGTTTACACTATAGAAGATGACAGTCGTTACAGTTTGATAGCTGTCAAATATGCATTGACATTATTTTTTGACAGTTCTACTTTGGCAAAACAGAAGTAAAATAAGAATAATTTTTATATTTTCTAGTTGGAACTATGAAAGATATCAGGTTTTATAATTTGACAGCTGTCAAAAATGTTTTGAATGTTATATCACACGAAATATTAAGCGAAAAATAAACGTTTTTACAATTCTATAGCTGTCAAATGTGTTTTGACAGGTATACCAATCAAAATTTAAAAGAAATTTACAATTTAACTACCTATGTAGTAGATTTTATTGTTTGACAGTTGTTAGAAATATATTAATGTTAACTGTTGCACTCACCGAAACAAAAGCAAAATAATAACTTTTATAATTTCACAGCATTCGAAAAGATTCTAATGGCTGCAAGCGTTGAAACTGTGGAAGATAACAATTTTTACAATTTGACAGTTGTGTCAGACATTGTTTAAACGTTACGTAACGCAATACTAAACAAGAAAAGACATTTTTACACATCTATAGCTATCAAAGACAAGTGTAGCAGTCAAATTCGACAGGAAATTTACAATTTGACAGCTGTCAAACATAGAGTGACGATTGTATCTGTTGAAATCGTAAAAATAATCGTATTGTGGGAAAATTTTCGTACATTTTAACTGTCATAATCATCTAAGTAAGAGTCTAATAGACAGTTTTACAATTTGACAGCTGTCAAACATAGACTGACAATTGCATCCGTTGAAATCGTAAAAAATAATCGTATTGTGCGACAACTCTCGTACATTTTAAGTGTCACAGTCATCTAAGTAAGAGTCTAATAGACAGTTTTTATAATTTGACAGCTGTCAAAAATTGTTTAAATATTACGTAATGCAATATTAAACAAAAAAAAGACTTTACAGATCTATAGCTATCAAAGACAAGTGTACCAGTCAAATTCGAAAGGAAATTTACAATTTGACAGCTGTCAAAAATTGATTGACAATTGTATCCGTTGAAATCGTAAAAAATAACCGTATTGTGCGACAATTCTCGACATTTTATTCTCATCTAAGTAAGAGTCTATTTTTTAAATTTGTGTCACAATTGTCATCTAAATCAAGAGTCTAATAGATAGTTTTTACAATTTGACAGATCAAACATAGAATAGTATCTGTTGAAATCGAAAAGTAATCGTATTGTGTGACAATTCTCAAATTTTAAGCAGTCATCTAAAACAGCTGTCAAACATAGACTAACAATTGTATCTGTTGAAATCGTAAAAAATAGTCAATCGTTTTTACAATTTGACAGCTGTCAAACATAGACACAATTGTATTCGTTGAAATTGTAAAAAATAATCGTGTTGTGTGACAATTCTCGTACAATTTAACTGTCGTAGTCATCTAAGTAAGAGTCTAAGACAGTTAGAATGCAATTGTCAAAAATGTATCTAAAAAATAACCGTATTGTGCGACAATTCTCGTACATTTTAAGTGTCACAGTCATCTAAGTAAGAGTCTAATAGACAGTTTTTACAATTTGACAGCTGTCAAACATAGACTAACAATTGTATCTGTTGAAATCGTAAAAGTAATCGTATTGTGTGACAATTCTCGTACATTTTAAGTGTCATAGTCATCTAAGTAAGAGTCTAATAGACAAATTTTTCAATTTGACAGCTGTCAAACATAGACTAACAATTGTATCTGTTGAAATCGTAAAAGTAATCGTATTGTGTGACAATTGTCGTACACTTTAACTGTCATAATCATCTAAGTAAGAGTCTAATAGACAGTTTTTACAATTTGACAGCTGTCAAACATAGACTGACAATTGTATTCGTTGAAATTGTAAAAAATAATCGTGTTGTGTGACAATTCTCGTACAATTTAACTGTCGTAGTCATCTAAGTAAGAGTCTAATAGACAGTTTTTACAATTTGACAGCTGTCAAACATAGACTAACAATTGTATCTGTTGAAATCGTAAAAGTAATCGTATTGTGTGACAATTGTCGTACATTTTAACTTCGTAGTCATCTAAGTAAGAGTCTAATAGACAGTTTTTAAATTTGACAGCTGTCAAAAATTGTTTAAATGTTATATAATGCAATATTAAACAAAAAAAAGACTTTACAGATCTATAGCTATCAAAGACAAGTTTCAAGTTCGAAAGGATATTTACAATTTGACAGCCGTCAAACATAGACTGACAATTGTATCTGTTGAAATCGTAAAAAATAATCGCACTGTGTGACAATTCTCGTACATTTCAACTGTCATAATCATCTAAGTAAGAGTCTAATAGACAGTTTTTATAATTTGACAGCTGTCAAAAATTGTTTAAACGTTACATAACGCAATATTAAACAAAAAAAGAGACTGGGGGCGGATATGTTTGAACAATTCAGCGTTCAAGTCTGAAATGAAAACTATAAATATTTTAACAGTTATACCTGTTGAATCCGCAACAAATGGTTTTCGACAGTTAGATTATTTTAATGTCGTTTTTTTTGACATTTAGACAGCTATTAATAATTAATTAATTAATAATAATAATAATTCAGTTTGGATTATCTATTGGATGGGATAATCAATTAATTTTTGCGATGACATCTGTCAAATTTTTTTTCAAATCATCCTGTATATTTTTTTATAGTGTTTGATATATATTTTATTTACGAATAGATAGAATAAAGGTAGCTAATATTACATATTTCCATCGTTGATGTGTAATTTTATTTTTAAGCTACCCTGTATGTTTGTATCAAATTTTAAAACATGCTTCTAATGGAGCTCAAAAAAAAAATGTTTAAATATAAATTTTTGCACTTCTCATACATGAACGGACGCGAATGTATTGCCTCACCCTGTATATTTTTATTTCTTTTTACAATTTACAAAGCCCGTCCTTTTTTACACTATAAATTACTCAAAGAGAATAAATAAAAGTGACACAAGCTAGGTATTAGCTAAAAGTAAGTAACGGAAATAAATTTGCATTTCAGGCGATGTTCCAACAAACCTACGGCAACATGCAAGCCGGCATTAGTCCGCAGTACAACAACTACGCCAACAATCCGAACAACCTGATGCAGAACAACATGCAGACGAACCAGCAGATGATGCAGAACACGCAACCGGGCATGTTCCAGGTGCAACAGCAGAGTTTCAACCAGCCGAGGGGGCGCAGGCCGATTATCGCGGCATCGCCCAGACCAACCGGCCCAGTTACATGCAGCAGGCGCCCAACGTGACGATGAACACTATAGGCGCGATGAACGCCGCCCAAACGGGACCGGCACCCCCTATTCGAGGACGGGCGCTCAAGGTCTACAGGGTAACATCCAGCAGCAGAATCAGTTCCAGCAACAGCAGAGGATGCGACAGCAGATGTTGGCCATGCAACAGCAACAACAACAGCAGCAGCAGCAACAACAGGGCGGACCTCAAGGGCCGCAACCTTCGGCGGCGTTAGTGGCGCATCTCAGACAGATGAATCCGCCGAATCCGTACCCACACCAACCCCCACCTTATAATATGGGATAGATTTAAATTTGAATTGAATATATTATCGTGAGCCTGATCTATAATTTTAAGCGTTTTTTTTATTTTTTATTGTCGCGTATGTCTGTGTGCATGTCATCATTTCCTTCTTGATCTGATTTATCAGTTCTCTTAATTATTTGTTGTAATAAATGAAAATTGAATATATTTTATGCGGGGTCTTCTTGTAAATCTAACTTATTTCCATCTTTTTATAATATCATCAGACTTGTAGATCGTAATGTTCTGTTCCCACTAAGATTGGTTAATAAAATATTTTTGAAAAAAATTAGCCGCTTTTTATTTGAAACTGAAAGCGAACCGAACTTGTACCGGGCGAAGCAGTAAACTCACACACCACACACAGACAGCAGCATGTCAGAAAACTATCATTTCGTAAGTATGTATGTATACAGGGTGCCCAAAGTTAATGGTTCACCGTCGCTAACTTCCTTATTATTGCAGCTACGAAGTTGGTGGAAATTAACAAGTTAAAGGCATTTTTTTAATTCTCGTTGAGGTGGTAAAAACAAAAATACGACCTAGTGAATCTGACTGAACTATGTACAGGGTGGGGCAAATAAGCGAGGTAAGCGGCTGTATCTCAGAAACTAATGATCGTAGAGAGTTACGGTAAAAAATTTTATAGGTAAAGTGGGCAAGGGAAAATGCTGGAAATTATTTTCAAGTTTCCAAGATAGCCGCCAGTGGGCGTTTCCACCATCTTGAATTACATAAAGTTACGTTTCTCGCGATTTTCTCCAATCAATATAACAAAAAAGTATTTGCGTTTTAATGTTAACTTAAAATCAAACATTTTTTGTAAAAACAATTTTTCTCTATCTTTCGAAATAAAGTGGTGGGGGTATTTGAATGTTGTTTTAAATAAATGCCTGTAACTTCGAAACGGCTTAATGGATTTTGATAAATTTGGTATCATTGAAAAGAGCATTTCTTGGGCTTTTAGGTTTCTTGTAATCGTGACAGTTGTGACCTACACGGCCGCCGACAGAGGGCGTTATTCGATATTATAACCAAAATATTGGATTTTCTCAAAAAATTTAAACGCGATGATATGACTTTTTTTAGACTAGAAAATAGACAAATGATCAACCAATGAGCCTGCGCAAGCCGCATCTTAATATCTTTTTCCTAACTCAAATTATTTTAAAAAAATACTAAACCAGGAAAATTCATATATCTCCATTTAAAAATGCATCGCTTGCTTTCAATAAGAAGGCAAGTAGTAGGCCATGGACACGACAATCGCCTAACAAAAATATTACCAATTAACGTCAAACTTTTGTGTTGACACTCGGATTCTGTCCGGGTGGGTGCTCTAATGGCATAGTTCCGCTGACGCCACATACCCTCGTGAGGGTCTATCAACCGATTAGAGAGGTTGACGTTTATGAGAGTCTCAATCTAATTTATATCTCGTTTGGATTAATTAATGGCCCGCAGAATGTAAAAAAAAAGCATTCATATTAGAACTGTTCCGATTGTTGATAATTTTGTAGGTGATATTTCGTAGATGTTACAAATTGTTAGGATTGTATGTATGATGTGCATTTAAATACACATTTTTTCAACATTTTTGTAGTATTTTTTCGTAACCATAATACGAGCTACACAAAAAAAAAACAGCTTACGGTTAAAACGAAACTTTGGACACACTGTATACGGTTGAAACAACAAAAGGATAAAAATTGCTAATACTGATGACTAATACCGATATAAATTAAGTTCTATACAAAAACAACACACAATTATGTTTAGAAATAATATATTTTTTTATATTTATTACATCTTAATACACAAGTCAATAGTAGAACCTTAAAAATAGATTAAAATAAATTATTATCCGCTATAACGTAATCATTTCTGATCAATTTATTATAAAAATATTGATTTTTATTAATTAATATTAAATGCAATTTCGCAGGAATGTCAAAAACCAATTAAACATAAATAAACTATCGATAAACGATGAAAGGACATTTTTAAATTTCGCGCGTCATTAAATTTTATATTAATCGTTTAAAGGTTGGCAGGCATGAATTTATACGTTAATCAGTAGCGTACCAACGCTTACCTCTTCATATACAATTACATATTATTGACTCTTATTTCAAAACGGATCATCGATAATTATTAAATAAAATCTCAAATTTTAATTAGTAAATAAAAAACAAACACTTTATATAAGTAATATATACTTAGAAGTACATTAATTAGTTTTCTTTAATAATCGGAATATGTGACGTTTATGGAAAATTCACTGCCAACATTTAAAATTTAAATCTAAATTTTACGCAGCTATCTTCATGTTAATCTGCCTTTCGATCGCTTATAAATACAGAATTTAAATTAAATATTTTAAAAATTATTTACATTGATTCTGAAATTATAATTTGATCATTATTTACGTATATAAAAAAAATTGGAAAAAATTAATTAAAATTACACAAAATGTCATTTTTAACAAACAATAAATGCAAATCAGATTTTTTTTTTTACATAAACAAACTGTGCGTAATTACATTCACAACTTATACGTAATAATACATCTTATAATAGAGATTGTTCAAGCATGATCTTTTCGAAACCCCCCGGTGGACAATAATTGAAATTATCAAGAATAATATCCAATATCGCACCATCGTCAACTTCAAAAACAAATGAACAAAAAACAGATTAACTCGTACAATCATAATATCGAAACGAACTTACCATATAATACAGGATATACGGTACCTCTAACATTCGTCACAGGAAAATCGATTTCATCGCCGTTCACATAAAACTTCAACTGTATATGATCGTACGATATACCTATAACGTCACTTTCGTGGGGTATATTCGAAACGGTACCATTCTTATTATCTATACTATACAAAACATGCCTGTTATGCCTAATCGCATTATCGCTGCATAGAGCCCACGAAAATTCATCCATTCCCCCTTGAAATCAAAATATAACGATTAAATTTAATATTACGCTTCGAATGCGATCAATGAATAATACCTTGCGTTAAGCTTAAATCTGTTTGTCGTGTTGCTAAACCTACGGACCAGGATCCCCCCTGTTGTAATTTCACTTCGAAATAGGCTTTCGACTGTACGAGCGGTGCATTGCCTAAAGCTGCACCGGCACCGCATAATCTCTGACCAGATTTAACAATTACAACTTCATATCCTGAAGAATAATTAATTAATCACATCACATCACATTTATTATATGTATGTAGGTACGACAGTAAAGTATGGATACTCCAACAAACAGGAATGATCCCAGGATATTTACCCATAAAAGCCGTGTCTAACTGGATAGGGTTTTTACTCGAGATTTCAGGCGTATTGGACGCGAAATGGAAATTGTTCATACAACTTTTCAAGCAACAAAATACCGATAAATTTGACATAGTGTTTGTTGATTTACCATTTTCTGCCCTCCGTACGCCTCCGTATACGCTACTGCTGCTTATTATTGAAATTGCACTTCGTATACAGTGTGATCCGATAAAAATCGAATACGTCATTCTCACTTTAATATATAAAAATTTGATTATTACAATACTGATAATGATGTAGATTATCGCATAAATTGTTTATTGAATTACCTACAAAAGGATTACGGCGAAATACGAGCATGATTATTACGTCGTCGAAATTAATTGTATACACGGGGATCCAAAAAAAAAGATAAACTACAAATGTTACAAAAACGTTCCGCGTATCTTGACGTTAAACGATATCGAAGGCTTCCACGGACCGAATCTTTATTACGAGGGCTTCCGCGTCATTATGTGTAATTGAATTATTTATTTCTGGCTGTTATTCTGTAGAAAATACCACTTTATCCTAAAGTATATTTATTAATTAGCAAAACTCGCATTACGGTTTGACGTTGACAGTTTTTATTTTTTTTTTCTATAGATTCTTAACCTACTGACTCATTGTATTGAGCGGAAAGATTTAAATCAACTTAAGGAGCATATTATTTATAGATAATATAATACAAAAATAAACAAAAACAAAACAAAATAAAACTTGTTCAGGAACAAAAATATGTAGGAACCTCAGAAGGTCATACCTAGTAACTCGATGTGTAAACCACGCTAGAGGCAAAAACCATCTGAATTTTGCTCTTGAAGAAGCCACTTACATTAATGACGCAATACTAAATCCGCAAACCCTCGTAACATAAAATGACGTTATTTTGACGTAATCATTCATAATATAAATTCGTCATTGATCAAATATACCGGGTGTCCAGCCTAAGATGCAACGGTCCATAGCCGACTTATTATTAATTTTTTTGAAAAATGTTTCAAATAAATGTTGCCTCGAATCAAATTCTACACATTTTAAAATTAGTATCAGTAATGGCGGACTTCCGGTTCTACTGTAAGTAGATACTAACTTTATTATTTTAAATGGAACACCCTATATATTATTGCAGTTTTTGATTCCTTATTAAATTTAAACGGCACTTTATTAAGCTTACATTGAGTCTAAGTTGTACCGTTTCCGAATTAAGTGACGTTTTTCGAAAAAACTGACATCTGTCGGTGTTTGGAAATATCTCCGTAACTGCGAAAGTTAGAAACATGCGGTTTTCAGTTTTCGTTTAATCATGAAAGAGGACACGTTTTTTATTAGATAAAAATGTTGCATTTATGTTACAGGGTGATTAAATAGGGATCTGTAATTTCCCAACTTTAAAATCATGAATAACTTGATTTCTTTTTAATGGAAAGATATAGCAATATAGAACGTCGAGAAATCACTACAAACTGTTCACTAGAAATGATATACGTCGTATCGGGTGTCCGTAAATGATTGAAGCTGACAGCTACTGTCAAATTTTCGTTAAGTTTGTAACACTACTTTGGATTTCGATTGCAAGAATTAACATTAGCGTTCTACGCGGTAGTTACTTTCAGTATGATTATTAAAAAGTGTTTCTTAATATCAAACACAATATTCTTCCTTTTGGAAACGTTTATTGCTAATTAAAATTAGTTAAGAATATAATTATAAAAAATTATAACTATAAAACCATTGCAATGACAATGGTTGGCCAGAGAGGAATAAACCAACTGCCATTCTCAGGGTGGTAAACTTTAAGCACAGAAATTGCATACATTTTGACAGACGTCAGCTTCAAACATTTAACGGACACGGATGTAATACATAAAACGTAAGGATGTCAAAAAAATTGTAAAAATGTCATTAAAATCTGTCAAATTTAATATTAATAAAAGAAAAAAAAAGGTTTAGAGAAGCTTTAACGCCCTGCATGTTTATATTTATGTAATGTCTATGGAACTGTTTTTTCGTATTTTGACCAAGGAAATGGGAAATTAAATTTTCACTCAACATTAAACCTATACAGCGTGTCTATTTAAGTTAGCGCCATATGGAAAACTTTGTTATTATATCGAACTTTTTCGCTTTATGGACATCCTGTACATTCGATGTCAAATGTCAAAGAATTACTTTTTTTTTCGTAAAACTTATAATAACAAAGCTTTCCATATGGCGTTAACTTAAGTAGACACGCTGTATATAAACAGGGCTGAGCAAAATATATTCCAAATGTATTTGAAATATAAAATACAAAATATACTCTGTCAATGTCATTAATGTTTTCTTCCATTTCCGACGAATTCATTTAAATAAGGAAATAAAAATTGTACGATGATCAGAGGGTACCAAGCCAAACTTTTAAAGTGAAGTTAGGAAAGGAAGGGATAGCTGACCCGCCAGTGTACAGGGTGGCCAAATAACAATGCAAAGTGCTGTATCTCTGATACTATCCGTCGTGGTCAAAAGAAAACAATTGAGAATATCTCAGGCTACGAATAAGATATCGAGATACGGTTTTCACTAGCCTATTCGGGTATCACTTCGCTACATTTTTATGAAATAAAGTCATATTATTGCATTTAATTTTTTAGAGAATTTTACAATTTTCCGTTATTATATCAAAAAACGCGCTCTAGCGGCATCACTAAGAAATAAACATATCACGGGTAAGATAAGTTTGATGGAAAAATAAATGCTTTTTCCAATGAGATCAAGCTTGTTAAAATCAGTTCAGTTGTTTAGGAGTTACAGCTGTTTATTAAAAAAAAACATTGAATTACCCCCACCACTTTATTTTAATAGATACGTTAAAAAGTGTTAAGCAAAAATTACTCGAGTATAGTTTAGCTTTAAAAAGCATATATTTTTTGGTAACATTTACTGGGTGGATTTCAGTGAAAAATCACTTTAAACGATTAAGATGCCGGTTACGCCCCTTGGCGACCATCTTGGAAATCTGAAAATATTTTCCACGGTCTTTTTTTGACCATTTTAGTGATAAAATTTTTCACCGCAAGTCTCTACGACGAATAGTTTCAGAGATAGTTTGCATTCTTATCTGGCCACCTCAATGTACATAAATTTTATACGACTCTGTATATTAAACCCCTATTTATATCCGTGCTTATGCAACCAATTTAGCATTTTTATATCTCGATTTAGGAAGCGGTCTAAGAAAATAACGCGAGATTATCTCGAACGTAAATAAAACAATTTTCATGTAATTCGATCACCGCCGTAGATTAGATTATTAGATAAGATATCTTATGAAGTATCCACGTGCTCGAAAAATTCGCGTTAATCGTTTGAATTTAGCGCAGAATGCGGATCGCATGCGCAGTAGCGATCGTTAATTCCGACTTTTTAACGTTTCATGCGTTGCATACACACAACAGAACTAGCGATAAGAGGGAAGAAGTATTTAAAGTAAAAGACGGCGATATTATACCGCGATCAAGTGAAAAGAAACTAGCGAAACGTACGACATACGGCTCTGATCGCTCTTCTCTTTCTCGCAGTTATTCCGAACGTTCGGAGGTGTATTTTTTCTCCGCCGTTCCGAGAGCTTCGAAATCGCGTCCGTGTTTCTTGGACAGTTTGTAGGTGCGCCGCTGCCAGTCGAAACATGCTGTCATTTCTGATCATTTCCACTCGAGCACGGTAAAGAGAGAAAACGAAAGAAAAAACGTCGGCCCGCATTTAAAATCTATTGTATCTATTATGCCATTGTGTAAATACGCGAGAATACAGTGGATGTACGCGAATCGTAGCGATGTAACACCCAATCCCGTACGGATGGATTAGTGCACTTCACGTTTGTACCATTTTTTTTCGCGAAAATATCGTTTTATTTTGGTTACGATTATCCTACATCCTATATATACACACACACACATATACGGAACACAAAATGGCGCATCAATTGCCCCCTTCAGTCAATTGTTCCTTGGACGAGATAGATTTAGCCGCATTAAAAGTAAGTACATGTCGAGAAAAAAAAAACAGACCGCCCTATTTCGGACGGCCGTCCCGTCCCGTCCCGTGTCCCGGTGGAATATCCACGGCCTTTCCTGCAATATGTTCGATTGCATCCACGTTAGCCGTGGTCGGATTGTAAACATGTCAATTTTGGGTGTGAATTGTATATTTCGCCCTGCATTGCCGCACACTTTACGTTTTCTTACGTACTTGCTAGTACATCTTGGTTTTATTTTCGTTTTTAGGATCCCGCTGGTATTTTTGAATTGATAGAGGTCGTCGGAAATGGAACCTACGGTCAAGTCTACAAGGTATGTTGTCGAAGAAGAAGCTTACATAGATTCTATTTATCACAACCGTAATTCTATTTAATGCATTTTCTATTAATATACACAATAAATATTATATAGATTTTTATTGGTCGATATTAAAAACAATACACATCTGATTATTTTTTTGAAAGGTGAGTTTACGATTAAATGTCATTTCCGAAATGCTTAATTTGATGAATATTACCTACTCAGTATTACGATGAATTGCGTATACACATATATTTAAATGTTTATATTTATTGTAGATTAAGGTACTTTTTTTAAATCCCAATATATTACTGGAATATAATGTAAACATGTAATATATAGGATGATGCAAGTAAATATGTATAATGGGTGATCAAATATTTACTTTAAAATAATCATGCTTATATTAAACGATTGACAAATCTACATGTAGTAGTAATTTAGTTCTATAGTTAAACTCTAGAATCGACTGATATTCATCAAACTAATCTAATATTCAAGTCGAAGGAAATTGGTCATTGAAACTAATCTCAAAACCCTGATATTTTAAAATTGTCAATTTGACACTTCGGAGATTAATGTCAATTCGCTAAGCTCGAATGTGCTGAGTTGTTTATGGCCTACTTGGGATAAACATTTTGTGGCTCATTTGTTCGGTAGCTTTCTATTTTTCTTCTGCCACATTATTTTTTGAAAATCGAGGTTTTGAGAGAGTAAAAATTTCGATTTTCTTTTTATAAATTTCGAAAAACATTTGCTTTAAAACGACATTTCGCTGCTTAGAACCGAAAAAATTATAAATAATCGATGTTTAAAAATTATTAAGTACCAAAAAATGAAATGTTTGCATTTTTTTTTTATTTTGAAAATCGAAGTTTTTATTGTTGTTTTCAGTTTTTGTCTTATATTGTTAGGAAATTTTAGATTCTTCTTGGAATTTTTCAAGAAATATTTGGCAAAAAAAGGAATTTTTGCTTGTATTACATTTTTTTTCTATCGAAATTGTAATAGTTCGGTTTGCTCCAAATTTGTTCTAATTCTAGAAAATTTCAATTTTCTTTTCATATTTCTCGAGACATAATTGCTGAATAACCAAATTTTCCCGACTAGGCCTGCAGGGTATTTTAAGTTTTTTTTTTGGATTTTTCGAGAAAAATTTACCAAAAATGAAATTTCGCCACAAATGGCCTCATTTTTTTTTGGTTTTGCATTTTTTGAAAAACAATTGCCAAAAAATAAATTCTTGCTGACCTCAAACGAATTTTTTTTTTTTACGTACATTTAAAAAATTTTTTTTTTGAGGATGTTAGTTCAATATTGCTTATAAATTTCACCGCCTCATCCCCTTGGCATTTTTTAAAAAACAATTTCCAAAACATAAACTGTTGCCGTCTTCAAGCGCATTTTTTCCGTCTTTTGTTTTGAAAATAAAAATCTTGTAGAATTATTTTAGGTTTTTGATATATTTTTTTTTTAATTTATATCGCAAAATAGTTAGCATAAACGAAGGTTCGTTGCCCTATCTTAGTCATGATTTTTTGGAAAATTTGAAAAAAAGTTGTGAGTCTGGTTTCTAAATTTGATCAACATTACTGGAAAATTTCATTTTTTTCCCTGAAATTTTTTGAAAACGAATTACCAAAAATGACATTTCGCCACCGCATTTTTATTTTTTATTTTTTTGATTTTGAAAATCAAACCTTGTAGAGTTGTTCTAAAATAGTTGCGAAAACTATATTTTACTCACATTTTTTTTTAACAATAAACATCGGTATCACCTCAAACCACAACTTTGATTAATTATTCGGGACACGTGTTTCGAAAACGCATTTTTTGTTTTCATCATCAACCGAATACCGGTATTCGGTTGTGGTGTGAGGTGATACCGATGTTTATTGTTAAACACGAGCCCAAAATCCTTGAAATCACTTTCACATTTTTTTTTTTTAAAAAAAAATTTTTTAATCGAAGTTTGGAGGATTGTTTGAATGTGTTCTAAGTTTGTTCAATATTGCTAATAAATTTCACTCTTTCCCCCGCATTTTTTGAAAAACAATTGCGAAAAAATAAACTGTTGCCTCCTCAAACGCATTTTTTATTTTACTCACATTTTTAAAATTTTTTTTTTGAAACTAGAAATTTTGAAGATGGTGTTCTACGTTTGTTCAATATTGCTAATAAATTTCACTCTTTCCCCCGCATTTTTTGAAAAACAATTGCGAAAAAATAAACTGTTGCCTCCTCAAACGCATTTTTTATTTTACTCACATTTTTAAAATTTTTTTTTTGAAACTAGAAATTTTGAAGATGGTGTTCTACGTTTGTTCAATATTGCTAATAAATTTCACCGCCTCCCCCCTCCCGCTCCGCATTTTTTGAAAAACAATTGCCAAAAAATTATATTTTGCCACCCTCAAACGCATTTTTTCCGTCATTTATTTCGAAAATAAAAATCTTGTAGAATTATTTTAGGTTTTTGATATATTTTTTTGAAATTTTTCTCTCAGCCATGTTGGTTTTTTTTTGAAAATCGAAGTTTTGGTTTCTAAATTTGATCAACATTACTGGAAAATTTCAGTTTTTTCGCTGGAATTTTTTTTTTTTTTTGAAAAAAAATTCAATTCAAAGTTTGATTTTCAAAATTAAAAAAAAAAATTACAAAATTTGAAGTTTAATTTCAGTTTGTTGTAAATTTGTTCTATGCTGCTTGCTAATTTCAGTTTTTTTTGTTTATTTTAGTTATTTTAGGTTTTTATTATATTTTTCCGAAATTTCAATCTCAAAATATGTAGTTGCAAAACGGAATTTCGCTGTCCCGTCTCAGTCACATTTTTTTGTTTAATTTTTGGTTCAATTTGTTCACTATTACTGGAAAAAATTCCGTCTCTCCCCTCCCCACATTTCTTTAGAAAAACAATTGCCAAAAAATAAAATTGTGCCACCCTCAAACGCATTTTTTCCGTCTTTTTTTTTTTTGAAAATAAAAATCTTGTAGAATTATTAAGTTTTGGTTTCTAAATTTGATTACTGGAAAATTTCAGTTTTTTCCCAGGAATTTTTTGAAAAGAATGTAATTTTTGTTTTTCTTTATTTTGAAAAAAAATTCAATTCAAAGTTTGATTTTCAAAATTTAAAAAAAAGTTATTCTAGGTTTTTACTATATTTTTCCGAAATTTCAATCTCAAAATATTTGTAAAAACGAAATCTCGCTGCCCTGTCACAGTCACGTTTTTTTTTTGTTTAATATTTTGTTCAATTTGTTCAGTATTACTGGAAAAAAATTCAGTGCCTCCTCCCCCTACTATTCATTGAAAAACAATTGCCAGAAGAAAACGAAATTTTGTGCCCGCTAACACCGCTTATATTTTGTTTTTGTTTTTTTTTTACTTTTAATTTTAACACCCTGTATTTTGGATACGAGTCTACTAAACATTAAATTTTCAGAACAATATTCGCGAATCACCCTGTATATTAAAATATGTATCAATCTGTATACAGAAAAATTTATTTTAATATTATTCCTCAGAATGATTATTTAACAAAAGAACTTGTTGTTGTAATAACGAGGCGGCGACATTAGTATCTAATTTGAAATTATGAATAATTGACCGGAGAATACGCAAACAATTGATTAGCGTTCGTATTCGTTTTCCTTGTTTCTCTCTTTTATTTTTATTTTTTTCCGTTTATCCTCCGTTTAACATTCGATCATATGACTCAACGCAATAATGAGACATTCTCTTTTGTGAAACGTGAATAATTCTGGACCTCTTTATGTGTGATAATTCCATTCTGTCCTGGTGTAGGATTTCTACGAAAGGCGAACACGATATTTCCTCTAAAATAAGATTCGTCGTATACTTAGTGTAGTTTTGCACGTATATTTTTCTTCTGTTTTATTATCACACACATATTTCAGATAAGAACTAAATATATGTACCAGTGAATCAGACGTTGTTTAATTATAAATTCTTGTTGTTTGTTGATATAATTCTATTCTAATTCTAACCGTTCTAAATTAAACGGTCGTCACTGTATACGTCACCGTTAGATTATTTTATCATTTAATAATTCAAATCTAACTCATTCTTTTACGAACAATAATGTTAAAGGCAAAAAAAACCCATAAATATGTAATTAATAACTCTACATTCAATATTTAATAATTCGAACTTGAACGTAATATACGATACCGTCCAAAAGTTAGCAGTTTTAATTTTGTACAGGGCCGGCACACGAAAACCGGTCAATTGGCCGCCATAAAAGTGATGGACGTGACGGAGGAGGAGGAAGAAGAGATCAAATTGGAAATTAACGTGCTGAAGAAGTACTCGAACCATAGGAACATAGCGACGTATTACGGTGCTTTCATAAAGAATTCTCCGCCGGGGAAGGACGATCAGTTATGGCTGGTGATGGAATATTGCGGGGCCGGTTAGTTCTCACGATTCGTTAACCAATTTTTAATATACGATTGATGTGTGTACTGTTGCTTGCAGGTTCGGTGACCGATCTAGTGAAATCGACCAAAGGTCAATCGTTAAAGGAGGAATGGATCGCGTACATCTGCAGGGAGATACTCAGAGGCCTATCCTATCTTCATTCGAACAAGGTCATCCATCGTGATATAAAAGGGCAGAACGTTCTGCTCACGGATAATGCGGAAGTTAAGTTAGGTAGGTGGTGCACCATCTTAGTGTTTTAACTTTCCATCCAGGATTTCCATCATTCCCTCTCATCCACACTGTTATTCCTAATTTAAAAAAATTATGATCTAATGATACTAAACATTTTTTTATACAAAATTTCAGTTTACATGAATCACCCTGTATAGTTGCAACCACGTCATAACACGATACAAAGAGAAAAGAAAGAGTGAAAAATTTCCTCCTCTTGGGAAGGAAAGCGAGTGAGGGGGAGGAATGAAGGGCGGGGAGGGGAAGGGGCAAGAGAACTAACGGCGAAAATTTAACTTGCAACTAGCGGCCTTATTGCTGGGGTTCCGCAAGGCTCTGTTTTAGGCCCTCTCCTATTTGTATCACACACTTTTTTTGGCGTAAGTTGTCGGGGTTGTACGATGCATAGAGAGAGTAAAGGATACGCTTGTTGACTGTGTTTCAGTTGTTGACATTAGTCCTGTACATTCTTGCATAACGAGATTTAATCTTGGAAAATTTATTATTACTATATATTCAGTCAGAAATTCAATCAATTTAGTTATTTTGCATATTCGAAGTTCAAAAATAGAAATTTGTGATTCCTCTTGATTTCTATTACAATCCAATAATAATGTAGGTATTTCAAAATTGCAAACTAATTAGATTTCTGAAGGAAAATAGAAAAAAAGGCTCAGGAAACCTGAGATGGTCACGGCCCTTCTTCCTCCTTCTCTTTCTCTCACTATTATTTTTACCTAAAAATTTTTTATGATCTAGTGATACTAACAATTTTTTATACAAAATGTCAGTTTAAATGAATCACCCTGTATAGTTGCAACTACGTCTAAGCTTACTAGTTTATAACTTTGGTTTTGTATACAGGCTGTTACACAACAGCTTCATTAAAAATGAAAAATACTATTCTACCAATTTGAATGAACACCCTGTATAAAGTACTTTGTGTAAATTCATTTTGTTTCTGTTTAGCTGAATATCTTGAAAATCGTACGAAGTATAAGATGCTAATTAAACTTAACTTGTATTAAATTAAAAAAATTCTAAAACGTCCTAATGTATAGAGTGTTCGATAATTAAGAAAAAAAAAACTAATTGTACAGACAAAATTGGGCATCCTGTATATAGTATTTTTATTCCGAAGAGGACTTCTAGACGCCTTGGTCAACGTAATGTTTATACTTTGGGTCGTTTTTTGCCCCACTTTCCCCCTTCCGTTCTTCACTCCCTTTGCCCTATACAGAGTGGTTGATTTTCCCATTGTGCACACTAATTATTTCCGTTAGGGACAAAATATTTCAAAAATTAAAAAACTAATCTTACTCTAATTACGTAAAATACTTAATACTTAAAAAACAAAACAAAAGGGGAGCGAATGGCAGTTCGGTTTTTTAAAATTGAACACCCCATATTTTTTTTGGTTATTCAGATTGAGTGTATTAAATTTTGAATACGACCTCGTTTTTATTTTACCTCTTTAGGCAATAAATGGCCTCGTTATGACGAAAACGGAAATTACTCAAGTAGGCTTTAGAAATGAGATTGATGGGTAAATGTCAGTTTGACATAATAGTTTAGTATAATCGCTGTTTATCGTTTATTGTTTGTTTTTTAAAGTATGGCATTGTATTTTACGTAATTAGAGAGAGCACACAAAATTGTAAAAAATTAGTTTTTCATTTTTTAAAAATATTTTGTCCCTAACGGAAATAATAAGTGCACAACGAGAAATCAACCACTCTGTATTTTAAACCATTGTAAAATAATTGTAATAAAGCAGTCTTTGCGACTATATTATTGTATACAGGGTGTTTCATAATATATGCGCAGGAATTCAGGATGTGATAGCTTGTCCAAAAATTCGAAAAAAACTTTCTATCAACTTACCTCCTAAAATGCACCATTTTCGCGATACAGGGTGTTGAAATTTAATAACAAAAATTAATTTTTTGGAAATACCTCCGCAACGGTTTATCGTAAAGAAAACAGCTTTTGTACTCATTTTCTACTTATAATAAGCTGAGTTGTGTGCCAGAAAAAAAAAATTAAGTCATAATTGGTGAAGATTGTGAAGGGGTTGAGGTTGTTTTTCTCCCCAACTTCTACGCCACTGGAAAAAGTACGATTTTGAGACGCCCATTTGAACCGCCAATGTTTTCTACACAAAAAAGGTACTGTTGGTCATGAGCTCGTTAACGTTTGCTTTTCTTACTTGTTCTAATGTTTTAATAAAATAAAACTTATTTCAAAAAATTGACCATGTTTTTCAACATTAAAGTTGATTTTTCTCGAAAACGGTCAACTTTAGAGCTCATGACCAACAGTACCTTTTTTCTGTAGAAAACATTGGCGGTTCGAATGGGCGTCTTAAAACCGTACTTTTTCCAGTGGCGTAGAAGTTGGGGAGAAAAGCAACCACTACCCCTTCAAAATCTTCATCAATTATGACTTAAAAATTTTTTTTTCTCGCACACAACTTAACTTATTATAACTAGAAAATGGTTACAAAAGCTGTTTTCTTTACGATAAACGGTTCCGGAGATATTTGTAAAAAACGATTTTTTTTAATTAAATTTCAACACCCTGTATCTCGAAAATGGTGCATTTTAGAGGGTAAGTTGATAGAATTTTTTTTTCAAATTTTTGGACAAGGTATCACATCCTGAAGTTCTGCGTATATATTACGAAACACCCTGTATATATGTACCGGGTGTATCTCAGAAACTATAGCTTTGGGAAAAAAATATTACGGACTAAAGTGATCCCGAGAAACATTTGGAAATTATTTAGAAAAGCGTAGGATGAGCGCTAGAGGGCGCAACTGATCACCAAATATTTTAATTCTTATTTTACGCAAAATTTACCAACTTGAGGTCTATCATAAATATGAAAATCGGAATCTACTGAAAATTTTGCATATTTTACATCGGGCAACTTTTTTATATTTTGTCAAATAAGAGGAGGGGAGGGGGGAGGGGGAACTTCAACCAACTCAATTCCGTTCACAGGAAACAGAATAATTTAAATTTACAGAAGAAATTTTTACCATCCACACGGTTCTGAAAATATCTTCGAATTGGTAAATTGATTTTTTAATAATTTAGCCTACTTTTTTAATTTTTTGTCGAAAATGTATGTTTCCATTTAATATTTTCGGGAAAAAAAAACAAAATTCCCGAAACAATTTAAACAGCGCCTTCTTAGATTCCGATTTTCATAGTTATGATAGACCTTAAGTTGGTAAATTTGACGTAAAATAAGCCGTACGTAGCGATCATCCTCAGTTTTTCTAAATAATTTCCAAATGTTTCTCGGGATTACTTTAGTCGGTAATATTTTATTCTTCCCAAAGCTGTAGTGTAAACCGTTCCTGAGATATGGCCGAGCGAGATTCTTAGTTGGCCACCCGATAAATTCGTTTTTTTTTTTTAATATTATTTAGTTTGATCGCTATTTATCGTTATGTTTTCGTGTTCGTAGTGGATTTCGGCGTTTCCGCTCAACTCGACCGCACGATAGGACGTCGCAACACGTTCATCGGCACCCCGTACTGGATGGCTCCGGAGGTGATAGCGTGCGACGAGAATCCGGACGCGACGTACGACAATCGCAGCGACCTGTGGTCGTTGGGCATCACCGCGCTGGAGATGGCCGAATCGCAACCGCCCCTCTGCGAGCTGCATCCGATGCGGGCTCTCTTCCTCATTCCGCGGAATCCGCCGCCACGGCTCAAAAGTAAAAAGTGGAATAAGAAGTTTCATAGTGAGTCGATCCGCGCGCGCCCCTCCCCCTTCCCGATCACATTTTTTTAATTTTGTTAAATTTGCGCCGCAGGTTTTATCGAAGTAGTATTAGTTAAGGATTACCACGATAGGCCGTACACCGAACAGCTACTCAAACACATGTTCATAAGGGACCAACCGACTGAGAGGCAGGTCAGGATCCAGCTCAAGGATCACATCGACCGTTGCAAGAAGCGGAAACAGGAGAAGGAGCGCGAGGATTACAGGTATTTTATATCGCGATCGTTATCGTCATCGATCATCGTTCACCGTTGTAATTAATTTCATTCAAGGTATTCCGGCTCGGAGAACGAGGAGGAGGAACCGGTAATGCCCGGCGAACCGAGCAGTATCGTACAGGCGCCTGGCGACACCCTGCGGCGGAACTTCCAACAGATCCAGGAAGGGAAGACGCTCGTCGAACCGCCGCCTAGGTTAGTAGCGATTTCCACTCTATTATATACAAGGTGCCCAACTATTACGCGAAAATCCAATATCTTAATTGATAAGATAGAGATAAACGATGTGTTTACGTGTCCGGTTCAAATAGGCCAAGTTCCAATGCAATTTCTTCATAGTTAAAAAATCATGTCATAGATGGCAGTATGTGTATGTACCAGGTAATTCTTTTAAAACAAGCCAAGTGCCAATCAGCTGTTCTAACCATGTTTACACGTGTTGACATTGTGTTTTTGCAAGTGATTTTGTGCCTTATATCAAGATCTTCTTCGAACGGAGATAAGCCCTCCAGATGGATGCTTTGAGATGCAACGGAGCAATAATATTTCCACAGAATGGAGCACCAGTTCATTCTGGTGCCATCGTCAAGAGAGTTTTTAAACGAATTTCCTGATACATAGTTCGATTCGCCGATATGGACCATTCCATTGACTTGCTCGAAGTCCTGACCTAACACCACTCGATTTTTTGTTATGGGGAGGAGAGGGGGAGGGGGAATAGGAACATAAGTTTACGACCACATAAGAGGTCAACCAGAAAGTGTGGATGAACTAAGCGCAAGAATAATTGAAGTTTGTAATTCCATTACAGTGCGAACTTTACAAAACACTCGAAGACATTTTTAAAATCGCTTGGGACACTCTAGAAATCGAAGGAAAACACTTTAAACAATTTCTTTGATAATTACTAATAATCTTTGTAAATTTTTGAGTTATTTGTACTTTAATGATTTCTACGTTTTTTTTTTAATATAAATATTTATTATTTATTATTTATTTTTTAAAACAACGCCTGCTAGAAATGATAGTGGCAAGAAAACTTTCACAAAAACATTTTTTTCAAAACTTTTTCGACAGTTTAGAACATTGAATTATAATCTATCCGATAATTTAAAGAATCTTCCAGCTTTGTTCCAAAAATGGTTGAAATATTTTCATCAGAACAAAAGTTAACACGTTTTTTGTAAACTTTGTTTAATAAAAAATATTACTAAATTGCTTATTATTGTTTTAACTTTCTATACGTTATTATAACGTTATTTTTAGATATAGAAAAAACTCATCTTTTTTAATATGGTACTTTGATTGTTTCTAATTTTAAAAGATGTATATTTTAATATATCTTTTTCAAATTTAAGTATTTCAATATTAACTTGATGCAACACATCTATAAGCCTAGTACAATGCTTAGCTTAATCTAAAATTATTATTTATCAACTTCAATCAACGCAACGTGCAATAATAATCGTATTTTGATGATATTTCAATTTGGTACTTTTGGCACTTAGTAATAGTTGGACACCCTGTATATTAAAAATAAAAATGATTATAAACGATGGATATGAATAAGGTAGAAGCGGGAGAAATAAGGATAAGGAAGAGATACCGGAACCTGGACCGCCAGCTAGACCGCCTATACCGCAACGGGTCATCGTCGTACCCGATCCACCCGCACCAAGAAGGTAATCCCACCACTCCGCCGCGTTAGCCTAAATTCTAGCTTAATTTAATTGATGAAATTGCAGACCACTGCCGCCACCGCCCGAAAATATTACGCCCAGATCTCAAGCTCAAAGGAACTCAAATTCGCAACACCTATTCAAGCCAATGGTAAGTCGGATGTCTCCCTATATTTTTAAACTTGTCGATCTTGATCGTATTTTTCCATCTCATCGCATCAATTTTGCTTTTGATTATTTTTTTCTATTAAAAAAAAAATAATAATAAAAACGAGCTTCCGATCTAATTTTTACTATTCCATTTATTTCCATGTCGCTGTTACACTCTTTCACCTACCATTCAAACCAGTTACCGACACGTAAGGCTGAGGTATGTTTTTTTTTTATTTTGATTTTTTTTTTTCCGAAGCAATTTTTTTTTAAATAATTACACTCACGTCACTTACCAATTCGATTAAAATATTATCACATCCCCTTATAATATGTTCGTCATATCATTTTTTTTTTAAATACAGGAATTGGACGAATTGGCAGCGCACCTGAACGAATTAGGTGTCCAACAGACGCAACCTGAAGCCCCGCCCCGTAACAATCGCAACAACACCAAACAACAGGCTCAATCCGCGAACAACAATAACGTGGCGGCGGCGCCGTCGTCCGCCACCAATCACAATTCGAGTAGTAATCACGCGTCGCAGAAGGTCACGAACATCCTCGACGCCGTTCAGAGTAGCGATAGTGAATCGGAACCGGAGGATAACGGACAGGTCAGGAACGACGGCACGTTACTCGCCAGCGATCCCCCCAAACCGCTGTAAGTAGACAACCTCGTTAACATTAAACGTATTAGAAATAGAATGGGTCCTAGTTTCCAGCCTTGCGGTTTTCATCGTTACGAAAATTTTGTTCTATTGATTAATCTAAATTACATATAAAGAATTATCATTAATAAACGATATTGTGACTATTTTTATAGTTAGTAATAATTACAATATTTTTGACAGCTGTCAAAATTGTAATGTCAGTAATATCTGTCAAATTTAACAAAATACATACAGCAGAGAACGGAGAGATTTTCGTACTGTTCAGGTATCAAACAGCTGTCAAATTAGATTAAACTAATTATTCTTTCTCACATTTGACAGTTGTATCAAAAACAAACCGGTTGCGATTACGTTTGTGATAGTTGTAATTGTCAAGATGTCTCCGACGGCTGTCATGTTCTAAAAGCAATTATATTTTACAATTTTAAATGTCGCGATTGTCAAAAAAAATCTGTCGGCTGTCAAATTATTAATTTTGACAGTTAAATTATCAAAAAACTATTGGATACCTGTCAAATCGTAATAATGATAATCTTTTATAGATCTGACACTTCCAGGTGTTACTATTCTTCCGAAAGCAAATTTGAAGATTGCACTTGTCAATATATTTTTGACAGCTGTCAAAATTGTAATAACAGTAATATCTGTCGAAATTAACAAAATAGACCAGAGAACGGAGAGATTTTTGTACTGTTCAAGTATCAAACAGCTGTCAAATTAGATTAAACCAATTTTTCTTTCTCACATTTGACAATTGTATAAAAAAAACCCGATTACGATTACGTTTGTGATATTTGCAATTGTAAAGATGCCACCGACAGCTGTTATGTTCTACAAGCAAATATATTTTACAATTTTAAATGTCGCGATTGTCGAAAAAAATCTGACGGCTGTCAAATTATTAATTTTGACAGTTACATTATCAAAATACTATTGGATACCTGTCAAATCGTAAAAATGACAATCTTCTTCGGAAAGCAAATTTGAAGATTGCACTTGTCAATATATTTTTGACAGCTGTCAATATTGTAATAACAGTAATATCCGTCAAATTTAACAAAATACATACAGCAGAGAACGGAGAAATTTTGGCACAGTTCAACTATCAAACAGCTGTCAAATTAGATTAAACTAGATTTTCTCACATTTGTCAGTTTTGTTTAAAAAAAGACGCCATCTGAGAAGTGTACGATATTGTAAAATCGGTTGTTTTATTACGGTTGTGATGGATGTAATTGTAAAGATGCCACCAACAGCTGTTATATTCTAAAAGCAATTATATTTTACAATTTTAAATATCGCGATTGTCAAAAAAAATCTGACGGCTGTCAAATTATTAATTTTGACAGTTAAATTATCAAAATATTGTTGGATACCTGTCAAATCGTAAAAATGGTAATCTTTTATAAGTCTAACAGTTGCAGGCGTTACAATTCTTCCGAAAGCAAATTTGAAAACTGCAATTGTCAATATATTTCTGACAGCTGTCAAATTACAAAACAATTATTTTTCTTACAATTGACGATTATAATTAAGATTGTAAAATCGGTTTCTTAATTATAATGTAGTTGCGATGGTTGTAATTTGTCAAAATATTTCTGACAATTGTCAAATAAAAACAAAAAAATTTTCCAGACTTAACGATTGCATTTTTCTTTTGTTTTTGCAATATCTTTTATAGTTTGAATACTTGCTGGTATTATAATTTGATTGCTGTTTTGGTAGGTGTCAAATTTGATAATTGTAATTGTCAATATATTTCTGACAGCTGTCAAATTAAAAACAGATTTTTTTGGATTTGTCGATTGTAATTTAAGAACATTCGAGAACTATACAAAATTATTAAATCGATTGCTTTATTAAAGATGTGATGGTTGTAATTTGTCAAAATAACTTTGACAGGTGTCAAATAAGAAAATAACTATTTTTTTCCTGAGTTGACAATTGTATTTAAAAAGATATCTGAGAACTATAAGATATTGTAAAGCTCATAATGGCGAAATCGTTAAAAAAAATTCTGACGTCTGTCAAATTGTCCATAACAGTTTTCTTTTGTTTCTGCAATATCTTTTATAGTTTTAATACTTGCTTTAATTTGATTGCTGTTTTGGCAGGTGTCAAATTTGATAATTGTAATTGCCAAATTTAAAAAAAAAGGTATTTTTCTTGGAATTGGCAATTATAATTTTTAAAAAAACATGTGAAAATTATGCAATGTTGTAAAATCTAAATTTCCGACGGCTGTCAAATCGTCCATAACAATTATTTTATTTTTGTTTTAATTTTTGACGGTGAAATTATCAAAATATTTCTAACACCTGTCAAATGGTAAAAATGAACACCTTTTACAATTTTTCACATTTGTAGTCGTTATGATCCTTCCGAAAGCAATCGAATTATAAAAAAAATTGATAATTCTAATTGTCAAAATTGATCACGGACCTGTCTAATATTATAAAATCAGTTGTTTTATTACAGTTGTGGTCATCGTAACCGTCAAAAAAAAACCTTATTTCGATTTTGACAGTTTGATTGTCAATATACTTCTGACAGCTGTCAAATTAATAACAACTTTTTTTTCTTCGACTTAGTAATTGCATTAAATCGTATTTTAGAACTGTACAATTGTAAAATCGGTTGTTTTATTGCAATCGTGATGCTTGTAATTTGTCAACATATTTCTGACAAATTTTTTCCAGACTTGACAGTTGTATTTAAAAAGATATCTGTACGATATTGTAAAGTCGACGTAATCGTTAAAAAAATTTCTGACGTCTGTCAAATCGTCCATAACAGTTTTCTTTTTTTCCAATATCTTTTATAACACTTAACAGTGTGTCAAATTTGATAGTTGTAATTGTCAATATACATATTTCTAACAGCTGTCAAATTAAAAGAAAAATATTTTTCTCGGGAATTGGCAATTATTGTAATTTAAAAACATCTGAGAACTATGCATTATTGCAAAATCTATAGTATTGAAATTATCAAAAAAAATTGTATCAGCTGTCAAAATTAAAATATTTCTGACACCTGTCAAATGCTAAAAATGAACACCTTTTACGATTTTTTACATATGCAGACGTTATAATCGTTCCGAAAACTACCAAATTATAAAAGCACGTAATCTAATTTCCGTTTTGGCGGGTGTCAAATTTGATAATTGTAATTGTCAAAATTGATCACGGAACTGTCTACTATTATAGAATAAGTTGTTTTATTACCGTTGTGGTGGTCGTAACCGTCAAAAAAAAAAATTTATTCCGATTTTGACAGTTTGATTATGATTATATTTCTGACAGGTGTCAAATTAATAACGATTTTTTTTCTTCGACTTTGTAATTGCATTAAATCATGTTTTAGAACTGTACAATTGTAAAATCGGTTTTATTACAGTTGTGATGGTTGTAATTTATCAAAATATTTTTGACAGTTGTCAAATAAAAAAAAAATAACTAATTTTTCCAGACTTGACAATTGTATTTAAAAAATATCTAATAACTGTACGATATTGTCCATAATGACGTAATCGTTAAAAAATTTCTGACGTCTATCAAAACTGTCCACAATAATCTTTTTTTTCCCCGATATAAAGAAAGTTGTTTATTGGTTTTGATAGGTGTCAAATTTGATAATTGTAATTGTTTATATATTTCTAACACCTCTTTTGTTTTGGAATTGTAAAATCTACAGTATTGAAATCATTAAAAAAAAATTTGACGACCCCCGACAAACCCCGTCCATAACAATTATTTTTTCTTAATTTTGACAGTGAAATTATCAAAATATTTTCGACACCTGTCAAATGGTAAAAATGAACACCTTTTACAATTTTTCACGTTTGCAGACGTCGTTATAATTCTTCCGAAAGCTATCGAATTATAAGAACACGTAATTTATTTGCCGTTTTTAGTCGGATGTCAAATTTGATAATTGTAATTGTCAAAATTGATTACAATTCATTACGGAACTGTCTAATATTATAAAATCAGTTGTTTTATTACAGTTGTGGTGGTCGTAACCGTCAAAAAAAATCTTATTCCGATTTTGACAGTTTGATTGTCAATATACTATTGACAGCTGTCAAATTAATATCGATTTTTTTCCGTTTAGATTTTGTAATAAATTGCATTAAACACTATTTGAGAACTGTACAATTGTAAAATCACTTGTTTTATTGCAATTGTGTTGGTTGTATTTGTTAAAATATTTCTGACAGTTGCGGTTCTATTTTGTTGCAATTTTCAATCTAGCGACTAACCAAAAATTACTGATGATTGTCAAGTCGTTCATAGCCGTTTTTTTTTCTTTTTTTCTCATATTGATTTTTGGGATATTTTTGATAGCTGTCATTTTGTAAAAAAATATCTTTGACAGTTTTAATATGTACAATTTTGTGTCGGTTTTTGGGCTTATTACATTTAGTAATAATTATAGTTTAAAGTAATTTTAACAGTCATTAGAAGCCGTCGTTTTTTTATTATTTTAGATGCTGCAACCGTGGAAGAGGAATTTTGACAGCTGTCAAATTGTAAATATGATTACATGTCAGTTATATAACCTGTCAAATAGTAACCGTCCTTTATCACATGGCAGTGGTGAATTGGCAGTTCTAACTGTCAAAATGTTGTTAGAAATTTTCGGATCTTACACAACAAATACTGGTGATTCTAAATAAATGAAACACCCTGTATAATTGAAAATAATTTCATGCTATATATAAGACTTATTAAGACGCTAATTTCATATTAAATTTTTAACAGTGAAAGTTTGAACTAATACAACATCAATTCCCTCTTTATTCCCCTGAAAAATCCTTTCATTTTATTTGCGTTTTTCTTTTTTTCATCTCTGTTGATTTTATTTTGTTTCGTTCTGGTTTTGTTTTGTTTCGCGTTAGTCCCGAATTTTCTTACAGACCCGGCCAAGGACTTGTGACGGAGGGCACATCGAGCAGTTCGAGTCCGGGAGCGACGAGTTCAGGCGGCGCCCCCAACCGACCCTTACCACCCACTCCAGACGACGACGAATCTCAAGGGGACAAAACACTCGTACTGAGAAAAGTAAGTCCCCCGGTCCTAATTTTTTCTTTTTATATGATTTAAATTTTTTTTACGCAAATATCGGTCTTGTTTTGCGCAAGTTTTACAATAATTCTAGCGAAGAAATAACAATTTAAAAAAAAATCAGTCAGAAAGTAGATACGCTGACATCATCATTTTTGTAGAATTTTTCTTTTTTTGATTATTTATGATGTAATTAAACATGTTTCCAACTTAAGAGAAAAGAAATCATGTGTGTGTATATAAAACGCAGCAGTCAGCAGCCAGTCTAACCGATAAAAAGGACAATTCGGACGATATTGACGAAGCAACGTTACTAAAAGATTGGGATTTTGCACGATTTTTCCCTTCGAAATTCCAGCAGGATTCTACCTTACCGACCACAGCGGCGACAGCAGTAATTGCAGCAATAGCAGCAGCGGATACTGTCCCGCAACAAATCATCGATAATAAACAGGACGAAGCTCAATCTAGCGACAATAACAACCGGATTAATAATAATAATAATAATAAGGCGGAAATCGGAGCGGATAAATCGCACCGTCGCATGGAGAGCGATTCGAAGATAAACAATTCGTTCTTCCGCGGATTCCGACGCGAGAACTCCGACTTCTTCCCGTTGAGCTCGCGCCACTCCGCCATCATCGTCGCTAATAACCACCAGCAACGATCCAGCGGCATCTTCAGTAGCAGGCGGGGTTCCGAAGTGGGATTGAACAGGAAGAACAGCGGCGAACCGGTGCTGACCGATTTCGTGATCAGACAGCAGCACGGCGACGCGATCGCAACGGACGAGGCGAAAGGGGGCGTCGCCCTGCTCCAGGATAACGCGGCGAACGTGCGACCGAGAAGGGAGAAGACCGAATCGGATATCGTGTTGAGGTATAGCGAGGCGAGGAAATGCCTGCGCGAATCGCTCGAGGCTCGCCGCAAGGAGGTCGAGAAGCAGTTCGCTAAGGAGGCGGATAACGTGAGGAGGCGGAGTTCGAGGCAAGCCGACTCGATCATTTTATCATCGACGGTTGCGAACGATGCTAACGAAGGCGGTGACAGTCTTAGACAACATCAACAGCAGGTAATTTCTACATCAACACATCATCTTTCTGTTTTTGTTTTGTTTCTCTTTATCTCTCTCTCTCCCTCTCTTACACACTCTCTAGTTTAGCGTTAATAAGGGGTTATTATTTAGAGCTCGGTGAGATGTATTTGTGTAGTTTTATCGATAGCGACGATTAATAATGTTTTGTATTATAATTGCGTTTTTCGATCTATTTAGCTGGACTAATCGTATTAAAAAATCGTTTGTGTATATTGAGAAAGGTAAAAATTGTATGTTGTATATTAATTTTCTTTGTTATTTTTTTTTAACCAATTCTTATCGCTTACACATACGTATTAAAGAGTTTTATATTAACATTATTTTATCGTAAGAATATATTTTTAAAATTACGCGAGTTTTGGGTGAGTTTGTATAAAAAAAAAGAGGACCAAGAATGCTACCTTGCGGTACTCCTATATGATGATTAAAAAGTTCTTGAGAACTATCATTTTGAATAGCGCTGACGGTTGTTAAGTCGGCCATATTTATTTCCGATCATAGACAGCGTAGAAACTTTATCAATCGAGTCTTGAAACAACTGCACGTTGGCGATTTATTCCGCAATAAAATCATCTTGCGCTTTCACCTTAACACAGCATTTTCCAAAATTTTGTTGTGCTTTGTGGGCGGGAAGGGTAACCGGACCGTACTTTTTTTTTTAATGATGATGGTTGCACCGTAACAATCAACGAAGATGGTCGTCTTGACCATTTTTTTTTTTGCGAGAATTGGATGGAATGAATGCTAATGAGATGCGGTTGCGGCAAGATATCATCACCTGCCTCTCGCAACGAAATCGAATCGCGTTGTTTCGACCTCCTAGGTCTCATCAGCGCACTTCGCATCTCAACCTTAACGATATAATACCTCAGATAATTACTAATTCCCAACCTCATGCGCTCCAGTGGGCGAGGACGGGAGTGTGAATTGTGCATTATTGTGCCATTTTTCGACCTTCTTTTTTTAAACTTGAAAAAATGATTCGGTAATAGAATTGGCAACATCGGCAATATCTCCACGATTCTCATTATACGTGGGTGAATCAAATATAAACCAGAATTCTTTATTGCGACATAAAATTTTTTTTTTTTTCCTCTCCAGACCCGTCCGACCTATAGTCACCGGTAGGCACCGCAGCCATCAGGCTTATTGTGCCACATCTGTTTGTTCAAGTCACCCACTCTAGCACGGTAGTCCCCTCCACTAACCTGTACAGGTCCCTAACCGAGTGGGTAAGGTATATCTCTGGGTCTCCTTTCGTTATCCCAAACATATTCTGCCTTCTGCGATCTAGTGCCTCGCAGTCGCGCAGTATGTGATCGGCTGTCTCCGGTTCTATTCCACAAAGTCTACACTTTGTGTCCCCGTCAAACACTCCGATTCTGCGTAGGTGTTCTTTCACCGCAGCATGTCCGGTCATTAGTCCCGTTACGATGCAGAGCTGTTTCCTACTAAGATGTAGTAGTTCTCTAGCTCTTTTCCTGCATGGGTTCCCTATAAAGGTTTTGCCATGTACTATACCGGGTGAGGCTCCCCAGTATTCCTGCTGCTTCGTACGAACCCAGTCTCCTATATGTCTCCGGGCCGTATGCCTTGTAACCCCGAAGAAAGGTTCTGGGCCGTACATTTCCATCTCTGACCCTCTCTTCGCGAGTTCGTCAGCCCTTGCGTTGCCCTCAATCCCCTGATGGCCCGGTATCCAAGTCAACCTAACCTTGTTCCGGTTCGACAGTTTCACCAGTTCGTCGAGGCATTCCATCACCAGCCTGGACGACACCTTCCGGCTTAATAACGCCTTCAATGCCGCTTGGCTATCAGACATGATGTGAATTCGTCTGTTGGTCACCGCTTTCACATTCATTGTGTGTGCGCATTGGAGAATAGCATATACTTCCGCCTGAAACACCGAAGCATACTCCCCCAGTGCGTAACTGTGGCCCTCATTCTGAGAGCATATCCCTGCACCGGTACCATTAGCCGTCTTAGATCCGTCTGTGTACCAGACTAAGTCTTGCTCTTTGATTCCCAGTGCATACCTGGCAGCCTCCTCCCGTCCGTCCGCTATAGACACCGTGAAGGGATTCCCATACCTATGCCTTACCGACATGTGGTCGGTCCGCATTTCCAACACCCCCTTTCCCACATGCTCAATTATCGACATATGATTTGTGTTGACCCTTTTCGGGGTCGCTGTGTGTTGCAGCTTGTATGCCCAGGTGCAACGGTGGCAAGTCCAGGAGTGCCTCCATGGCTGCAGTCGGTGTCGTCCGCATTGCTCCCGTTATTCCTAGGCAGGCAAGTCTTTGCACCTTGCTCAGCCTCTGAATAGCGTTCCTTTGTTGCGTCTTTGTCCACCATACCAAAGCTGCATACGTCATTACTGGCTTAACCACCATGCTGTATATCCAACTCAGCATGTCTGGTCTTAGCCCCCATTTCTTTCCATATGTGCGTCTTACCAGCGTTAACGCTGTCACCGCTTTTTTGGTAATTCTGTCCAAATGTTGGTTCCAGTTAAGTTTGGAGTCTAATGTTACTCCAAGGTACTTTACCTCCCCCACCATCTCTACTACGCTAACCCCTTCAACGTAAGCGGATTTAGGCCATCCTGCTTTCGTCGGCGGGTAAAGGCCACGATGTTGGTCTTATCAGCACTGATACTCAGGCCCGCCAACTCCGTCCATCTACTAACCATGTTCAGAGCCCCTTGCGGTCGATCTCTGACGGTGGTGTTTTTCTACGTAATCTCTTGATTTCGTAACACACTTTTCGCAACAAAAACAAACGTGGTTGCGCCATAAGCCAATTGCGCACGAAATCTTCATCTGCAACGTCGCCCCCCAAGAGAGCTCCGCGAAGTTGGCACCACAAAGTGGTCGAAAATCGACAAAAATGCTGGAAAGGATTGACCATCAGCGATTTCGATTGACCACATTTTGTTTAGGCTACAGCCGGTATACCCATATTTTAGTGTCTAATGGCGAAAATGCTAAATTTAGCCAATATAGACATATTGTTCATCAAATACGATTCAGTAACTATCGTTTGACCATCTTTGACCACGTTTCATATTTTCAAAAAAACAATTTTTTACTACAAACACTGAAATTTTGTTTACAGGATAGGATTGATTAACGTTTGACCATGATTGACCAACAAGTAATTTAACAATAGTCGAAAAAAACAAGTTCATATCTCCAATGAAATGACATCAAACCCAGATAATGTTACATCACATTTTTCACAAATTTTGAGAGGTGGTCAAACGCTGTAAAGAATAGGACTTATTGTTTCGTTTAACCACCCTCCGGTTAAGCTGGCATTTTTGTCGATTTTTGATCACTTTGTGGTGCCAACTTCGCAGACCTCCACGAGAACTTCTTTCATCGGTGCAAACAGGTGATAATCGCAGGGCGATAAGTCCGGACTATAGGGTGGGTGTTCTAGTGTAGTCCACGACAATATTTCTATTTTTGTCATAGTTAAGGCAGCTGTATATGTCTCTTATGGGAAAACCGCGTTTTTTCCGATGATATGCCGTTCATGCATTATCTAAAAGTTGGTAATAGTATGCGGCATTTACAGTTCGACGTTCGTGGAAAAAATCAATAAATAGGACTCCTTTAAAGTCAAAAAATACGGTCGCCAAAACCTTTCCAACCGAGAGCTAAGTTTTGACTTTAACAGGTGCAGATTCGTTCTTCGTTCGCCATTCTATACTTGCTCACTATCCGGTGCAAAAAACCTTCCCCTCGACCCTCATAGGCGGTTCAAATGCTGTTGGCGCACTTCCATACGATTCGGTTTTTGATTTTTTGTGAGAAGACGAGGTACCCACCTTGCACACACTTTCCGAAACCCTAGGTCGTTAGTAATGATCGTGTAAGCACTGCCAAAGCTGATTCCCACCTCAGAAGCAATTGCAGCTATTGATAATCGACGAACAGTACGAGTCTTATCCCTAAACTGTGCCTGAAGTCTTCTTAAAATTGCTAAAGGTTTTACGCCTTCTGTCGTAAGAAACTTCGTCGTATAGCTGTGCAAAGTCTTCTATGCATCCCCGCCAGTGAACCTCAGAGGCTACGTCCCTGTTTGTTCTCCAGACTATCGGTAGGATAAGAATTTCGGTTTATATTTGATTCGCCCTCGTATAAACAAGGTATTGAAGTTGTTTCAATTCGGAAATTGTGTTGCAAAATTAGCTGCAATACAGATTTATGGGAGAAAATAAATGAAAATCATAAATAAAAACAAGGAAAAGAGTACAGGTCCTAGGTGCGAACCTTGCGGCACTGCGATTATAATAGTACTGTTGTCCTTGTTGTATGTATTTGACAATTTGTATTGTTAAAACTAAACTTTTTTTTTATCTCTTGAATGAATGAGTGACATTATCAGCTGTCAAAATATCGTAACAGTTGCCATTTTAGTTAATTTAGGAAAATATTTTTTGTTATATCATCTTATGTTTGAATGTCTGTTTTGTAAGGTTAAGAATTTATAAAAAACGATAATATATATAGGGCGTTTCGTTAAAAAATTCGTAAAAAATTACGATTTGTTGACAGCTGTAACCCTGTATAACAAATATCATTAAAAAGTAACAATTGGTCGTCGTCTTATCACTTTTTTTTTCTTTAATAATATCTGTATTTACATATCGTAAGCTGTCATCGGTATAATTACAAACATCGACTTTTTTCTTTTTTTTTGATATTGTATAAATTTCTTATATACAGGGTTATTCAAAAGTTTCGTAATACCGAAATTTGTTGTAGCCTTAACCAAACAAAAAAAATATATTGGAATCGTTATATACATGGGGTGTTCAAATAGTCGATTTAAAATGTGGGAAACAAAAGAAGAAAGAACAAATTTTTATGTTTCATTTTGCACGAAAAACGTTTCTTTTGCTGCGGATTGACCAATTTTTTCTTAATAAACTTGCTAAAAGTTAAGTTATGTCGGGCGGGTCGGGGGGCTGCGGCACCCCAGATACAATACCAATATAATGAGCGTGTTAAAAATGAAACCTAAAAATACAGGATGTTTCAAAAATAAATACAATAATGTTAATATAAAATTCTATAATCCGATCAAGAGAAAATGATTGGTGCTGTCGTTACCGGAGAAATAATAATTCATTTCATAATTTAAACATCGATTCGTTACCGTCGGCACCAAACGTTTATTTTTGGATCGCCCTTTATATCGAGCAATGGTTTTTTTTTAAAATTTAATCCTTTTCTTTCTGCATGAAATTTATTGTTCTCCCTCCTCCCCCTCCCCCTCTATTTATATAATATACTTTTACCTATATTTTAACGACATTAAACAATAATAAAAAAAAATAGTGTGTTGTCGTTTTATTGCTTCACTAACATTATTGCAAGATAATCTAGCGAGAAATAAAAACTAACGCCAAACAAACATATCCTACTACGTATTAAAAAATAATAATAATAAAAATAGACGAAGTTTAGAGCTCTCTGCAAGATCGGACCGGATCGCATCATCCTTGGAATGCCCTTTCTGAAAAATCATAGCATGCGTTGACACACACAAAAAATAATGCAGTTTTCTGTGCGGTGAGCATGGATGATGAAAATGGAATGACTGGCTGCTACTGCTGGCATCTAATTTATATAATAAATACCGATTACTTATTTTTAAAAAAAAGTGTTTTTTTTTGTTTCGTTTTTTTTTTTTTTTTTTTTTTTAGTATTTTAGATAGTTAATTTGTGTGTATTTTATTATATATTAATACAAACTAAAGATGTATCTTTTTCTTTTATTGAATTGATTTATTTGAGTAAAGTAGAAAAGACGGTGTACTTAATCGAAATAAAGTAATACAGAAGGAGAAAAATATTATTTTTGCATGAAATCAGTGTTGTTGTTGTTTTTATTTTATTTTATTTTATTTTTATTTATTTTGAATTAATAAACTACTTAGCTATAGCTGTTGCATTGTGATCAACTCACATGACTAATAAATTTCGAAATATTTTTTAAATTTATTTATTTATTAAATAATAGATATTTTTAATCGTTATATAACTTTTCTGTCGGTGTAATTATTATAGACCGGAAGGAGCGATAGACAGAGTAGCGTACTTCCGGACCTATTAAATCAGACAAACGACAGTCCTGGAACTCCTTCGTCAAGGGATAAATCGCAAAGCGAAGAGGTGAGGTATTTTTATTTTTATTTTAATCTTTTATTATTTTTTTTTACAGAGTTTATTTGCGATTATATTTCGAGATACGAATCGAAACTATGTTAATATCTAATTGGGATAAAAAAATAATACTATTAACATGATTTTTTTTTTATTAACATTTTTATTAACAATTCCTTTTCTTATACATTTCGCAACATTAGATCATCAGTATCATCTTCAGGATTCTTCACGAATAAAAAAAAATCGAAATGTTAGGGAATGTATTTGTTTAAATTGATATTACAATAATATCAAGTGAAATATGGGAATTGCTATTTTAAAATGTTTGCTGCAAATTGGGGTAATCATGCCGTCTCATCATTTTTTTTTTTGTTTTGTTTTGTGTTACTTTTATTCATCGCTATTTTGTTTTTGTCCTATTTCAATGGATGGACGATTATTTTCTTTATATTAATACGATTTTTAATATAGGATATGGCTATTATAGTATAAAAACTATAACACTTAGAGTAGTTCTCTCCAGGACTTTTTAGTAGAAAATTTTATGCTCTATAAAAAAGATCTTAAAAGTTTTTTAATATCTTCTATCGTTAAGCCTACGTCTGCAAAGAAAGTAACAATTAGGTTAATTTTTGCGAATGCAGCTTTAACCCTATAAGCTATCAAGAAAACTTGTAAGGCTTTTTTGTAGAGCACGAGATTTCCTACAAAAAAGTCCGAAGGATCACTATTCTAACTGTTATGGTTTTCAAGTTCTCGAGCTAATTTCGTTGTGGGCAAATAAGCGAGGTAAGCGGCTGTATCTCAGAAACTAATGATCGTAGAGAGTTACGTTAGGGAAAATGCTGGAAATTATTTTCAAGTTTCCAAGATGGCCGCCAGTGGGCGTTTCCACCATCTTGAATTACATAAAGTTACGTTTCTCGCGATTTTCTCCAATCAATATAACAAAATAGTATTTGCGTTTTAATGTTAACTTAAAAGTCAAACATTTTTTGTAAAAACAATTTTTCTCTATCTTTCGAAATAAAGTGGTGGGGGGTATTTGAATGTTGTTTTAAATAAATGCCTGTAACTCGGAAACGGCTTAATAAATTTGGATAAATTTGGTATCATTGAAAAGAGCATTCCTTGGGCTTTTAGGTTTCTCGTAATCATGACAGTTGTAACCTACACGGCCGCCGATAGAGGGCGTTATTCGATATTATAACCAAAATATTGGATTTTCTCAAAAAATTTAAATGCGATAATATGATTTTTTTTAGACTAGAAAATGGACAAATGACCAACCAATAAGGCTGCGCAAGCCTAACTCAAATTATTAAAAAAATTCATATATCTCCATTTAAAAATGCATCGCTTGCTTTCGATAAGAAGGCAAGTAGTAGGCCATGGACACGACAATCACCTAACAAATATATTGCCAATTAACGTCAAACTTTTGTCACACGCAGCCCAATATTGTTGATTGCGTATAATTTGAGTACTTTTTAATCAAAATGCCTCTCGCAAATAATGAAGCCGCTGACATGATTGCGATTTATTTCGAGTGTTTTCAAAATGCACCTATAGCTGCAAGACAGTACGCGACACCATGCACCAGGCGCTAAATGAAGAAGATTTCGATAATAGACTAAATTATTGTCAATGGATGGCTTGAGGAAAACAGAAATTTCTTAACGGAAATTCTCTGGACCGACGAGGCTACCTTTAGTAGTGATGGTAGAGTTAACCGTCATAACATGCATTATTGGTCCGCTGAAAATCCGCATTGGTTAAGAGATGTGCAGCACCAAGGACGCTGGAGTCTAAATGTGTGGTGCGGTATCATTGGGGACAGAATTATTGGACCTTATTTTTTTTTGATCAAGCTTTAAACTGGTAACCGCTTCTTAGAGTTTTTGATCAACGACTTGCCAATTGTGTTGGAGGATGTGCCACTCGCAACTAGGAGAACTATGTTTCTGCAATTAGATGGTTGTCCGGCACATTATTCAATTAATGTCCGAAACCATATTAACGGGACCTTTCGAGAACGCTGGATAGGAAGGGGAAGCCTATTTCCTTAGCCGGCAAGAACTCCCGGCTTGACATGTCTTGATTTTTACTTGTGGGGACGCTTAAAAGACATTGTTTTTCAAACTCCACCAACAACAGGAATGGATATGGACAACAGAATTCGAAACTCAATTCGTCAACTATCAGCGGCAGAAATCGAGGCTGCGGTTCTGTCGACTTAAGAAAGACTGGAAAAAATGTGTGGAATATAACGGAAGGTAATTTGAAGACAAAAGGCATTAATCTTTTTTCAAAATCGGTCCTTTTCAGGACCACAACTTTATTTAAAACGAAAATCGCTTACAAATACGAAAACGTGTGACTTAAAATCACAGCACTAAATAAACTAACATTTCTTATTAATATTTTAGAGAGGAATTTGTCTTTTATTTCCATGGCCTACTACTTGCCTTCTTATCGAAAGCAAGCGATGCATTTTTAAATGGGGATGTATGAATTTTCCTGGTTTAGTATTTTTTTTAAATAATTTGAGTTAGGAGAAAGATATTAAGATGCGGCTTGCGCAGGCTTATTGGTTGGCCATTTGTCTATTTTCTAGTCTAAAAAAAATCACATCATCGCATTTAAATTTTTTGAGAAAATCCAATATTTTGGTTATAATATCGAATAACGCCCTCTATCGGCGGCCGTGTAGATCACAACTGTCACGATTACGAGAAACCTAAAAGCCCAAGAAATCCTCTTTTCAATGATACCAAATTTATCCAAATCCATTAAGCCGTTTCGAAGTTACATGCATTTATTTCAAACAACATTCAAATACCCCCCACCACTTCATTTCGAAAGATAGAGAAAAATTGTTTTTACAAAAAATGTTTGACTTTAAGTTAACATTAAAACGCAAGTACTTCTTTGTTATATTGATTGGAGAAAATCGCGAGAAACTTTATGTAATTCAAGATGGTGGAAACGCCCACTGGCGGCCATCTTGGAAACTTGAAAGTAATTTCCAGCATTTACCCTTGCCCACTTTACCTATAAAATTTTTTACCGTAACTCTCTACGATCACTAGTTTCTGAGATACAGCCGCTTACCTCGCTTATTTGCCCACCCTGTACAATAGGTTGCTTATTAGAATAAATAATAAAAATATGCTTGGAATATTTATAAATAATACATGAAACAAGTGAAACTATGTGCTAATATTTAAGTTTAAACAGTAATGAATGACGCTAAAACAACGTTTTCGATATGGTGGTCGCTGCAGGCGTCACAATGCAGTAAACTAAATAAACCAGCAAGTTGCATGTGTTCTAGATAATTGTACAGCAAGCTTGTTTCATATCATAATGACAGCGAAACCTTTTTTTTAAATTTTTCTCATGAAACTGGTTTAATTCTCACTTTCCAAAAAAAAAAACTTGCGAATCGAAAATATACAGGGTGTCCTGGAAAATGTGGGAAATCACAGGGTGTTTAGTTTTCTTTCTTCTTTTAAATAGAACACCCTATAGATTATTCAATTAGTTAGTAAAGTTAAACAATCCATGCCAAATATCTTCACTATAGTATACAGGGTGTTTCAAAATTGAAAATTATTAATAATTGCATTTAACACGGTAAAACTCGTTTTCTGTAGTAAGATGTTTATTTCTTCATGTTCTATCTGCATCCAATAGATTTCCCATATTTTCCTGGACACCCTGTACACTACGTCCTGAGTTACATAAGTATTCACCACTGCTAACTTCCATATTATTAAAGCTACGAAGAGAGAGAGATGGCGAAAACAGAAAAATTGAATAATTTGTTTTTTTAATTTGTTTTTTCCTAACAATACACCCTGTATATTTCACAATATTTTGAAGAAAATAACATTGCTATCACAAACTTGAAACCTATTGCGTTTAAGAAAGAAAAATTAGAGCAAACAAGGCTTTGATTTTAATCCAGGATTTATAAAAAGCTATAATATATAGGATGTTCCGTTTAAGACAAAGCTAATGACGTCACTCGCTAATTAAAGGCATAAAAATAGTACAATGTGATCATTGAGTAAATGATTTAGAGAGTGCCATGATAGATAGACAAATTTGGCTGCACTGATTTGAAACTATATACTTGTGATATTGACAAACAACGGAGCTTTATCCAAAGCCTTCTTGAATCATTTTTTAAATAATCTAATAGTATTACCTACTTTAGTCACAAATTTGGAAAAATCTTTGTTTATTTTACTCGCTGTGCAAAACAGTTCTCGAACTATAATTCCCAAGCTTGCCGTACTCAATAATAACAGCGAAAGATCAATTAGAAACGTATTTAAAGGCAACAAAATGCATTTCGAGCACTTTCTTAAATTCTTCTTCTGTTAAAACTGCTCACCTGATTTTGAAAGCGACTTATCCGGTTTTGGAAGCAGCTCAGCTCAGCAGCGAGAAACAATTGGTTAACTTTTTCGCGAAATATTCCAAGAAATGCATATTCTCTCAGCGTAACACCCTGTATATTTTAATAATTATAATTTAATTTTAATATTAGGACAAATTAAATTATAAATAGGTTTTGTTATTTTTTTTTATTACCATTACTTGTTAACTTAAATGATCTTTATTTGCAAATTTTTCCTTTTTTTCTTTAAAAATATAGGGTCAATCGGGGTAATGGGAAACGATTTTTGCAGAGTTAGTTTTAATATTACGCTGTATAGTATTATACTAATTGAGCTTGAGCTTACAAATTTGGAGTCATAAGACTCATCATGAAGAGAGATTTCATCTGCGCTCTCTTCCGAAGAACTTGTGGGTGTCTTCTTCTTTGCGGCCTTTTTCAACGTCTTCGCAGTGATAGATTTGGTTTTGGTGTTTTTCTTGGGAGCATTAGTCATGGTATTTTTTTGCTCAGCTTTTAAGCGAGGCGTCGGTTTTGTTACGACCTGTGCTATATTGGCGCAGATTTTCTTCTGACAAATTGCTGCAGCAAATATTTCGGCAACAGATAGTGTTGCTCGTCTTATTTCAACAGTGTGAACTGCTGGTACTTCATCAATTTGAGCCGCTGGTGCTCCAGTAATTTTATAAACCGGCGAGATGGAAGGTAGTTTTCCGGTATTATTCTACCATCTTCAGCCATGTCTGTATTGGCCTTTCTCCTCTTGTATGCTGCTAGCTGGTGAGGTTCGAATTCCGTTTCTGGAAACCGAGTACGATTTAAGGGCGAGATTCCCGTAGAGCTAAATCCTGACACAATGTTGTGTTTTGTTATTGCCGCTGTCCACACCAATGATAACATTTCTACAAAATCGCGGTTTTGCAAACGTCCAGTTCCCACGCCAATGTTGTCCTTACCGAATTCCACTAACTGCCGATCCCATGCTTTTTTGACTGGACCAAATACGCATTTATCCAAAGGCTGTATCATATCGGTAAGGTGACTAGGAAATTTGATTATCTGTATATTGGCGTCTATTGCAGATTGCATTATGCGCAAACTGATATGACTAGCGTGCCCGTCATACAGAAGAAGAGCTGTAGCATTTGGCATGTCCATATCAACACGTTTTTTTTAATAAATGTGACTTGTAAAGGATGTTGCAAACCAGTGGAAGAATTGGGGCTCCTCCATCCATCCATTCCGGGATGCGGCATATAGGGTACCCAAAAATGCAATGGGTGATGTCCAACGCGTTTGAACAGCAGCATCGGAGGTAGTAACACGCCAATACTGTAGTGTTTTCCCGAACTGAACCACCACTAATTCGATTCAAAGCCTTTCCCTTGGTCCCAATAGCGCGAATTCTAGAAGGGTCTGAACTGGACCCAGTTTCATCAGCATTATAGATAAAACAAGGCAGAATCTTCTAATTTGTCGTAGAAGTCGTAGACTTAGACGAGGGTGGTCCAGGTTTTCCATCCTTAAACCTTGTTTCTATTCCATTTTTGAGTACAAAATCTTGCACCAACTGCAGCAGTTCTTCTTCAGAACATGGGTAACCTATTTTTGACCGCTCTTCCAGACATTTCGCGATCTCTGTATCCACAAGAGGTGGTAACTCACACTTTCTTCCACTTCCTAGATTCCCTTCGGGAATCTGACGCCCTTTTATTCTATTAAAAATGTTGCTAACTGGAACGCCATAGAGAGCAGATGCTTGCCTGTAAGTCAGGTTGTTTGTTGTGACGTCAGCAACAGCGTTTTGTAGGTCCTCCGCTGCTTTGGCTTCTTGCGGATATATTTTCGTGTCATCTAAACAATAAAAGAAACTATTAATTGTTATTTCAAACTTGGGGTAAAAGGGAACGCGTTTCCAATTACCCCTATTTTATGCTGAAAACAGCAAATTATTCCATTGTGATTATCTGACCGATGCATTCTAACCTATACAGTGTAGTAACAACATTTACTTACCATGTAATTATTTTAGTTTGTTGTTCTAACATTCTCGATCCAAAATACGAAAATTAATGCAGCACCTACCTAATTATATACTACTTACAGTCGCAACAACTGTGCAGCAGCCATGAAATTTGTAATGTAATGCGGCGCCAGCGACCGCCGAGGGAACTCACTAACACATGCAATTACCCCTAGTTTTCTTTTACCCTGATTGACCCTACAGAATGTTCCATTAAAAAAAAAAAAAACTATCCAATCGCTTTTTCTATTCTCATCGTCCCAATTTAGAATAAAAAATGCCACCAATTTTCTAATTTAACCAACTTAATAGCTACAATAATAAGGTAGTTAACTTTAAGTTTGGACATCCTGTATACGGAGTGCCTGGAATAGGCGAGAAGCTGTGAAAAACAGCGATAGAAGCAGAGACGCAACAAAGAAACAAACGAACAAGCGAACCATGACGATGACAAGACGGGATGTTGTAGGCTTTTGTTGGACAACATTAAGCATGAAGAAGAAACAATTGAATATAAAGTAATATGAGTAATTGAACGATCTAATAATAATAATAATAATAATAACATTTATTTCATAATGCAAACAAGCATGAAACAGGTCAATAAAGAACTATTCACATATATGTATATAACTACACAGATGGAGAGTTTTAGAATCAATGAATATTTTGTACATGTTATTACAATAATAAGAAGAAATCCGATACTTTATAAAGACAGTTTTTAACTAACAGTTCTTTTGTTTTTGATTTAAATGTCTTTAGGTTTGTTTCATTCTTCATGTCCATGGGAATGCTTTTTCGACAATTTTAGCTATAATCGAGATCAATGCAATAGGTCTATAGTTTTCTATGTCGTAATCTTCTGATTTTTTAGGGATAGGTTTTATTATTGACAGCTTAAGATGTTCCGGAAAGATTCCAGTTCTAAAGGATAGATTAATCAACGTTGTTAATGAGTCACATAGTATGCCTGCACAGTTTTTTATTAGTTTTGTTGGAATTCTATCGGGACCCGTAGCTGGAGTATCCTTTAGTGAGTTTATTATATTTCGTATTTCTGTGGGTTCAACATCATACAGAAACATGGATTTTTCGTTGGTCTGAAGGTATTCTGTGCAAGCTTGACTACTGTGCTTTTTAGTTGATTTATTAGATGTTACATAGTGTGAATTAAATTTATCTGATATCTCTTTTCCCGTGTTTTTGTGATATTCACAGAGCTGAGTCATATCCGTATGTTTCTTTTTATTCTTGTTCGTTGTCATGTTAACCAATTGCCACGTTGCTTTAATTTTGTTCTTAGATTGTAAAATATAATGTGTATTAGCATCCTTTCTTGATTTATCTATCACAGTGTTTAAGTGTTTGCAGTACGTCTTATAAAACTCTTTTGTAATTTTCTTGTTTAGCATTTCTTCATACAGCTGTCGTTTTACGCGACACTTGTTTTTAATTTCTTCAGTTAACCAACTTAAGTTCATTGTGGTACCTCGTTCTCTTATTTTCTCTGGACATGTGGTTTCATAAATTCTTACTATTGTACTAATTAAGAAGTAACAGAATAAGTTTGGGTGCTCTTGAGGGACGTTGTCCCAGGTGATTTGTCGTAGTTCACTCCTTATTGTGTCAATATCACGATCTAACAAGTGTCTCTCTCGCAGTATCTCTGTTCTTGAGTGTTCTAGTGAAGTAGCAAACCAGCTTTCTTGACCGTAATGATCTGATAAGGAAGTTTTGTTTATGGTGCTACTGAAGCTTAGAGAAGATTTTATTAGAATGTTATCGATAAGTGTTGCTCCAGTTTCGCATACTCTGGTCGGTTCTGTTATTGTTTGGTATATTCCAAATGATGTTACCAAGTCTAAGAAAGTTTTTACTTTATTGTCGTTCTTATTCAGGAGGTTAAGATTAAAATCGCCACACACTATTATGGAGTGGTTATTCATACTTGGTTGTATGGAAAGCAGCATTTCCTCCATTCTATTTAAAAAAGTATAAAAATCACCAGATGGTGGTCTGTATATATTTAATATAATAAATTTTAATTTAGGAAGAATTACAGCAGAACATTCAATAACTGACTCTATACTTTTTTCCTTTAGGTGTAGTATCTCCTGGGCTTCTACAGCTGTTTTAGTAAATATGCAAGAGCCACCATGAATTGAAGTGATATAAAGTCCAGATGAAACGGTTTTAACCAATGTTCAGTAAATGCTATTACAGAAAATTTGAAATGTTCATTATATAAAAATTCTTCAATGTAATGTAATTTATTATGTAAACATTGAATATTTTGATGAAATATGTAAAACTTATCTGCATTAATTTTTTCTCCATTTACGTTTTCTGTTGGCTCCTCCGTTGGATTCGTTCTAAAAAACGATTTATTCTGACTCCCGCCGGCCATAACTCTGGGTTGTATGCTTCTTCAAGTCGATAATGCGGAATAGAGATTTTATAGGATGAGTATTCATTGGGGAATTTTGAATTTAGCTTTTCTATCTTGGGGTTATTAAAACCATTTGTGGTTAAATGTTTAATAATACTCGCGTCTGTCGTCGTTGGATCTAACCCGTATACATGCAAATGCGCGTACCGGGTAGTTCCTTTCAATTCGAAATTTTTTCCTGTACCATGGGTTGTTTCTATTTGTGATCTCCTTCGTTGTTTTCTGATTATAGTTGTAAATTCATCTTCTTCATTCCTACTTGAATTATCTATCTTCATTAACTCGTTTTCGTTCTCCGAAATTATATTTCTTTTAATGGCTCTGGCATAGTTAAAGTTTCTGTTTACATTTTCGATGTTTTTTTGTTGACCCTGGTCAGTTTCGGGTTTCTTCTCGTCGCCTAGTCGTTGCTCAGGTTTTTGTTTTGTTTGTTTACTTGTTTTACATATTTTTTGATACAGCGCCGCCTTGAGGATTTCTATTGGTATTTTGCGGATAGATATGTGTTTGTATGAGTAGTTTTAGATCTTTTATTTCTTGATACATATTTTTATTTTCTAGTTTTAATTTCATAATTTCATTTTGAAGGGCTGTTGTTATAATATTTGTTATTGATTCAACAGCATTATTTATTCTATCATTTATGTATGCTTCTAATTTACTTACTTCTTTTACATGTCAAGCAGGCCCATTTCTTGAATGAACCATCTTCTTTCATCTGGGTTAATTTCGCAATTATTTCTGCAGCTTATATACTCGTCGTAGCGACCGATGCTTTTACAACACGCAGCACACTCGATCGCCATATTGACTGATTGATAATGAAAGACGAATGCTTTAACGCGTATTACGGGGAGTACCGCAGGAGTCGGTATCGGGTCCCTTACCGTTTATAGTAAATAAATCTATTAAAATATGCGTAAATCAAGCCTATTCCTATTCTAGATAGCCATATTCGTATCAGATCGATCGTCCATCGATTGAAAAGAATGCTGTTCATAAATGTGGTAAATACATTTAACCATAGACATACAACGCTTAATATCGCCCGCCCGTCCGATAAACGAACCATGTTATTTTCATTTTTTTTTTACGTTTTATTTAAAAATTTTAATTACTAATGTTATTAATGTCTTTCTCTTTGGTTTTTGCCTAACTGAGTGTGACACACCCACCGTTGTTACGACATAAAACTGACAGTAAGTATTATAAACAATAGATATTAAATATAATAAAGCAGTAATGGAATATACCTTACCTACCTACCCTACCTACCTATCTATCTATCTATCTACATAATACGATAGCGTTGTATACTGTTTCTTGATCACCAACCAACCAAACTATACATTCTATGTCTATTCTGTTGCTAACTAATTTATTATATAATTCACCAACCAATTCATATTAATCGTGTTCTAGTTCTAGAGGGCGAATTTTTGTATTATGTTGGTACTACTTACTAATTCTGTTTAATATGACGTTCAAGTTTGTATAAAAATTCGTTCTTCTATAATACTTTTTTTTAATTGTTTGCGTAGACATTCTCTGATGGATTTACTCTTTTATTATTATTTTTTTTTTGTATTTATTTTAGTTTGGGGAAAACTAATGGGAAAGACTAATTTTAATACACGTTTTTGACTGTTTATATATTATACATATTATAGGTACTGCTATTTATCATAATAATAGATACTAAGTGTTATTTTATTAGCGATATGTACAGCGACTAACTTGGGGTTGTTGATTTTTTTGTTGTTATTTTAATATTAATCATAGCTTCTGTAAAAATAACGCCTGTGCTGTGCTGTGCTGTGCTGTCTTGTATGGATGTATTAATGTATGTATAAGCCTATAATAATTATATTAACCAATCGTGTGTTATCTTTAATATTGTGTGTTATTAGATTTTAATATTAAGTGCCTATTCGTATTTGCCAGGTGATTCGAAAATTGATATATAAAGGGTGATTTATTAATTATTGTCCTTTATAAGAGTATCAACACGGCCTACTATTTAATAAGAATTTTTGCCATTTTACATTCTATTTCCGAAACTGATACTTCTTAGCGTCTAGACACAAGAAACCACGGCAATAGTCCTGACTCACTCTTTAATATGAATACAAAAATATTTTGACAGCAGGCATCAAATTACGAGAATAATTTCTTTTTTCCTATTTTAACACTTGCAAGTAAGTAACGATCTACTCCTAATAGCTAATAGCTGTCAAATCGTGAAAGAAACAATTGCTGATTACAACTCGTCTCGAATAGTTCTGACAATTGTTGAATTGTAAAAAAAAACGGCTATTTTGTACTGTTTTAACGCGTAGAACAAGTAAAATATTTTTGACAGCTGTCAAATTATAAAAACAGTTCTCCCTTCCTACTTGATTGGGATTACAATAATTCTATTTTCCTAGTTGGCGTCTTGGTAATTCTAAAAATATTTCTGACAAGTGTCTAATTTTTCATCATTTTTCTTCTTTTTTTTTATTATTTTGACACTGCATTTGAATAGCTGTCAAATTATGAAGTTGTTTTTTAGACAACGACGACTATCAGACTATTAAAGTCTTTTTTTTTTCGTTTGTTTCGATACTTTTCATTGTCAAAATGTATCTGGTTAACTGTCAAATTATAAAAACTGTTATTTTTTAAATAAATATCACTTATCACTTTTGATAGCTATCAAGCAATTTTTTCCCCCTTTTTTTATCAATTTGACAGGTGTTAAATTATGAAGCTTCTTTTTTGCCTATTTTGACATTTTTAATTATTAAATTTTATATGAATAGCTCGAACACTAAACACTTTAACCCACAAAACACCAAACAAGTTTGAACTAAAACACCGACGCGTTTCAACAGCAATGCTGTCATTATCAAGGCGATAATAAAATTTGAGTTTTATTATCGCCTTGATAATGTTCAGTGGGTTAAAGTGTTTAGTGTTCTACTTCTGCACCAAGAGATCCAGTGAAGAACTTCATATGAATAGCTGTCCAATTAAAAATGATGACTATCAAAAAAACTTATGACATTTATCAAATCGTTTTCTTCCTTTTTACCTATTCTGACGCTTTCAATTATTAAATTGCATCTGGATAGCTTTGAAAGTATAAAAACAATTTATTTTTAAAACAAATATGACAAGCAGAATCCTTTTTATAGCTGTCAAATGATCGTTTTTCTTTTTTTGTGTGCTTATTTTGTCATTTTTAATTATCAGAATGTATCTAGATACCTGTCAAATTATAAAAATATTTTTTTTAAACAAATATGATTATCTGAATATTTTTGATAGATGTCAAGCCTTAATTTTTGTGTATTTTTGCTTATTTTGACAGCTGTCAAATTATAAAAACAGTCCTCCGTTCCTACTTGATTGGCATTACAATAATTATATTCTTCTAGTTCGCGTCTTGTAATTCTCAAAATAATTCTGACAATTGTCTAATTTTGACAACTATCATGTCATCATTTTTCTTCTTTCATTTTTTGTTTGACACTTTAATTGTGTATTAAATTGCATTTGAATAGCCGTGAAATTATAAAGTTGTTTTTTAAACAAAGACGATTATAAAGTCATTATTTTTGTTTTTCTTTGCCTGTTTCGACACTTTTGATTGTCAAAATGTATCTGGTTAGCTGTCAAATGATAAAAACTATTTTTAAAATAAATATTACTCATTACTTTTGATAGATATCAAGCAATTGTTTTTCTTTGTCAATTTTGACAGGTGTCAAATTATCAAACTAGTACTCCTATCATATTTGATTAAGATTTGTTACTTTTAAAATATTTCTAACATCTCTTCAATACAATACAATAATTATTCCTATTTTGCGCCTTGTTACTATCGAAATATTTCTGACAGCTGTCAAATTTTAAAATCAGTTATTTTTTGACAATCATGACTATGATAATACGTTCGACCGCTATCAAGTTGTTGTTTTTATTTTCTATTTTGACATTTTTAATTATTAAATTGTATCTGAATAGGTGTCAAATTCAAAAAAATAATGACTTTTGACAGCTATCAAGTCGTTTTCTTTCTTTTTACCTATTCTGACATTTTTAATTATTAAATTGCGTCTGGATAGCTTTTCAAAACATATATAATTAGCAAAATACTTTTGATATCTGTCAAATCATTATTTTTCTTTTTTTGTGCCTATTTTGTCAGTTAATTATCAAAATGTATCTAGATACCTGTCAAATTAAAGAAATAATTATTTTTTGAAAAATATGTCTATCAAAATACTTTTAATAACTGCGAAGCCTTATTATTATTATTTTTTTGCTTATTTTGAGATCTGACAAATTATGAAAAAATATCTAGATAGCTGTTAAATTATAAAAAAAACAGTTATATTTTTTTTTAAACAAACATGACTCAGAGTACTTTTGATAGCTGTCAAACCTTGATTTTTGTTTTTTTTTGCTTATTTTTACAACTGTCAAATTATGAAAAAATATCTACATAGATAGCTGTCAAATTATATAAAAAATACAGTTATTTTTTTTAAACAAACATGACTGTCAGAATACTTATGATAGCTATCAAGCCTTCATTTTTGTGTTTTTTTTTTGTTTATTTTGACAACTGTCAAATTATAAAAAATATCTAGATAGCTGTTAAATTATAAAAAAACAGTAATTTTTTTAAACTAACATGACACTCAGAGTACTTTTGATAGTTATCAAGCCTTAATTTTTGTGTTTTTTTTTTTGCTTATTTTTACAATTGTCAAATTATGAAAAAATATCTAGATAGCTGTCACATTATCAAAAAACAGTTATTTTTTTAAACAAACTACTGTCAGAATATTTTTGATAGCTGTCAATCCTTAATTTTTTTTGTTTTTTGCTTATTTTGGCAGCTGTCAAATTATGAAAAGATATCTACATATGTAGCTGTCAAATTATATAAAAAAACAGTTATTTTTTTAAGCAAACATGACTGTCAGAATACTTTTAATAGCTGTCAAGGCTTAATTTTTGTATTTTTTTTGCCTATTTTGCTATAGCTGTGAAATTATAAAAAAACGGTTATTTTTTTTTAACAAACATGACTATCAGAATACTTTTGATATCTGTCTAGACTTAATTTTTGTGTTTTCAGCTGTCAAATTATGAAAAAATATCAAGTTATTTAAAAAAAAAACAGTAATTTTTTCAAAACAAATGTGACTGTCAGAATAATTTTGATAGCTGTCAAGTTATCGTTTTTCTTTTGTTTCGTCCATTTTGACAGCTGTAAAATTATTAAAAAAATATCTAGATAGCTGTCAAATTATTTTTAAAACAGTTTTTTTTTAAACAAATATGACTGCTAGAACACTTTTGATAGCTGTCAAGTTCTCGTTTTTCTTTTGTTTCGTCTATTTTAACAGGTATAAAATTATGAAAAAAATATCTAGATAGCTGTCAAATTATTTAAAAAAAAACCGTTATTTTTTTTAAACAAATAGGTATAACTGTCAGAATACTTTTGACAGCTGTCAAGTTATCGTATTTCTTTTGTTTCGTCTATTTTGACCGTGGTAAAATTTTAAAGATGTCTCCGGGTAGGTGTCAAATTGTGTTATGCAGATGTACTTAATTATTTTATTGGTAGTCGTAAAATTTGAAAATAGATAATTTTTCCATCTTTAGTTTGGTGAGCGCATCACTTACGATAATTTCTGACAGCTGTAAAACTACTATAATATTAGTTATCTGTTACGGTTTTAACAAGTGCAACTGTCTTACAATCGATGTATTTTTTGTACTAAAAAAATAATATGTTATTATTGTCGTGGCATTTGTAATATTGGTTACATATTTAATTAAATAGTTTTTATTACTCCACAAACATTATTATTTATATTACATTAGGGGAAAGAATAAGAAAGAAAATGTACCGATCTAATTAATAACAAAAAAAAAAAATTATCGTAATACTAGTTAAGGTAGTGTTGTGTACCTATAGTCGTCGCTTTGGCCATCAGCCCAACTCGCATCACCTATTTATAAAATCACGCAATATTTATCGACAAATTTGGCACTTGCAATCATCGTCGTTATTACATTGTACTGTCTTTTTAGTTTCTTTAAAAAGGAAACCTATCTCACCATCACCTAATACTTGTTTTGGTTTGTTGCATAGTATGTATAATCTTGTTTTCGTTATTTTTTTCTCTTTTATTAAATAATTATTAAATTAATCGTGTTTGAAATTTATTTTTCCAGTATCGTCAGGCGATGTCGCTAAATTCGGTGAATAAAACCCCGTTGAACGCTCACGCTCTTGCTTTACAACAGAAACAGAGATCGTTCATCACGTTCGGTTTCGGCGCCACGTCCGGCCAATCCAGGCGGGAATCCCACGTCAACGTAAACGTGACGCCGACGTCGCACGACGTCTCGTCGGACACGCCCGAGATCAGGAAGTACAAGAAGCGCTTCAACAGCGAGATATTATGCGCCGCGCTATGGGGTCAGTCCACTCACGATCTCTCACTTTAATCCATCATACTCGTAGATAATAATTATCGATCGCTTTCTCGCAGGCGTCAACCTACTGATCGGTACCGAACACGGCCTCATGCTGTTGGATAGGAGCGGACAGGGTAAGGTCTACCAGTTGATATCGAGGAGGCGGTTCCAACAGATGGAGGTGTTGGAAGGTCAGAACATCCTCGTGACGATATCGGGGAAGAAGAACAGGGTGCGCGTCTATTACCTCAGCTGGTTGAAGAGCAAGATCCTACGGACGGACGGATTAGTCGAGGTAATCGTTTTCTTTTCTAATCGAATCGAATTATCGAGTATAACGATTGAGTATCGCGATAGCAAGTGGAGAGACGGAACGGTTGGATAAACGTCGGCGACCTCCAAGGTGCCGTACATTTCAAGATCGTGAAGTACGAACGGATCAAGTTCTTGGTGATAGCGTTGAAGGACAGCATAGAGATATACGCGTGGGCGCCGAAACCCTATCACAAATTCATGGCGTTCAAGTCGTTCGCGGAACTGTCCCACCGGCCGTTGCTAGTCGATTTGACGGTCGAGGAGGGTACCCGCCTGAAGGTGATCTACGGCAGCGCTGACGGTTTCCACGCGGTCGATCTGGATTCCGCCAACGTCTACGACATCTATCTTCCGAAGCACGTAAGTGTCGTCGTCGTCGTCGCGTTGAAACGGTATTAGAATGATATTTTGTATTTCAACATAGATACAGGGCGCCATCTGTCCCCATTGTATAGTGACGTTACCGAATAGTAACGGGATGCAGCTATTGTTGTGTTACGACAACGAAGGTGTCTACGTCAGCACCTACGGAAGAATCTCGAAAAATATGATACTGCAGGTAAATTACTTTTTATTTTATTATAATTATGTACAGGGTGTCCCTCTAGTGCGTCCATATCTCCCCTTGCAGATATTTTTTAATGAAAAACAAGTATACGGAGGTTACTTGAATTGATATAGCACATGTTCTAAAATTAATTTCACTCATACAGGGTGTTCCATTTTCACTGAACAAAACACAACTTTGTTATTTTAAATACAATGGTATAATTTTTTTCAACGCAATCGATTCTATGCATTATTTGCAAATATTTTGTATTAGGGATCCCTATCCCTAAATTCAACTGTTTCGAAGATATTAACGATTTTCCTTAATAAATTCTTATTGCACCATCTTCAAGAAAAATTAATATTGTAAAGCCCTTTCAAGCTCAAGGTATCAAGCTTCTGCAAACGAAAGTAAAGGGTCATAGATACTGAGAACTGTCATAACTTTCAACAAAGTTTATACAGGGTGTGCAGAAATTAGCGACCAATTCAGATATTTTCAAACATCAAAAATCCTTTTTTTTTTAATGGCACATAGTACTTTTTATTGTTGCTCCTAATTCTCATATACCTATTTTTATTATCTAATTTTTGATTTGTTAGAGATTATTGGTTCCAACTACGAAAAGTATACTATTGATGTTGTTTTTTTGACCGTATTAACAATAAAATTTCTACAGGCTTTTCGGTCCTTTAATAATAAAAATTTTTATTTTCAATATTTCGTCACAATTCTGTGTCTTCTTCAGGAAATTTTATTATTTAAGAAGAATGTTTGTTCGGTGAAAATGGAACATCCTGTATAAGTGACAGTAATTTTGGAACAAGTGCCATATCAATACAAGTAACCTCCGTGTAATTGTTTTTCCGAAAAAATATTTACCAAGGGAGATATGGTAATTGGACGCACTAGGGAGACACCTGTACCGGGTGTCCAATTTTCGATGGTTGTGGGAGGTATCTCACTTATTCGTAAAGCTGGAGAGTTGCGGTTTTCGCATTACTGTGCTACTTTTTTGTGAAACGAAAGATGCCGTGAACAAAATTTTCATAGCTCACTTCGTTTTCGAGTTACAGGGTGATTTTGAAAATATTGCATTTTGGAACCACCCTCGTATCGGTCTGTCATTATTGACTCGTTGTATAAACTACTAGTACTGGTATTCATAATTCATTCATTCGACCATGAAGATAACAGTCCAGCTAGGGAGATTGCAAGAATAAAAACAGCTGATAATGTAGCCGATAACTTTTGAACATCGCTGTATATAGCGAAAAAGGCGGTTATTAACAATCGACAATCACTAACGTATTTAGGACAATTGACAATCATTGGACGAAACATCTTTTCGTTGCAAAATTTGTAGTGGGGAACAGGACACATGTTGCATAATCAAAATGTGATAGTACTATCGTTAATTATAGACAATAGCTTATCTATTAATCCGTAAATTTTAATTCTATACATATACACGTTTCATAAAATTGTTCGATTAAAATTTTTCGCAATTTCAAACGCAAAAATAAACGCGTCATTTTTACGTCAGTAGTCTAAAACCATGGGAATATTTCGTTATTAACCGTTGGGGACAGTGTGGTAGGTTAGCTATACTGCTAGCTACCGAATGGCTATAAAAGTTTACTCAAGTGAATCAATATTAATGACTTATCCTGTCAAATTTTTTACACATTTGAATTTAAAAATTAGGCATGTCAATATAAAGTTTTGTATTTTTTTTTGCCAGATTGACGCCACTGCGATAGATTTAAATTCTACTTCAAATTTTGACAGCTGTCAGTGACAAACCTAAATTTGAGAAGGTTGATTCAACATGTTGGAGTTGCAACGCAAAAAGTTTATAATCGAAAGCTACTTCAGAACTGGTCGAAAATTAGATAAACATGGCTGCTATTCGGTTCTCGGCTTCTCTGCCGTGTAGAAAGGTTGTGGTACGTTGTGGTGACGTTTCGATCATCTTGTCGTGATCTTCTTCAGAAGTGAAGTGAAGTGGAAAACTTCACTTCTGAAGAAGATCACGACAAGATGATCGAAACGTCAAGTACCACAACCGTTCTACACGACAAATAACCGAAGAGCAGCCATCAACAGCGGCCGTGAAAGCCTGAAGACTACTTTAAATAATATCATGATTGCCATCATAGATTGTCACGGTAGCCAATACCTGAAAAAGAAATATACATCGAAATTGTAATCAAGTCAACACAAAAAAATACCCTCCCTATGGTACTGCGTGACGTCAGTAACCTTGACACTTCAATAGATAGAAAGATGTAGCAAAATAAAAAAATACGGGTCCATTTTTTTTAACTCGTCTAAGTATTTGATTATACAGGGTGTTTCATAATATATGCGCAGGACTTCACAATGTGATAGCTTTTGAAAAAAGTTTCTATCAACTTACCCTCTGAAATGCACCATTTTTTGAGATACAGGGTGTCGAAAAAATCATAATAAACTAATTTGTGTGCGAGAACTTTTTTTAAGTCATAATTGATGACGATTTTGAAGGAGGCCGCGAGAGGGAGGGGGAAGGGCGTCTCAAAAACCGTACTTTCTCCAGTGGCGTAGAAGTTGGGGAGAAAAAAAACCACCTCCCCAACTTCTACGCCACTGGAAAAAGTACGATTTTGAGACGCCCATTTGAACCGCCAATGTTTTCTACACAAAAAAGGTACTGCTGGTCATGAGCTCGTTAACGTTTGCTTTTCTTACTTGTTCTAATGTTTTAATAAAATAAAACTTATTTCAAAAAATTGACCATGTTTTTCAACATAAAAGTTGATTTTTCTCGAAAACTGTCAACTTTAGACCTCATGACCAACAGTACCTTTTTTCTGTAGAAAACATTGGCGGTTCGAATGGGCGTCTTAAAACCGTACTTTTTCCAGTGGCGTAGAAGTTAGGGAGAAAAGCAACCACTACCCCTTTAAAATCTTCACCAATTATGACTTAAAAAAAATTCTCATGCACAACTTAGTTTATTATGAGTAGAAAATGCTTATAAAAGCTGTTTTCTTTACGATAAACGGTTCTGGAGATATTTGCAAAAAAAAGATTTTTTTAAATTAAATTTCAACACCCTGTATCTCGAAAATCGTGCATTTTAGATGATAAATTGACAGAAACTTTTTTTCAAATTTTTCGGCGAGCTATCACATCTTAAAGTTCTGCGCATATATTACGAAACACCCTGTATATTGTGCAATAACTCTTTAATTTAAAAAAAATTGATTTATCATATCTCATACATTTTCGACTGAGATTTCGCCCTCGAAGTAAAATATGTAGGGTGTATGATTTGTATTATACATACTGAACGTCCTGTATAGTTGTATGTATTTTTATAAGATAACCCTCATTGCCCCCTATAAATTTCGTTCATATAATTTTGAATATTGTTAATAGGAAAGTAATCTTCCGAAGCGTATTTTTTGAGACACCCTTTATAGATATGTATGTATGTATAGCTCTTTCGAAAATATAGCGACCTGATTAAAGGATTAAAAATGTCAATTTTATTTACGGGCGAGTACCCGAGAACAGCAGGAAGTATGTCTGCTTTGGAGGGTCAAAATGCACTGAGAGACTGACTCGGACATCTATCTAACTTAGATAATTGACAAGTTTTTTGGGAGAGGTAGTTTTCAAATTTTATTTTCTCGTATTAAAACGGAAAATGCTCCAAACGAAGTACGATTCACAACAAATCGTTGTTATTGACACATTTCAACAAGGATGAGTCGCTATATCGCTGAAAGAACTATACATGGATTTATCTTTTTTTTTTAATGTACTTAATTTTAACGCTTTTCTTTCATTGTAGTGGGGTGAGATGCCGACGTCGGTCGCGTACATCGGCACCGGACAGATAATGGGCTGGGGTAACAAAGCAATAGAGATCCGTTCAGTGGAATCGGGACATTTAGACGGTGTGTTCATGCACAAGAAGGCGCAACGGCTGAAATTCCTGTGCGAGCGCAACGACAAGGTGTTCTTCTCGAGCGCGAAGAGCGGCTCCTCGTGTCAGATCTATTTCATGACACTTAACAAACCGGGCATGGCGAACTGGTAACATTCAAACACTTAGTCGAAAACAAATCTTATCTTTACTATACATAACTAAGTACATATTTACAATTTATAAATATATATTATTATTATATATTATTTTATACAGAACGTGCATACGTATATATTATAATAATAATAATTAACGGATACGACGATGATGACGTCATGATTATGATAAAAAAGAAAAATGAAAACATTTTCGAACAAAATTAAAATAATACACACATAAATATTATTATTATTACTATAGGTACATAATATATATTATTATATTGTTTTTTTTTAATGTATATTTGTTACTATTATTATTATTATATAGCTCATACCTAGAAGAAGAAAAAAAATCTTTTTTATTTATAATTATCGTTGAAGAAAGAAAAAAATATTAAAATCAGATACTCCTCGAAATGCTTCATTTCACATCACCAATTTCGTTTTTAATCGATGTTTCTTTTAAAATAAATAAAATGATTATTATTAATAAGAGATGTTTCCCCCCCAAATTTTTGTAGATAAAATTTCTCTTAAATAATAATCTAAATCTCTACGTAATTGCATTTATTAATTATCTTAATAATCATTCGATGCATACACATAAACACAAACACACACACACAGTCTCTTTTGGTGCCAACCAGTTTGTTAGTGACGTAAACATGGAATGCTCACTAAAATTTTAGTATATAGTGTTGTAAGAAGAAAAATAAAATTAAACGAGGTAAAAAAAAAGAAAAAAAATTGATCGTAGTAACCTCCTTTCGAATTTTGAATGAAGCTCTTTAGTTAATTTAGCAGTGGTTTCATTCAAAGTTCCCCCCTCTCACCTCGTATATGTACATAAAATATTGGACGATTGATTTCGATGCAAGGTTGTTAGAAATGAAAATTTATCTCGTATTTAATAATTTTGCTTCCGTAAAAAGATAATCGAGGACTGTGCGGAGAACACAGCACGTACCATTTTCCTTTTCCGTTTTAAAATTGTTCGGTTTAGACATCTTCGAATAAGCACAAAAAAAAAAAATCCCTTTAAAATCTTATTACTACAGTTTTATACTAAACGTAAAATTAGGAATTATCAAAATATAATACCGTAATGCTATTATTATTATTATTATCATCATCATGGATAAGATAAAAATAATTTGTCTCTCTCTGTGTTGTGTTTTTTTTTCTTCCGTTTTAAGTTGTGGTGCAATTAAGACTGGTTTACTTTACTTTTCGTATTATTAATTTTATTCCTGCGACAAGTTGATTTAATCCGTTAAGATTTAATTTTTGATCTCGATACACTCTTATACTAATCCGATTATGACCTCGCAGCTCCTAAAACACACAATATATTAATTACAATGTTCGACAAACAAAAAAATAGTTTTCAAAATTTTATATAGAAATGAACTTGTCGTGTGTACATAATTACGTAATACAATAAAAGTAAACGTAAAATGAAATTAAAGTAATTAAAAAGAAAAGGTAGACGCAGAAGATTATATCGCCTTAAACGGTATGTACAATTTATAAGAGAATTAATGAACGATGATGATATCTATTTAGTGATGCCTTTTTAAAAATTAGAAACTTTTTAATGACAACACCTCTCTACTAAAAATACAAAAAAAAAACTAAATAAATAATATAACATTCTGTGTCTGTCTCTATTTCCTGCATTCTGAATTAAATGTCTCTTTTATGATTATTATTATTAATTATTATTATTATTGTGGTATCAATCACCAGCTACTAAATAAATAAATGAATTTTTTTTTATATTATTATGATTATTACCTATTATATATATAGATATATATATATTTTGCTCTACAATATGCTCTTTATTTTAATTTTCCAAAGAGTTGGTATAAGTGTGATTTTTTACGATGTAGTTTAAATAACAATTTATTATTATTATTATCATAATCCGTAAATTTTAAAAACCTATCATTTTATTAATATAATTATTACAATACAAACAAATTGTATATTATGTGTGTTTTATTTAACAACCTTACCCACCTTACCCCTTGGTTGATAAGAGAGATAATTGAATCTTTTCTTATTTGGTGTGTCTAGTTTTATCAAGATCTATAATCCTAACATAATTCCGATTATACAGGATGTTCCATTTTCTCTGTACAGAAAGCAACTTTGTTTTTTTAATAGATGCAATAATGGTTCTTCAAAATACCACGTCAGAAAGTGAGCTACAGTATAAGGGGTGCCCAGAAACTGCTGTCGAATTTGACGAAGAAAAATATGATTAATCTCCGTTAATTCAAATGGAACACCCTGTATATTATTGATCAGTAAAACGCAGAATTAAATATTCTACAACTTTGCTATAGCATTCCCTATACCTAAGTTCAACATTTTAGGCAAAAATGCAGTATATTTCAGTAGAAAGTGAGTAAATTTATGCATCACTTTATTTACTTTAAAAAAATTAAAAAAGAATCAAAGAAATTGTTCGGAATGTTCACTGTTCAAAAAATAATCTAATAAGTTTTATTTTTTTTAATTTAATTTAAAAGAACTAGACACATGAAATGAAGAAAGATACAACCAAGATATTAGACTTCCGCGTAGTAGGTGAGCACCCTGTATAGTCGATTATGTTATCTTCAAAGAAAATATTAAATTTCTAGCGCTGTTATCCATTTTAACTCTTTATAACAATAATGTAAAGGCATTTAATGCATCAATCATTATACTTAAATAAATACGATACAGTAAATATTTGAGAACGCTTATTTTTTCCATAGCACAGTGGATAAGTATCGATGAGTTCTGCATGCGTTTTTCAAAAAATCAAATTAAGCGAGATAGTCATTATTTTTAATAAAAATCATAATCAAACTTGATGCTTTTTTAATGATGTAAAAAATGCTAAAATTTAAAAATTAATCTCTTAAATAAAATTCTATTGAGCGTTGCACCTACATAACGACTATTTATGATAAAAATAGCTAGTTTTATCCATTATTTTTTTACACGACGAAGGTCTTCCATCTCATTGCTAGGGTTGGACGTTGGCCCTTAAACCCTTTTGTCATCTACTTAGTACGGGACCATCCCCCGTTGATTTTAACAAATTATGCTGAAATGTCGTCAGTAGAGGCAAAAAAAAAAAAAAAAATAAACCAAATTTGGGGCTAGCAAGAGAGCCAGGAGGGCAAAATCGATCAGACAATACAAAACAATCAGTGTAGAAATAAAACGAGTTTAATAATGTAAAGATAAAAACAAGCATGGCAAAAGTGTAAATGGGACCTCACACAGACAAGAAGAAAAAAAAATGCCAAGACAGCAGATCCAGCCCAAACAGCCTGAAAAAGCAAATCGGGCTAAGCCTCGGTGGTGGTAGATATCCGGGGCACCCGAGAGGGGGGAGGGGGTTGTCGGGATCGAGGTGAGCCAATTCCCTAACCAAGGGGTTGTCGGATCGAGATACCCTTGTAAAGGTTTTCTCGGCCATTAGAGCAGCGTGTTGGAGAAGAGTTGGAATCTTTAAGTCCTGGTGGATTTGTACATTTCTGACATACCAAGGCGCGCCAATGATATATCTGAGGATCTTGTTTTGTAGGACATTGAATCTCTTACGATGAGTAACTGCAGCACTGGACCAAACTAAGGAGCCGTACGTTAGAATTGGCCTCAAAAAAGTTGTGTAAACTAAAAGTTTTACTTTCATACTAAGTTGGCTTTTGCTGCACAGAAACTGAGATACAGCGGACCTCGCTGCTATAAATTTAGCCACGGTATTTGTAAAATGGTGCTTTAGGGTAAGCCTGGAGTCCAGCGTCATACCAAGGTATTTAACAGTGGAGCTCCATGGTAGGCGGACATCCTCGATAAAGATATTTTCTGGAGGGGCAGTTCTTTTCCTCGAGAAGCGAATGGCTACGCATTTTTCATTTTTTTTACAATAAATTGGAAATTTACTTTTAAGTTGTTTCGAGCTTATATGCAACAGAAATCTGTAATTATATAGATACAGTAAGTTTGGCATTTATAGTATAGATGGCGCATAACTAGGATTTAAAAAAAAACGAACAATCTAAATTGTTTGTTGTCTATTTTGAACTTTGTTCACTCTTCTAAACAAAGCAAAGTAAAAATACTATTATGATGCGGTTTATTTTAATATAATTTGAAAATTGGGCTTCATACACATGTTTGGACAATGTTTTATATCTACTTATACAATTTTGTCCCGTTTACATTGATAGAAGAATAGAGATTACTCGATTAATTTTTAGATTTAATTACTGAAATTTGATATGAACATTTAAAATACGTCTACACATGTGTGTATCAAGCTCAATTTTATAATACGTTTTAAATAAACTATAAAAACATTATATTATGAAATAAGTTGCCTAAGTGTGGCAAAATCACCAGCTGTCAAACGATAGTCGGGCCTTTTATGCAAGAAGAACATAACAATGGATTTGCAATGCCATTTAGCCATTAATTTTCCTCGTTAGAAGTTGTGTTTAGTTGGTGTTACGAAAATAAAGGGGAAAAAATCGCATTTAATTTGTAGAAGATAGTACAGCGTTTTTTAAGACAACTGTCATATAAATTGATAGATGGTGGCGCCCTCTTTTAGACGTTGGTGGAACTAACGCTGAACCGAACTGCTGCAATAAAGGTGTGAAACTGTACTAGAAAGGAAAAGCGGGAATTTTAAATTTATTTGTTTACTATTTAATTTATAACCAATTTATATATTATTTACAGACAAGATTAAATGTTCTACAGTAATTTAACGTGGTTTATTATAATTTCGTGGCTCTTTTTGCAAAAATTAGACGAGAATGTTTTCGTTAATGAGGAGTGAGTTTCAGGAATTGAAAGATAAGTACATAAAGGTCACAAAATAAATATATTAAGGCGAGAATATTGAAAAATACTTTTAATGTAAAACAAAAATATACAAATTGTTGGTGAAGAAAAAATACAATCATCAAATCTTAAATCATACTATAAAAGATTCAAACCAATAATTATCTTAACTCTAACTTATTACTAAGTCTTGCCGTAGTGGATGAACAAATCAGCAGTTCATTAGTACGCTGCGATAGCTGCTCTCCCTCATCTATCGCGACAACCAAGTTTAAATGAACGTAATTTTCGTACGAGTCTGATTAATCTGCCAAACGTTCAATTCTTCATACTCTTCGATACAACCATCGACCTGGTCCGGATTATATCCTTTACTGGCGCATTTCTCTATAGCATCCGACACCTTTATAGTCTTATTATCGCCGGCTAAAGCGCGGATTATTGCGAAAATTTTATCGTTCACGTTCATCATCCTAAAAATAAAAGAATACGTAATTAACCGATTAAGATCCCCTAATCACCGCTCACCTCTGTCCCTTCGTCGCTTCGAAAGTTTGATTCAACGAATCCTTGCTCATCTCCATCAACCGGATGGCTTCCATCACATCGTCCTTCTCCACGGTATTCGATAAACGCAATCTAGCTAGAGCAGTCGATAAACGTAAGATACCCAACAGGTTCCTGGCGGACGTGAACGTCATATCCCTGGAATTACGCGCCTCCCTTCGAAGATCGACGTAGGCGGCTGTGGAAATCGACTCGATTAATCTTCCGAATTCCTAAAAAATAATTTTACGAAACGCTCGACATACCAACGATGAAATCGGTTAATTCTTCCGGAATACTCGGCTCCTTCATCTTACACAAAGCGATGTATTTCCTCATCACGGGCATGCTGAGCACTTCCGTCTCGGTAGTCGGTTGTTTACTGTGCTGGTGGACGTATGTGATATGCTTGGCCAGTCTCAGATCGTTATCCCGATCGGGTTTATCCTGGATGAGCCATAGGAGATCGAAACGCGATAGCAAAGCGGCTGGTAATTGGATATTCTGTTCGATGGTGCGTTTCGGGTTGTAACGTCCGAAAGCCGGATTAGCCGCCGCTAATATGGACACTCTAGCGTTTAAACACGTCATTATACCAGCCTATTCCATAAATGAAACAAAAATAGATTAGAAATAGTATCGATGTAAAAATAGGATCCTGCGGCACAACCTTAGCGATGCTGATAGTTTGCTGCTCCATAACTTCGTGGATAGCTGTACGATCACCATCTGCCATCTTATCGAACTCATCGATGCAACATACACCTTGATCGGCCAATACGAGTGCTCCACCCTCGAGCATCATCTCTCCGGTCATGGGATCTTTCATTACGGCAGCCGTTAGACCAACTCCGGATGAACCACGTCCAGTTGTGTATTGACCTCTCGGAGCTAAACGATTGATATAACCCAAGAGCTGCGATTTAGCAACTCCGGGATCTCCCATCAAGCATATGTTTATATTCCCTCGAATTTTCATGCCATCGGGTCTGCGATCCACACCGCCCACTAACAATAAAAGCAGGGCCTTTTTAACATCTAAATGCCCGTAAATTTCAGGTGCTAGGGATGCGGCTAATTTTGTATAAAAATCATCTTGAGTTAAAACGGCTAATTCGTCAGGTGTTAAATTGGCACCGGCTATTTCATCTTCGGAAGTTTTATTCAGCGAAACGATCCTCTAAAATGTCAAAATTAATGTTTATCCGTGGTTATAACCGCAATACTTACATGAGCCTCCAAATAAGTTTCCGATAACAATCCACCAACGATTTGTCTGTACCCCGTACGAATTAGAGGCAAGAAAATTCCAGTAACGGCTATATGATCTCCTGGTAAGGCGTGTCTAGTCGTATCGCCTCTGCAAAATATCGTTAAAGATCTCGGAATATGTCCTACAGGAACTTGATCACTCTATATAATAAATAAACATTAAATTTATCAAAATTAACTCAAATATGGTTTAAATACCAATTCTTGAATGCGTATCTCCTGAAATTTAATAAATTTCGATCCTCGCGTTTGCAAATATAATCTACCACCCGATTTATTAACTTGACAATCTTCACTCGGACACATATTAATCGGCATAAAACTGAGTCCGTTTACAGGTTGATACGTCTCGGCTCCGCATTGATCGCACGTATAAGTAGCGACACACATCATAGGTTTAACGTCACCACATCTCGTTACGATTCCACGAACGGTTACCAATTTTCCAATATGCTCAGCTTTAACTTCCCGAATCGGAACGATTTTACACGTACTCGATTCTTTGAAGTATATTTCACTAAAATTCAAATTAATTACAATTCCACATTTTAATTTAGACAATACATACTATCTCCTCATTAATTCAGATGGAAATTTATTCTGGGGATTCCTTTGTTCGTTCGGCTGTCGTGCACGATTTTCCATCATTAATCTATGTTCGATGTAGACATCTAAGGCGTCTTTCGCGACGACATCGTGCTCTTTAAACGTCGGCAGCAATTCCTGCACAATATCCGATAACATATTAACGTATCTCCTGCTATTGTTTACAACGACATCAGCTAGTTCGGGATCATAATCGTGCAGATCGTCTAACTCAACGTACATTGCAGATTTTTCACGGTGAGCTAATTTTGTTAATTGCTCGCAATACTTGAAATGTTTTCCTTGATCGTCCTGCGTGCAATGCTCCATAAGAAAAGTTTTCAGAGAATCTAAAATAGATATGTATATTGTTGAGATTTAAAAAGTGTTGTTTAAAGTTTAGAATACCTTTATCTTTGTCGTAATCTCTTGTACCCATCTTAAAAATTATTTCAGAATATTATTGAGTGTAAATACTTTAAATTAAAACTTGAAAACGGTTCAAATCTATACAGCTAAAAAGAAATTTTAATTTTCGACAAAAATTAGGTTAAGTTAAAAACAATTAAAAGCCGTGAACAATTTGGCGGGAAATCATAGTACGGGTGCGTTCAGAAATTTAACTCAATAGGGTAACAACCCAGTCATCGTATACACAGTGTCTCAAAAATATATTATCGATTTTACTATTAAACTATATTAGGTACAAAATATATACGTAAAAATACCGAGTTCTATCAGCTAATCGATATTTGTAATGGAAATTATCTAATAACCACTTTTCTACCGTTTTAGAAATTCAGAAACGTTCACCTGTCTTTTTTATCCTTGCTTTATGAACATACCTACCTGTCAATTAGCGCCAAATTTAAAATTAATTGAAATTGTTAATATATTTGTCGAATGGTACAACTATTTCTGACAGATGTCAAATTATATACAGTCAATATAGTGATAGTAATATATTGCAAATTTCAATTAATAACAGCTCTCAAAAACTATTTTTACATTTAATTTTAATTAAAAGAAGTTTTTACTAAGGACAGGGATGGGGAGAAGTATTATTTAAAAAAATGGGAACAAAAACAGGGGGAGCTGACTATAATCTCTGTTATACGTCAAAATATCTCAATTTTTTGACAGCCGTCAAAAATACTTTATATTTGAAGGAATTTTTTATATTAGAAAGGGGTAAGCGAGGGGGCGGTGACATCAAAACCTCAAGACACCAAAATTTACTACAGGGGGTGGGGAAGGAATATTATTTTTTTTTAAATGGAAATAGAAAGGCGGAAGAGGTGGCGACTGTATCGTTACCTCCAATAAATATCAAAACCCCAAAATATTGAAATTTTCATTTAATTTTTTAGAATCGGAGGAGGGGGTAAAATTAAAAACAAAAATAGAAAGGAGTCGAGGGGTTGTTGTACCATAGTTTTAACAAACGTCAAAATCTTAAAACACTGAAATATTTTTGACAGCTGTCAAAAATTAGTTTATTTTAAAAAAATGGAAATAAAAAGAGGGGGGGCAGACTATTATCTCTGTTAAACAAAAACATCACAATACCGAAATGTTTTTGAGAGACGTCAAAAATAACATATTTAATTGAAGGAATTTTTTATATCAGAAAGGGGTAAGGTGCGGAGGATGGTGACACTGAAATATTTTTGACAGCTGTCAAAATTTTTTATATTTAATTAAAACAAGTTTTTATTACGGCAGAGGGTGGGGGGCGAGAGATACTATTTACGAAAAATGAAAATAGAAAGGTGGGAGAGGTGGCGACTGTACTTTTACCTCTGATAAATGTAAAAACCTCAAAATATTTAAATATTTTTCATAACTGTCGAAAATAATGTTTATATTCAATTGAAATTTTTTTATTAGAATCGTAGGAGGGGGTGGTATTCAAAACAAAAAAGAAAGGGCGCGAGTGGTGGTTGTACTATTATTTCTAACAAACGTCAACAAAATAACATATTTAATTGAAGAAATTTTTTATATTAGAAAGGGTAAAGGGAGGGGGCGGCGACGTCAAAATCTCAAGAAACTGAAATATTGTTGAAAGCTGTCAAAAATATATTTAATTGAAGAAATTATTTATATTAGAAAGAGTAAAGGGAGGAGGCGGCGACGTCAAAATCTCAAGACGCCAAAATATTGTTGACAGCTGTCAAAAATATCATATTTAATTGAAGAAATTTTTTATATTGGAAAGGGGAAAGGGAGGGGACGGTGACATAAAAACCTCAAGACACCGAAATATTGTTGACAGCTGTCAAAAATATCATATTTAGTTGAAGAAATTTTTTATATTAGACAGGGTAAAGGGAGGGGGCGGCGACGTCAAAATCTCAAGACACCGAAATATTGTTGACAGCTGTCAAAAATAACATATTTAATTGAAGAAATTTTTTATATTAGAACGGGGAAAGGGCGGGGGCGGCGACGTCAAAATCTCAAGACACCGAAATATCGTTGACAGCCGTCAAAAATAATTTTTATATTTAATTAAAAGTAGTTTCTATTACGGCACAGGGGGTGGGGGAGGAAGATACTATTTAGAAAAATGGAAGAAATCGAAAGGCAGAAGAGGTGGTGACTGTACTGTTACCTCTGATAAATATCAAAAACTCAAAATATTGAAATATTTTTGACAACTGTCAAAAATAATGTTTATATTTAAATTATTATTTTTTTATTAGAATCGTTGGAGGTGGTGGTATTAAAAACAAAAATAGATAAAGGGCGGGGGAGGTGGCTGTACTATTATTTCTAACAAACGTCAAAATCTTAAAACGCTAAAATATTGTTGACAGCTGTCAAAAATAACATATTTAATTGAAGAAATTTTTTATATTAGAACGGGGAAAGGGAGGGGGCGGCGACGTCAAAATCTCAAGACACCGAAATATCGTTGACAGTCGTCAAAAATAATTTTTATATTTAATTAAAAGTAGTTTCTATTATGGCACAGGGGGTGGGGGAGGAAGATACTATTTAGAAAAATGGAAGAAATCGAAAGGCAGAAGAGGTGGTGACTGTACTGTTACCTCTGATAAATATCAAAAACTCAAAATATTGAAATATTTTTGACAACTGTCAAAAATAATGTTTATATTTAAATGATTTTTTTATTAGAATCGTTGGAGGTGGTATTAAAAACAATGCCGGGGTAGGGAGGTGCCTGTACTATTACTTCTAACAAACGTTTTGACAACTGTCAAAAATAATGTTTATATTTAAATGATTTTTTTATTAGAATCGTTGGAGGTGGTATTAAAAACAATGCCGGGGTAGGGAGGTGCCTGTACTATTACTTCTAACAAACGTTTTGACACTGTAAATGATTTTTTTTATTAGAATCGTTGGAGGTGGTGGTATCAAAAACAAAAATAGATAAAGGGCGGGGGAGGTGGCTGTACTAAAATTGTTGACAGCTGTCAAAAATATCATATTTAATTGAATTTTTTATATTAGAAAGGGTAAAGGGAGGGGGCGGCGACGTCAAAATCTCAAGACACCGAAATATCGTTGACAGCTGTCAAAAATAATGTTTATATTTAAATGATTTTTTTTATTAGAATCGTTGGAGGTGGTCGTATTAAAAACAAAAATAGATAAAGGGCGGGGGTGGTGGCTGTACTATTACTTCTAACAAACGTCAAAATCTTAAAACGCTAACATATTTTTGACAGCTGTCAAAAATAATTTTTATATTTAAAAAAAATCATTAGGACAGGGGGGGGGGAGGGCGCACTAGTACTACTTAAGAAAAATGGAAATAAAACACAATTCAATGATATATTTATTACAAAATAAAAATTATTGTGAATTTGTAAATTGTATTGTAAATAATCTTACAATATATATTATATAATATATATATTATATTTTTTATTTTGACAATAAATAATGATAATACGTTCTAAAAGAATATCAAATAAAAATATCACAAAAAGAGAAACAGAAACGAACCCTCATCATATACATATTAATTTTTAACAATTCTATCTATTACAGTATTATCTCTCTTTTATATATGTATGTACACGTTTTGGACAGACTATTTTACAATAAATCGCATCTAATCGAAACTGGATAGCATCGCTGTATGGAGATTTTAAACTTTCACAGCATCAATTTAAAACTTGATTCGTTTGCAGTTGGGGAAACTTTGGTGAAATATATATTTAAAAAAAGAATCTGTTCAATAACAACAACAAATCATTACTTCTAACTATACATACATGTACACTCCGCGATTTTTTTTTATCGTGAAGTGTATAGCTTATTACTACGATTAAGCATCAAAATGTATAAAAATACTTTAATTAAATATACTATAAATGCCAGCGTACCGATAATAAATACATAAAGACTAGGGAAAATATGGAAAATATATAATAAGTAGTGATATACTCTTAAACCTACTAGAAACTCGTATAAAATCGTTTATGCATCATTTGTTTTAACGATGCTGAGATAGGCAATTGTCATGAGTTCCACGGCCCCCTAAAAAAAAAAAAATAGAAATAAAAAAACATCTGTAATATTGTACCATAATAATGACTCACTTGAATAATCCACAATCTTTCTCGTTAATCTTCAAGTAGGCGTAGATCCCGAACAGGACGGTGGCCGTAGCGAACAACAATCCGTACTTATTCCTGTACTGGAGGAATAACCAATGCGGGATGTAATTGTGCAGCCGGATCCTCCAATTATCGCGGTTATTCCTGTTGTGCCTGTTCCTCAACCGTTCCTCCTTCTTCCTCTGATCGATTCTAAAAAATATAGTCGCACAGATTTATTAAGGAGCTCATGTGAGGTAGCACTAACAAATATGTATAAAAATAAGCGTGAATCTAAGCGCAAATCGTGTCAGGGGTCAAGGACACATCACCGAAACAAATTAGTGCATGTATATATGTTTGTATGGAATAATTTTTTTAAAAATACGCACGAATACAATGATAGGAATGTGTAGTATAGGGTCATATGTCAGTTTGTGATAAGAAGCACACGATTAAAAATATCTCGTTTATTGTTGGTTTCAAATGGCAGGATAAAATAAGAATAAAAACAAACTAATTATGTATATCGCAAAATATAAATAAACATAATAACATAACAATATCCTAATCGATCTTAGCTGTACCTCTAGAGCTACGAAAGAATCCTACGCCACTATGATAAGCGAAAGCCAACAGGTATTTCACGAACGACACTATCTTGTACAACACGGCTTTATAGTTTATTACGTACTCTCTCTGTATCCTGTTCTTCACCTCCTTCTCCATCCTATCCGGCGGGTATTTCTCGTAGTACTTGGACGCCGACACCAGGATCCGTTCGAAATCGAGGTTGTCGGGTATTTGCGATAGCAGGCAGTGTATGCCGGCCATCTCGCAGGGTTCGTCCAGCACCTCCCGCCTACGATACACCACTAGGGCGGCGGCCACGTACAGCGGCATCAGAGGCGGCGACGCCAGGAAGAAGTCGTACAGTCGTACCACGTCGCGGTACTGGTTGAGGGAATGTCCGAACCACGTCAGGTACCAGGGTAGGGCGAACATCGTACCAACTCCTGCGCTGGAATTATATCAAGTCCGATTATAATTTTATTCGTTATATATATATATATAGGGTGCGAAAAAAATATATTTTACAACTCACTCTGTATATTAAATTTTGTTAAGCTATTAAGTAACAAGAGGGGAAAAAAAAACGTAAAAACTGCTTCAAAAGAAGTGATACCACAGTTGACCTCTTTCTTAATATACACGGTGTCCAAGTAGTGTTGTGAGGTGATTTTTAAAATTGCCATTAAATATAATTTAAATTTATTTACAGAAAATCAAGGTACTGTAATGAAAGAGGCAGAGTTGGAAAGTTTTGATGAAAATGACGACGAAGAAGTAGACGATGATAATGAAAAGATAGATTATGACAATGAAGAAGTAGATGGTGACAATGAAAAAATGATGACGATGAAGAAATAGATCCTGGCAATGAAACATCCGAAACGTTAAAGATCATAGTGGAAAACGATTAAGATTTGGAATGCGATCTACAGTGTGTTTCACTTTTCATGGAGACACCTAAATAAGTTTTTTATTTTGAAAGCAATCAATATAAAATTTTTATGAGTTATGTAGGCCACGACAATGCATCTTTTCATATGAATAGAGTTTTTATAAAGTCAAAATCTAGCCAACTACGATTAAAATAAAAAGTAGCGTTTCAAGTCGGGTCATAGTAGCGATTAAGATAGAGCAAAAAAGTACTTATTAAGAAAAGTTATTACAAATCACTCAAGAACTCCAAATACCAAATTTCTCTGAAAAAATTGTAATTTTACATTTTTCTCCATTTTTATGCCATCAGCAGATGATAATTTGTTATTGCAATAATAAGAGTGCCATGAAACAAGAAAACGATTCGCAAATTTTATTCAGTATTAAAGAACAAAATATAGCAACAATTTAACGAACAATATTTTAAATAGGATCTTTTTCAACTGGATCACCTCGAAGACGGATACATTTTTCCAATCGTCTTTTGTGATTCAGTACAACTCGTCGTATTAATATTTCTGGGGAAATTTCTCGGCAGGCTTGTCCGATTCTCTGACACAGTTCCTGTATGTTTTGAGGTCTTGATGCATACACAACATTTTTAATAGTTCCCCAAAGGAAAAAGTCAAGTGGTGTAATGTCAGGCGATCTAGGAGCCCACTCTATTAACGGAAAGTTCTCGTCTAACCATGCTCGCACTATTCTTGCGTTATGAACCGGGGATCCATCTAGCTGGAAGTACAAATCTCGCCTCTCATCCAGTGGTAAATCATCAAGCACATCCATTAATTCAGTATTTAAAAAATGTAAAAACCTTTCTGCATTTAGCGTGTCAAAAAAGAAAAACGGGCCACACATTAATTTTCTGTGAATATTGTCTTTTACAGTTGATGACCCAGTTTGGGTTTTCTGTTGCCCAGTATCTACAGTTCTGGGACGAAACTACACCGTTAGTAGTAGTAAATGTAGCTTCATCACTAAACATAATTTTTTTCAAAAATTCTCCGTCATTTAGATAATTACCTTGAGCCCATAGACAATACTCCATTCTTCTATGGAGATCTCCATCTTCAAGAGTGTGTAAATATTTTGGCTTATACGGTTTCAATTTGTGACGACCGACGGAGACATCTCCAAATTTTAGAGTAAGAGATACATATTTAAATTTCTAGCCATATCTCGTAAACTCGTGTGAGGATTATTACGATACGCTGCTAATATTACTGCATCTAAATGGTGTTCTCGATTGTTCAATCCTCGTGGACGTGGTTTAGTAACATTTCCAGTAGTGTTGAAAATATTATTCAAGTATGCAACAGTTCGATGACGGATAGGTGGACGTTCAGGGTGCCTCGCGTTAAACTCTCTAGCCGCCTCTCGGGTAGAACGTACATTGTCACCAACAATTCGAATAATTTCTACTTTTTCAGCAATACTTAAATGTCTATCGGCCATTGATTAGCAAAGTTCGATAGTTGCAACTGAAGTAAACTGTTTAGTGAATTGACGTTTGAACTGATGAATCGTTTTCTTGTTTCATGGCACTCTTATTATTGCAATAACAAATTATCATCTGCTGATGGCATAAAAATGGAGAAAAATGTAAAATTACACATTTTTCAGAGAAATTTGGTATTTGGAGTTCTTGAGTGATTTGTAATAACTTTTCTTAATACTTTTTTGCTCAATCTTAATCGCTACTATGACCCGACTTGAAACGCTACTTTTTATTTTAATCGTAGTTGGCTAGATTTTGACTTTATAAAAACTCTATTCATATGAAAAGATGCATTGTCGTGGCCTACATAACTGATAAAAATTTTATATTGATTGCTTTCAAAATAAAAAAGTTATTTAGGTGTCCCCATGAAAAGTGAAACACACTGTATATGGAAAGTGGTTTTTGTTTTTGATTCGTTTTATAGTATCTTTATTTAATTTTTTTTTTGTTTTATTTTATAATCCATATATTATATCTATATTTTCATATTCATAAAACCTTTTTTTTAAATTTTAAACGAATTTTTAAGTATTTTAAAAACAACTACAAAATTGAAAATAAACATACAGTCGTTGTATTGAAAGTTTTAAAACATTTTAAATTAACAAAAAGTTCAAGTTCGTATGTTAAAAGGAGAAACAAAACATTATCATAGTTAAATAACTTAAATAATAGTTAACCTCACTTGCACAATTTTAGAAAAATTCTTTATGGATCAATATATCTTATAAAAATTCTAATTGAGAACTATTATTTGGTATTAAAATAATCGTTGATGTTAAAGCAATGATTTCGTGATGTTTAAGTCTCTCCTAATTTTTGACGAATAATGACTGATCATTGACCGATCAATGTTTAGCTACGAAGTTGAGTTAAATTGCCAATTTGGGGATATTTTTTTATTCCGATTGATATGGTGAAAACAGGAAAACAATTGCATATTTAATTTCCGAGATATTCGCGAAAACACATATTTTTTATTGAGACACCCCGTATATTTTTCGATATTCTTAAAGAAAACAATATTTTGAATATATTTATTACTGTAAGCCTAAAAGATAAGCAAGATAAGTTCTTGATAATCTTCAAAATAAAGTGGGCTTCGATTTGTGTCAATAAATTCCGATTTTTGTTGTTTATTATAATTTTTAAATTTGTAGTAATGATGTATTAATAATTTTTCGCTCAAAATCTTGTTTAATTAAAAAAATATCTTAAAATATACAGGGTGTCCCATTAAAAAATACGTGTTTTTGTGAATATTTCTGTAACGGAACATTTGTTTTTTTGTTTTCATCGTCTCAATCGGAATAAAAAATGACGTTGGCAATAATGAACCGCATTAACTGTGGACGCTCTGTAGATATACCTAATACTCTTACGTCATATAACATGTATTTAAAATAATGTACACACGATTAATATAATGTAAGAATAAAACTAAGCAAGCTTTGCATCAATAAACTGTCAAAAATTGACGTTATGTAGTATTATATAAATTTTTTTAAATATAGTTTTCAATTGTTTTGACGTTATCTACGATTTTGATGCAATTTTTACTAATACACATCGCTCACAATTAAATTAAATATTTAATTCTACAGGCAAGATCAAGAAGAACAATTTAAGTTTATGAGAATGGTATTCCACTCAGTGTGGTCTTAATATTGGGAGAATAGCCTGATATACAGGGTGGGCCGTAAAATTTGCAACGTATGGGATTTTGTTTTTCATTATCAGAGTTACAATAAACAATACTTTACTTAGAAGTCTAGAATTTTGCAATTTTCTATTATTATATCAAAAAGCGCGCTCTAGCGGCATCACTAAGAAATAGACATATCACAGGTAAGATAGGTTTGATGGAACAATAAATGCTTTTTCCAACGAGGCCAAGTTTGTTAAAATCAGTTCAGTCGTTTAGGAGTTACAGCTGTTTATTTAAACAACCATTTAATTACCCCCCACCACTTTATTTTAATAGATACGTCAAAAAGTGTTAAACAAAAATTACTCGATTTAAAGCGAAGCTTTAGCTTTAAAAAGCATATATTTTTTGGTAACATTTACTGGGTGGATTTCAGTGAAAAATCACTTTAAAAGTTTAAGATGCCGGTTACGCCCCCTGGTGACCATCTTGGAAATTTGAAAATATTTTCCACGGTCTTCTTTTACCCACTTTAGTCATAAAAATTTTTACCGCAAGTCTCTACGACGAATAGTTTCAGAAATACAGCACTTTGCATTCTTATCTGATCACCCTGTACACACAGAATTTGAGCAAATAGTACAAAATTTTAAACCTTATAAAAATACTGCCATAGCCAAATATAATCCTATAACAATGAAAAATATTTTCATATGTATGTTTATTATGTAATGTTTTATTCCTTTTTACCCCTTCGATAATAAAAAAAAAAATTCCTATACCTATGTTGCAAATTTTCTGGCCCACACTGTACATGTATACAGGGTGAGGCATTAGTTCAATTTTACTCTTGTATAACTAGAGGAATGAGAAAAGTGATATTAAGGATAAAAGTTAACAAGCCATATGCTAAAAAATATTTTTAAGTATACAGGGTGTCAAATAATGACAGCGTAAATCAAATTTTCTTTATTTTAAGCCGAACAGCCTGTATATTTTCTCACCTATCTTTAATCAGTAAACATTTTAAAATACAAGGGCGATTATAATCAAAATTTGCTCTATCTCTGTCATGTATAGACATGCAAATTGAAGATTCCTATCACATAGATCGGTATCAATAAACAATAAAAAGCTTACAAAAATATTATATTAGCAAATCAGATATATCAGATAAACAAACGAGATGAGATGCAAAAATTACGAACATAAATTAAATATATACTTACGTATCCATATGATCGTGCAACGGTTTATCCACCTTTTGTATAACGGCATAGATATAATTAAGCCGATACGAAGTCTTCTCCATCGTCGGCTCCATACATTCACGCAAATGTTCCGTACTCAACACTTCCATTATCCTAAACGCAGCTACTTCACCGACGACTAATAGGAACGTAATAGCAACATCGTGGTAACCCTAAATCGCACCCGATTAAGTCGATCATTTCAAAAATTAAATCCGCCACTTACCTGATAATATCGTAAATGCGGATACTTCATTATAACTCGCATGATAAGCACCGTCAATTGATCTTGTAACGCTAACCTCTGTTTGTACGGAATGCCGGGGGGAAATCGTTTCAACGATCTATTTACATCTAATACTACTTGATTATATTCCTTGTGATCGGATAGTTCTTCCAACGAGGGGACCTGCTCGTCGAAATCGGGATCTACATCTAATAACAACGGCCATATCCGCTTCCTTTGTAGATCTACAATCGTAATACAAGTTTAACCGCGATTATTATTACACCTTATATATATACGCAACCGTTAACTAATCCGTATCGATCTATCGCTAAACGTCTCCATGTTTGTAAAGTCGAATCACCTCTCGATAAAGCATCTTTAATCAGTTCCAATTTTATCTTCTCTTCGGGTGATTCAGATCCTTATAAATAAACAACTAAATATGTAATTTAAAAAAGAAATTGTGAAATACGAAAGGGGGTACCTTCGTCGAATTTTAACTCGGATCTCGTATCTTCATCTTCAATTACATCGTTATTTTGTAGGTGATCATCTGAAGCTGAACTTATCCTATCGCTCTCGTTATTTAACAAGAACGGTTCCTCTTCAGCTTCGGTGCCGTTGGAATTGAGCGATGGCTCCATTTTAACGATATAAAAACGTTTCTTTCGGTATACAATCACATCACATTACTGCAAACCGGTATTTTTTAGCTTAATTCTAAATAAAACGACGATAGGAATCAATTTTGGATTTGCAAAAATTACGAACTTAAAAAAAAGAATATACCTCGACCTGTCAAAAGTTGGGGTATTTTTATTTTTCACCGTCATAATTTGATAAGGAGCCTGGTGATAATAATCGTAAACAATTTATTGTGGAAAACGATAAATATAATGTAAATATTAATACAGCTTTGTAATGTTAATTACTCATACGAATGCTAATTTAAATAACCGCGTTTAGAGGAAAAAAATCACAATTATATATGTAGTTTGGTATAACTGATTTTTACACGTTTAATTATATCTATTATTGTTAAATTATTAACTAAACTAAAACAATATCCTTGTGAATTAATAATTGTATACCTGCTTTATTATAATGCTGCAATAATTACTCAAATTTAAATTTAAAAATTTACGAATTATATGCTATTGTAATTTGGGCTGCAGGTCTGTTCAGAATTTCGTCTTTTTCTTTTCGAAACGTGTAATATGAATGAATATAAACACACGTCAGGGATGTCAGAAGATTGTTGATTTTAAATTTTGAAAAATATTTGGCTTCGAATTAGAAATTAAACCGTAAACGAAAATGTACAACAAAACGATCGAGAACAAGCAAATAGAAGACATAATCGACGCTAGAAAACGCAATGGCGAGTACAATTTCCTATTCAACCGCCATAAATGTTCGAATTCGCAGAGCACCTATCGTTACGCGTATTCGACACCGAGGGGCTACCTAGAGGACAAGCTGATGGTGCCGGATGAATCCGCCATGTGGAACATCGAAGGGGATCTGAACAGCGATCGCGACGGTAACGTGATAAGTATCGGTCCGACCGATTCGGAAATAACCGTCGTCAGAGTGAAAAGGGAAAGTTCACAGTTGAAAGAATCGGAGAATAATTGGGACATGCACGATAAAGCGATACCGGGTGACGGCACCCATCTAGGGGAAAGTCCCTCCTTAGTAAATTTAGTCACGTTGGTGCATTCATCGAAGGAATCGCTAATCACCAGTAACACTTCCGGTGAAAACGTCGAATATATGGTGCCGTTATCGTCGTGGGATCCTCTCGATGAAACTCTCGAAATATTACAGCAGGTCGATTCGGATACGTCGAAGAGTTTTTCGGTGGAGAGCGTGCCCAGCGATCAAGATGGGATAACGGGTGTCGTCGTGGAGGAATCGCAAGACGTGGAGGTTATAAAACCACCTGTCAAAGTCAACCAGTCGAATTTGGCGGGTCGATTGTCAGTGTTTCTCCGGAAATGCTTCAGGAAGCATAAAAATTCAAATCCCCAATGATTTGTTTGTTATCGCCAACATGGGATAGATAAATGCTGGACAATTTAAAAGATTTCGCCGATAAAACGGGGGATTTCTTACAAAAAAATATTAAATGGTAAGTTTACGATTTATAGTGTCGATTTATTTGGGTAATTCGGGACGATTTTAGGGATGTGCTTCAAGGAATCTTGCAAAAAAACTCAGAGACAATGTCAAATAGTAGCAGCGCCTACGAAGTTTTAAGTGTGATTTTACCATCTGTATTGTTAGTATTCATTTGTACAACACTTACGACAGTTTACTCAAGTAAATTAGAAAAGATCCGATGGAGGTATGTTTGTGATTTTTGTATCGTAGCCGTACCACAGATATTTAACATAACCGTATTGGTGTCCGATATACACATCGTACACAGTTTAACTAGTCTCATATCGTTATGTGTGATAATCCTCGCTTATGCTAATCGGAGAGGAAACAAGTACAAAAATGTGAATTTCGGAGATAAAAAGGGCTTCGTTACCAACGTTCGATCCACAACTAATATACTTACCGTCATTGCCATATTAGCCGTCGATTTTAAAATTTTCCCGAAACAATTTAAAAAACAATTAAAATATGGATATAGTTTAATGGACGTCGGAGTTGGTCTTTTCGTTTATGCCAATGCGATAGTGGCTCCGGAGATCAGGACGCGGGACAATTTCCTGAAGAAATCCTTCATCGATACAGTGCCTTTAATAATTTTGGGTATCGGAAGATACGTCGCAACAACTCTAACCGATTACAACGTTTCCATCACCGAATACGGAAAACACTGGAATTTCTTCATAACCTTAGCGTTCACCCGCATCATCGCTTCCATCATATTAATCTACTTACCGATTAAATTCAGCGCAATCTACGGGATATTAATGCTGGTCTTCCACGAGGTTATCTTACAAAACGGTTTAGCCGAATACGTGATGGGTTCCTCTCATCGTAATAATTTCTTCAGTGCTAATCGTGAAGGTATCGTTTCAACGCTGGGATTCGTCGGTTTATATTTCCTTTCGATATCCGTAGGGATTTGGATGAATTTAAAAGAGAGAGGGATGAATTCGTTGCTGGTGAAATTTACGATCATCTGTGTGATTCTCCTCCCGACAACGTTCACCTTAGAACATCATTTCGGTGTATCGAGACGGTTAGCTAATTCGGCTTATTGCGTATGGATTTTATTTTTGGGAGTTTTCGTAACGGCTCTGTTCTACGTAACCGAGATATTTCAGAGATACCTCTACGAGAGATGTGGTTTCGCGAATCATATCACAGTACCTTTCTTGTTAGACGCAATTAATTATAACGGGTTGATTTATTTCCTCCTGGCGAATATACTTACCGGTTTCGTGAACATGTCCTGCGATACCATGTTCGTGGAACCCACGACTAGCCTATTCATATTGATAGCTTACGTTTGTGTCACACATCGATTGTGGTCAGCTTCATGTACGTGCACAAGATCAACTTGAAAGTGATCGTTTCCTATTTAACGAAGCCAAAGCGGAAATCCATGATATAGTATTAATTCTAGTGTTTAAGTGTACGGGATGCAGTGAGATCATATTGTTATTTGTTGATACATTATATTATACAGTATATTTTATTATAATATATTAATGCAATTTTTTCTTTTTTTAATATAAATATACACATGATTTCATTCGTTTATTATTTTAATAATTTTATTTCAGTAAAACAATGTCGTCAGAATAAAAAGTACAAAAAAAAAAGTTCTAAAAAGTATCACAAAATATGCATGAATACTACAATTTATTATAAAATTAATCACAGTTATTCGAGATTACTTTTAATATCAGTATTGGTAGGTTTTTTTAAACATTATTATTATTACGAAGAATAAGTACTTTCCGAGCTGTTTTATATAAACTGTACATTTGATTCAAATATCGGGTGGATCTATTATTGCTTAATAAGTTTTCGATAGTTTATATAAAACAGCCTGTATAATCTACAAAGATGAAAAATCGTAAAGAACCACGTACAGAGTGTTCAATAAATTAGCAGTATTTTGTATTAAATTAATTTTACAAGAACAATTACATTTTATTTTTCATATACAGGATGTTTTTGATTTTATGTGGGCATTGTGATGGTGGAAAACAATTGAGCATCGCGTTGTCAAAATATACACTGAAATTGTATTTTTTTTTTTTAATGGAGGAAGAATTTGATCGTGACAAAAAATTTTAATACATCAAATAGGTTTAATTTTATGACATCGACTTGGTTAGAAGGTTTTTGCCTCTAACGTGGTTTATACATCGAGTTACCGTGATTTTATGGCGCCCTAGTCGCCTAATTTTTGCTTTTGTTTTATTGTTTGTATTCTAAAATTAAATATGTCACCGCTAGATGGCGCTACCTAACTATTTTATTATCATTTTTTTTCTTACAATCTACGTTGGCAATCTGACTTGTAGTTTTAGAAAAAAATTTTAAAAGTTAGTTTGTCTCCGAGCATCAATAACAAACTTTTCAGAATCTCAAAATATGCATTCGTTTTCGAGATATCGTGCTGTCCCATTTTTCGTTGAACACACTGTATACAAGGTGTCCAAGATCATGTGCATCAAATTTGGCAGCGCTAGATTTAATTTGGTAAGGCGGTAATGTTGCCTGCATTGATTACCTACCTAATGTCAATATATTATCTAAGGGCTTCTGTTTGCTCCAAGGCTGGACATATTGTCGTTTAGAACGTTAGTCTCGTGTCGAGGGTCAGACCGAGGTATTTGACGGTACTTTCCCAAGGTAGCCTCTGACCCTCGACGACGATGCTCGTTGGGGGAGGATTACGCTTCCTGGAGAATCGGATAGCCACACACTTATCCGCGTTTATCGTCAACCGCCACTTGGACGCCCATCCGCAGACTTCGTTGACGGATCTTTGGAGACGTCGACAAACCAAAGCATCGTCTCCGGAGGATGAATCAATAGCGGTGTCATCGGCGTACACCGCCAGACTTGTGGAGACAGACCTGGGTATATCGCTAGTATACAGAATAAAAAGTTCTGGTCCTAGTAGCGATCCTTGCGGGACACCGGCGTGAATATATCTTCGGTCGGAAAACTCGCCTCCCATTTTTATAGAAAAGGTCCTGCCGGAAAGGTAAGACCGAATGAGAACTATCATGTTTGCATTAATACCAAAACTGCCCATTTTGAAAAGTAGACCATCGTGCCACACCGAGTCAAACGCATGGGCGAAATCAAGGAACACAGCGCCTCTGCTCCAACGAGTTACGGATCTCCTCCGTAAGTCGGAGGAGTTGGAAGTCGGCCGACAAGCCCTCCCGGAACCCAAATTGCTCATCGGGTAAAAGATTACCCTCGATGATAAATTCGCGCAACCTTGCTAAAATAACTGATTCTGCAATTTTCGATAAGTTCGAGAGGAGACTTATCGGCCTATAACTTGACGGAAAAGAAGGGTTCTTGCTTCGCTTACGGAGCATGAGAACATTCGCGTGCTTCCAGATGTTAGGGAAGGTTCGATGACTCAGCATGGCACTCAGAATCCGCACCAAGATATCGATGGCGCCAGTCGGTAATCTCTTTAGGGCAGTGTTGGCTATGCCGTTCTCGCCTGGTGCTTTCCCGTTCTTGCGAAGGGCTATTGATCTTAGGACCTCCTCGTTTCTCACTGAAGGGAGTGGATCGGCATGAATACCAGCGATACCCCCCAGGAAAAGGTCAACCTCACGGTGTAGAGGGCCGTATTGAGGTTGACCCTCGCCACCACGAAAAACTGTCTCCAGATGCTCCGCGAAGACGTTCGCCCTATCCTCGGTGGAATATACAGGACCTGTCTGACCTTGGAGCGGAGCGCTCGCACCATCCCTAGCTTTTCTTCTCTTTAGCGCTTTCGAAAGGCGCCAGAGAGAGTTGTCATTCGGGATTGCCCCCGAGACACTACGCCACCACTGCTTCTCCCTAAACGACTTGAGTTCTGCGCGCAAGCGCGTAGAGAGATTATTGGAGAATTCATAATCACTAGGGCTGCCTGTTGTTTGAGCCTCTTTACGAGCTTTGCGCTTTCGGCGCAGTAGGTGCCTTAGATCGACCGGCAACCATCTGTCAATTACTGGAGTGGAGACGGAAGTTGAATTTTTGATGGCTTGAGAGACCAAGCCAGTAAAACGCTCAGCAGCGAACTCCAGCGACTCGACACCATCGATATTGAAGACAGAAGTGTCTACGGACTGGCTGACCCTAGCAGTGAACTGCTCCCAGTCCACGGCTCCGCGAGACGAGACCACCGCGGACTGAAGTTCACCCCCCATGGTAATGAAAATGGGGTTGTGATCCGACGACAAATCGGGAGCACTCGTTACGTGGAGATGTGATGGAATACCACGAGTCAAGGCTATGTCAAGAATGTCCGGCCTAGTGCCGGGGCGGAATATATTATCTGTTTAGTTGTCAAAATGGTGACATCTAATTAATACGTAAAGATTATGTTAGTACAGTTTGTATTATATAACCTTAAATATCATCAAATTGACGATGCGATGCGATTTTTTTCATATTTGAAATAAGGGTGGGATGTATTTCGGCGATAAAAAGAATGTACGGGGTGATTTTTAAGAAATTAAACGTTTCGACCTGTCAACGTCAAAATTGAAATTCGCAATTTTGGATTCGAAAATGAAAATCGCCCATATTCAAAGCAACTGCGATGCATACCATCTCTTATAACCTGTCAGTTCTTACGAAATCATCTGTCATAAATAAAAAAAAATCAGCGACGGAGACCTTAAGGCTGTAGACGGCTGTATGATAACTGGCTAACCCAAAAGGAACCAAAAAAAAGAAGTTATAAACATTAATGAAAACAATTTGCCGACAACGGTCCAAAAGATAGTTCAGAAACGCAAACAGGCAAAGAAAAACAAACATAAATGGAGGACAAGGTAGGTACATATATTGTCCGCATGCATCGGGTATTGACTATCGTGATGAATATTCTCAAACAAAACGGTCGTGTAGATCGTGTAATGAAGTGGTCCCAGGATACTACCCTGAGGGACGCCCATATCGAGTAGAATCGCCCATATAGAAAGAAATTCTGTTATAAAATTGAAACGTGATTTGTTTTTTAATTATTTATATATTACTGCTATTTTATCGAATATACTGAAAAATTAAGTTTAGAAATTTGTTAACGTTAAAGTTATCGAAAAGAAATTGAATTATTCTTGACGTATAAAGATGAATTTTAAAGAAACGTTAACGTAATCCTTAAAGACTACTGCATTATTATTATTATTATATTTAGATGATTGTTTATATACAGGGTGTCCAAAAAATTGTTTCTATAACTTTTTTTTTTAGAAGAGAATTTTATGGGATACCCCGTATAAGGAATTGGTCTATCGATTTGGTGACGAATCTAGATTAAATACCTCACAATTCGTCTCGTTTATTTTGTAAATTATTCATCGAAGTGTCATCCGATTTATATCGATATTTCCTGTGAGCGTTTTCGGGGACTTTACAAACTTGTTCTTCGATAATGTCTGTAATCGCATCCTCCATTACAGTTCGTAAGTATTCCACAAATTTCGGATGATTTTTAATGTATCTAGCTGTTAACTCAACTAATCGTAAGAATTCACCTGTATCGAAAGAATAATTAGTGAACTTAGCGTGTGCACCACCTTCCGGATGTTGACCCTACAAAAGACGATAACTTTAACAAGCCATTACATATTTATTTGTCTTTTACCTCATCTTGCTGGAACATTTTGTCCCGATTCTCCCACGTAGTGTATTTCAATCCTCTTAACCTAGTGAGATCTTTATAACAATTCGGGTCCTCGCAATTATACCTGAAATAAACATAATATTAAATCGATATAATAATATCGTCAACAATAATACAATTCAAACACAGCTGCCCAATCGGGTAAGAATAATAAATGCGTTAATCCAGCTCCGTGCATCCCGATAAGCATATCGGTATTCCTCGTCACCTCCAATTGTCGCCTGAAACTCATCTCCTTATTATACACCACCCTCTGTACGGAATACTCATCGTTATCCCTTAACGCCTCGAGTAATTCATCCTCGTTCAATATCCTGCGATATTTCGTATCCCTCGATAATAATGTGATCCGTATCCGTCGATCTACTCGTTTACTAATCGGAATCTCCAATCTATGCAATACGTGTTGGGAGAAAGCGTGGAATAACCCACTATTTTCGCAACCGTGTATAATCGGAGTGTTATAATACAATCCGAAAATCATCCTCGGTAATAATGGTAATATTACGTTCTTGAAACAGACGGTTTCACCGCGGAAAGTCTTCAGATCCCAAACTGGATGTCGAGTGAATGCTTTCCAAGTTTCTTCAAACGCTGAGCGGTAAGTGAATGTTTCCCAAATTAATATGTGAACGTCGGTGGTGAAAGCTTCCGCCGAGCTCGCGTTCATGTGTAAGGAGGCGTATAAATTTAGGAAGTCGCAGAAATGATGGTACATGTTAACGGCTGAAATTCGCAAATTTCACTCCTGATTTCCGTATGTTTAAAAATGGATCACTTACTTGCATCGATTTTTAGAATAAAAGTTGGTTTTTCGATAACGATATCGCATTCGTTATTAACGATAGGTCGCCGTACTAATTCGGTGAAATGTTGTAACTCGGGCCCCCAACTTTGTAAAGGGCTAATATGATCTAAATTCTCTTTTAATCGTTCCGAATGTAATTTGCAATATCCACCTGAAATCGGTACTCTAGAATAACAATCAATCTTGCGCTTATTAACCGTATAATCTTACCAATATCTCTATCGCCTAAAATATCCATTTTATACCGTACAGGTTCAGTTCGCTGCAAAAGAGAAGTGAAATTCATCCAGATATTCCGTCCCCGACAGAACCTCAAATGATCTGAACATTCTAACGAGCTATCCTCAGCGAATAAGGGCTCGCAAATCACCTTCATCTCCTGCAATTGTTGCTTAATATAACCGAAATCCGCTTGCGTGTAAAACGTATTGATCTGATCCTGTTTCGTCTTAACCCAGCCTTTATAGTCTCCGGGACAGTTCGGAGTGGAATATCGGTTTGCTGCATCGCAATTCGGTTCGTACCCCCAGCACCGATTCAAATTTATGTTTTCTTTAAACGGGCATTCAGGATCGCTTTTACATTGTTGGTAAAGTTGAGGAAAATTCGAAAAATGATATTGTAAATGTTCATATGGTATATCTATCGATGTGTAATTGAAAGCTACCGTTCCACATGCCGCAATAAATAATAAAACGTAGAGAAACATTTTCCACGATTTTTTTTTGTTTAAAATCACAGCTTAACGTTTATTATAAGATATTATTTAATTATAATTATCGTGAAAAATTGTTTCTGTTTGTGTATGAGGTTATGTTTGGGTATAAATTTGACATTAATGTAATGATTGTTTTCAACGGATAGCGTCTAATATACTAAACAAGTGCAATTATTGACTCCAACATTAGAGTTGAGATTTGCACAAAGATAGAGCTAGAATAGGCAAAGGATTCATATATATGTTGGATAAATTTACATTGTCATATTTGAGGTTTCGTTTATTTTATCCGTTTATCTCGTATAGATATTGATCGGATACCGATTAAATGATATAAATGCGTATAAGAACAAATTTCGTAACTTAGTAAACTTCGGTTTTTATTATAGATAGCTAAGTAAATACTATTAAATATATTAAGAAAGTCCATCAATAATTTCCCCAATAGGTATGAAATATATGTTAAATCTTCCGCACAAATAATATATAATACTTAAATAATCGTTATGAATTGGTGCATAAAAAATATTCGCAAGCAAGATTTTCCCAATAATAAATGTTGATTTTTAACAGTGATTTAATGAAATGAGAAAAATCAAAAACTATTTTCAATAACTTTGTATAAGGTTTATCTCTATAGTTAAAAGAATGTTAAAATATTAAAACTGACAATATTACAGATATTAAAATTGGACAAATACAAGACATCTAGATGTCTTGTTTTATCCAATCCAACGTTTTATCCAATTTTAACGTGTCTGTAATTGTCATATTTCACGCGCCAATACCTGAAACAAAGTTATTGAAAATAGTTTTGTTGATTTTATGGCACAAAGATTATCAATATCCCAGAAATCACTTTAAAAATCAATTTCAACAATATTTGGGAAAATCTTGTTTACGAATATTTTTTATGCACCATAACCCATATAACGCTAAAAGGTAAGTATTAATTTATTTGTGCGGAAGATTTAACAATATTTTGATAATCTATGGGGAAACGCATTGATGGACTTTCTAATATATTTAATAGTAATTTACTTGGTATCTATAATGGAAACCGAAGTTGCAAGTTATTCTCTATTTATTCCGCTACGCATTTCATATATTTAAGTCGGTATCCGATCAATATTAAACGAGATAAACGGATAAATACCTAAACGAAACCAAAATAACAATGTAAATCTTATGGGCGTATATGAATCCTTTGCCTATTCTAGCTCTATCTCACTTTCAACCTCTTAAATGTTAGAGTCAATAATTGAACAGAATGCGCTATCCATATAATAATACATCCATGGTATAAATTTGACAATAATGTAATGATTGTTTTCAACGAGATGGCGCTATATAGTTGATATAGGTCTACGTATAAGCAACAAATTTCGTGTTTACTAAACCTGGCTTTAATTAAGAAATGTCATTCCTATGCTTTATTACATGAAACAAAAAAACATAATTAAGGTATATAAATAACGTTTAATAATAGAACAGGATTTATTTAGAACTTCTTGCGATCTATTGGCGATAAATTGTAAGCATGGAGTCAGCACAAAGTTATATTTACATTGGCGCCATAATATATTATTAGTTCGACTTCAGCTCGCTTAGAACATTGACGATTGCTATGTGGTATAAATTGTTTTTATTAAATATTTGGATAAAGGATATTTTACTTCGAAGCAAAATAATTATTTTAAAGTCATAAAAATTATCAATTACGTGCTCGAATCGATTTTTTCCGCTGCAGAAGTGCTGCTGCAGACGGCATGAAGTAAAACTGAAATCGTCGTTTCAATTACTATATTAAGTATTCGGCTTCTGATCAAATGTTAGTTGACAAGCCTTATGAACGAGAAGTAAAGAATATTTAATAGGATGTATAAGATCAAAAGGTAGAATGATATCTATTATTATATTAAAACTGGAGAGCATAGTGTAATGCAATTAATAAAAAGAAATTAAATAGATATATATTGATACTGTTTAAACCTGGCTTTATTTAGAAATGTCATTAGTGACAATAATAAATTTAAATTACTGAAAATGTCTAGTATTTGCTAAATATGCACATGAATACGAATTTAAGAACATTATTGACGAATATAAATAATATTTGATATTTATTTCAAGCAAATTTTTATAGATAACTAAACATTGACAAGTATAATTGAAAAGCCGCACTTACACGCAATCATTTTGATGAAATTATGCTTTTTGTCTAGTTAATTAATTGTCAATGTCTTGCATTTAAAACTCGAATAGAAAATGAGAATTCAAGGCGAAATTTAATTCTTAAGTAGCATTAAAAAGCTGGGCAAGTATTAAGATCAGTCTGAGAGGAATTCTTGCTCTTAAGGCTAGTTCATAGCTCTCCGTTCGTATGTTTGCGTTGACCCATCACTGCACGTTATTTGTGTACGCTTCGCAGTCTATTCGTTGACAGATAAAGTTAATTGAAGTTGAACTTTGTCCGCTTCCGTTTACGAAAGAAGAAAATTGGTACACGTAAAAACGCAAAGCTACGAATCGCTAGATGTTTAGCCGTTAAACGTACGAACGAAGAGCTATGAACTAGCCATTAGTTCGTTGGGTGCGTTCAGAATTTTGTCTCTTTCTCTCTCTACGTTTGTAATAGTAAAATAAATATAAACGATAAATATAAATAAATACTTACCTTTCGATACAATTCTACCAATTTTATTCATTCTATCTCGACGGATGAAGCGCCTTATACTTATATTTAACGGAGTCGTAATAAAACTGCATTGATGATTTTTCAAAGAAATTTATTATCATAATAACAACAACAATGCCGCGCATGGGTATAGCAACGGCGACATCATCATCATCATCATTCATCTACCAGAAACGTATTCGTAATTAATCATTTTTATAAATGCATTTATTTTAAATAATAAAACGCGCGTACTCCCATCTAGCGGCGGACCGCCGCAATAATGTATATACGGAGTAAACGCCGGAGCATTTTGCCATCCCTTTTTTAAATAATTAATTCATTATTCGTCATCATCATATCGTATTACGATTTATTACCGCCGTTTTTCGAGATATTATCGGATTAACGCAGTAACGGGAGTGACAGGAGGGCAGAGCGGGACGAAATCGGATAACACCTCGAAAGACGATACAGAGATAATAACGGAAGAATTTAATTTAATTCAGCAGCACGAAGATATACGTTTGCGTTTAATTATTATCGTATTCGTATTTTTTTTTAATACAGTTGCAGTCACAGCTCAATGAGTTTAATTGAGGAAACACGAAAGAAAAAATTAATTCAATATAATTAAATTAAAGGGGATTATTATTATCGTTTTTCCGTTTATTACATCTTTAAATTTTTGTCGTTTTAATATTATCCTTTTAAGATTTATAATCGCGTATAATAGAGGAAATATATTAACTTAATAGGCACGTATCTTTTAAAAGCATACAGTATTATTATTATCACAGTAAAAAAGATAATAAATAAAATAAGGGGAAAAAAAGAGAGATAAAATTGAAAAGAGTTGAGATTTTTATTCTTCTTTTTTTAACCCTCTCATGCATTGTGTTAAGGGGCTTCAGAAGGTAGCTTTGTATCAATTGGTTATATAAGAGTTCTTTATAGCGACACTAGGGGAAGGAAGGGTAGGGTAAAGTGGAATAGCTTTTCAAATTTGCTACTTTTAGCGGGAATAGAATCTTTTTGTGCAGTTGGCTAAACTGTCATAAAGTGTTATGGGCGCTACGCAGCTGATTTTCACTCACAATGAGTACATCTTGTCTGAGATCAATTTCCTGTAATAGTTCAGTGCAATTTTTAAAACAGTGGAAGCTATAATTTTGAAGAAAGTCGTTATTCTGCAGTTTGAACTTCGAAAGAGGTAAGTTCTTCACAGTTTCTATTCATGATTGCGCACCAGTACTATTAATGAAATTCAAGTTTTTGTTATGATTTTACAAAGATAGAGCACGTAGGGGTAAAGTGGACAGGTCGATTTTTCACAAATTTATGAATTGCTGTTCGATCGGTAAGACAGAACAAACTTTCATTTGGTAAGGCGGCAAAACAATACAATGTCCCTGTAGGAAGCTTGTTTCGGGCGAGTCCACAAGGACCAATCCGCAGAAGAAGTGTCAAGAAAAAAACTGGGACGCTACACCAACACATTCAGTGCTGAACAAGAGAACGAACTTTTAGTTTTTCTATTGGAAATGGAGAAACGATTTTATTGATTAACTAATGATGAGTTCAGACAATTAGTTTATCAATTTGCAGAGCTTAACAAAATACCGCATCGATTTTCACATGAAAATAAAATGGCTGGTAACGATTTTTTGTACCACTTTAAACTTTCTTTGCGCCAACCAGAAAGCACTTCATTTCAACAGAGTTGTAGTTGACAAGTTTTTCAATATTTTAGAAGAAAGTTACGAGCAATTTAGATTTAAGCCACATCGTATCTTTAATCGCGATGAAAAGGGGATTTCAACAGTTCCAAACAAACAGCCAAAAATTCTATCCATTAAGGGCAAGAAGCAGGTTGGAGCTGTTTCGTCAGCAGAACGTGGTGTTCTAATAACTGTTGAAGTTGCCACGAGTGCAACTGGGATTTTTCTACCACCTCTTCTAGTGTTTCCTCGTGTGAGACATAATCCATTGTTTAATATTGGGTTGCCAGCAGGTAGCATCGTGGTACTTCACCCTTCAGGATGGATGCAAATGGAAATATTTGATAAATTTATTGGCCACTTCATCGAGCACACCAAGAATGTCAATTTATTGCATAAGTGCAAAGAAAAGCACGTGCATGTGGTAGTGATTCCGCCGCACACCAGCCATAAATTTATTCGCAGGAAGTAAAGTGTTGGCTGAGAAACAATCCTGGGAATGATGATAGTCCTCTCTTCGGAAAGGCATTTTTAAAAGCTGCAACAGCAAAGCTACAGGAATTTGGCCCTTTGATCGCCACATCTTCAAGGATGAAGATTTTGCTGCTGCTGGCGGCAACCAGTACTATCACAGGAAAAGAATTTGTCAGAAGTGCCTTCCACTTCATCTTCTTTCCGGCCATCTACCGAACCTTCACAGCAGGCATCCCCTTCAGCTTCTTTCCGGCCATCAACTGAACCTTCACAGCAGACATCCCCTTCAGCTTCTTTCCGGCCATCAACAGGCACGCACTTCATTTTCACCTTTCGATATAATTCCACTTCCAGAAGCTCGTCCACGTGCTAATCCGCAAAAAAACGGAGAGGAGGAACTGCAATGGTGACTTCATCTCCCTACCTAAAGCAACTAAGAGAAGAAAAAGAAAAAGCAGTCAAACTCATCCCTAGAAAGCGATTGTTTGCTACAAAAAAAAAAACATACAAAACCAGATAGTTCATCATCAGATTCAGATGTTGAAGAAACACTCTGTCAAGATAGTGGTGATTCTCGTTTGGATGAAGCAATTACTTCTGATGAAGAAGGTAGAAAGGCATTTGATCTTCAAAATTGTACCTCCTACGATGTAGGAGACGATGTCTAGATAGAACTTGAATGTGAGAATGAAAGGTATAAAAAACAATATGCTGCCCAAATTGGGAAAGTTGACAACAATGAAGTGGAAGTAAAATTTACGAGAAATTATCGAAGACATCATAACATTTTTGTTTCTTCCACCAGTTGATGAATATGGTAGTGTTATTGTTGCTAATGTTCTAGGAAAGTTCAGAAAACATAGGGAGTTGCGACATGGACAGCTTCAGTTCTTTTAATGTTTGTTTCATTTTTTTTTATTGTAGGCCTATAGAGGCTAATTTTGAAAATTAACACTCGAATAAAGTGTTTAATTTGAATAACTGATGAAATATTTTATTTAATATACCCTTCATTCATAAGCAGATGTGCTGATAATTGCTCTTATAAGTGTATTTTAATCTTTACAGGGTTAATTATTCAACAAAAACACAGCCTCTGATGTGAGGATTAAGTTTAGTATTCCACTTTACCCTTCCTTCCCCTACACATCCTACCAAAGAACGCAAAGTTCTTCTGATTTTTTAGAATTTGACTGAGACAACAGTAAAGAAAAAACGAGAACTTAAAGGAATAAAAAAATGTATTTCCCGCGTTTTATTACACGTCAAAATTCATTAAGATCTAATAATAATAATATTAAAAAGACTACACGAAGGACATTTTGGAATAAACAGGATGATTGACGAAGCCAAGGTAAAAATTTACTGGCCCAAGATGAATGTAGACAGCGTAGCAGATGTGAACTAAATCAAAGAATAAACGTGAACCAACCATTGCAAATACCAGGAGAACCATTTCGATGGATATTTTAGAATTTGGAGAAATTTTCGATATACAGGGTGTCGCAAATAGTAAGCCTATTCCACTAACCACAGATAATTGCAAGAATTGGTAAATTATGAATGCACGCGAGAGGGTTATAATTCAAATGGGGCCGTTTAGATCCTCGTATTTTAATTTATTCGAACGTTGCATTACAGGGAAGCAATAATTCAACTATAACTAATAATATAATCTAACACGGTGATCGATTCGCGCAAGAGTGTTAGGGCGCTGTTGAGAAACACCATGTTACGCAAATTAATTAAAATAAATAATAAAAATAAATTGCCTCGAATACAGATTCAATAAATACAAAGATAAAAAAAAAAACTACATATATCATCATTATTATTAGATATTATTACGTTTTATTATCGTAATCACGCTAAGATTTATTCAAATTAACGACTGCTCTACTCGACTCGAACCGTAACAATCGCACATTGCTACGAACATACCATGTCTCACATTTATTTATTTATTAATTAATTAAAATTCCTTTATCATCATCATTATTAATAATCATAATAATAATAGTTATAATAAGTATAGTTTAAAAAAGATCGGTAATATCACAGTCGTATCTTGTCTCTTGTATGTATGTATATACTATATATATATCGTATATATTCACACATGTATATATAGATAGAATACTCTTAGCGTCCACCTATCCAACGCATACATAGATCACAACGCGAAACTCGTTCTAATCGCCGTCGTCGTCAGCTGTAACTGCAACTCTCTCTTTTTCTACCACCCTGTATATGTATGTCTTTATGCATGTGTGTGTCTGTTTATATTTTTATTTTTTCAATTAAAAGTTGGATCGATCGTATATAATGTGCGTACACGCTCAAAAAACTAACAGGCGGGTCCCGATACGCGCGGATAAAATAAAAATAAACAGTACAACGAATCGACCACACTATCCGCACCTGTTAATTCGAGCATCGCCGCCGAAGTCGTTATACAGGGTGATCAGTCACGATTAATAACGATAGAATTAAAAAATCAAAATCAATTCGAGATTTTAAATCGGATATGCAGGACGGTAACAAGCTCGTTTTAAAAGTAATCTATCCGTCAAAATATCGAAAATGACAAGTATTACGATATTTTGACAGCTGTCAGATGTCATTAATCGAACAAATTGTCGCTATGTGATAAATAAATGAAGAACTAGTACATCCAAGTAAAACGAAAGACGTTTACTTATTTATTTCGATTAAATAGAGCTCATCCAAATTTTATTTTTGATCGTTCGTCGTTCGTGACGTCACATCCGTACCTAAAATAAGCTTAAAATCGGATATGCAGGACGGTAACAAGCACGTTTTAAAAGTAATCTATAACAAAATATCGAAAATGACCGTCAAAATATCGAAAATGACAAGTATTACGATATTTTGACAGCTGTCAGATGTCATTAATCGAACAAATTGTCGCTATGTGATAAATAAATGAAGAACTAGTACATCCAAATAAAACGAAAGACGTTTACTTATTTATTTCGATTAAATAGAGCTCATCCAAATTTTATTTTTGATCTTTCGTCGTTCGTGACGTCACATCCGTACCTAAAATAAGCTTAAAATCGGATATGCAGGACGGTAACAAGCACGTTTTAAAAGTAATCTAGCCGTCAAAATATCGAAAATGACAAGTATTACGATATTTTGACAGCTGTCAGATGTCATTAATCGAACAAATTGTCGCTATGTGATAAATAAATGAAGAACTAGTACATCCAAGTAAAACGAAAGACGTTTACTTATTTATTTCGATTAAATAGAGCTCATCCAAATTTTATTTTTGATCTTTCGTCGTTCGTGACGTCACATCCGTACCTAAAATAAGCTTAAAATCGGATATGCAGGACGGTAACAAGCACGTTTTAAAAGTAATCTAGCCGTCAAAATATCGAAAATGACAAGTATTACGATATTTTGACAGCTGTCAGATGTCATTAATCGAACAAATTGTCGCTATGTGATAAATAAATGAAGAACTAGTACATCCAAATAAAACGAAAGACGTTTACTTATTTATTTCGATTAAATAGAGCTCATCCAAATTTTATTGTTGATCTTTCGTCGTTCGTGACGTCACATCCGTACCTAAAGTAAGCTTAAAATCGGATATGCAGGACGGTAACAAGCACGTTTTAAAAGTAATCTAGCCGTCAAAATATCGAAAATGACAAGTATTACGATATTTTGACAGCTGTCAGATGTCATTAATCGAACAAATTGTCGCTATGTGATAAATAAATGAAGAACTAGTACATCCAAATAAAACGAAAGACGTTTACTTATTTATTTCGATTAAATAGAGCTCATCCAAATTTTATTGTTGATCTTTCGTCGTTCGTGACGTCACATCCGTACCTAAAATAAGCTTAAAATCGATTGTAAAATTCAGTAACGACGGTGATTTAGCGATTTCTAATTCCATTGTAGATTGGCTTAGTTAGGCGTTGGTTGACAGCTTGTTTTTGTTTTACATCACACATGATAGGTACGTAACCTGACCCGTCGAATGACAGGTACAACCCCCATTCTTTTTAAATAGGAAGTATATTCAAAAATGTTATCGTTTTTAAATTTGTTGTAACAATTATGATAGAATAAAATAAAATGTAATGCAAAATGTCAAAAAAAAAAAAGTAAAACCAAAAAGAACTATGAATGTCAACGAAGTAGATGTTCAAAATGTTCACCATGAACATAATATTTTTGAATAGAGGATAAAGAGACCTTTCAAACGATATATCACAAGCCTATACTTCCTATTAAAAAAAAATGAAGGTTGTACCTGTCATTCGAAGGGGGTTTTTTATGCAGAAAACATATAGAAAACATTTTTCTACTGGCTTTGATAAAGAAAAAAAATAAGCAAAGTTATCCTGATTTATCACTTAGATTCTGAAATATATTGTCCTTTTTTTTTTGAACCACCTTGTATAATTATTAATAATACACTAATCATCGCCCTGTAGATCTGACTAAAATCTCAGTAGGTATAATAAGATAGCTAACAGGCCACCCAATCGACGTGGACACGCTGTATAAGCCGGGCACTATATATATATATATATATATGGCTAAGCGTCGACTCATCACTCGTTAGCGGACACGCTGTATAAGCGGCCTCTTTAGCTTGTTTTTGGAGTAGATTTTAAAAATCGATTGAAACTAGGTAAGACGTTTTGAAGATTAACTCAAAAACAGGTCAGGTAATAATCAAAAATACTTAAAAAAAAAACAAAAGCGCATCGCAAAACATAGTCATAGTGCACCTGTCAAAATTATTATTAATTGCCTGCACTGCAATAGGTATTATTATTATTATTATTACACTGAATACTTAACAGTTTGACAGTTGCAAACATTGCACAAAGATGGTCAACTATATCCGTCTTTTGTTTGTATGTTATGTATTTGTTTTGTTTGACAAAAATTAAATTTAAAACCACTATGATGGCTGCAATTTTTAAGATAACGATAACGTTTTTGGTATCATTGTAAAGAGAATTTCCATCTCTTTAAGAATATTTAGGAAAAACATAACCGTTGTATAAAAAAAATAAAACTATTTTGCGATGCGCTTTTGTTTTTGTGTAATTTGTATTTTTCATTATTATGCTTTATTTCTATCTCTTATAATAAAAAAAAAAACATGTAAGCTTGGACATTTAAAATCAATCAGACTGTATAGTGCCCGGTTTATACAGGGTGTCCACATCGAGTTGACGACCGGATAGCCGTATAAAATACATTTTAATCTCAAACTGATTTATCGTTTAGCTTGTGTAGACGTCGAGATATCGAGTATACAGGGGGTGTCCAAAATTTAAAATTCACCATCGCTAACTGGTGTTTATTATCGCAGTCGCGATGAAGTTGGTTGAATTAACAAGCTGATAATATTTTTGCACACCGATTGAGATGGTAGAAATACAGAGTGGTCAAGATAAAAAAGACATTTTGAACTGGAGCGCCCTAATTTATATTTCACAATATTTTATAACTCCAGCCCCCGTATAGATAACGACTTTAGCGACGATCGATACGCCGGCGCCATCTATGATTTACTCGCGCATCATCTCATTCGCGAATAGACTGACTAGGCTAGCGTTACATCTACTTATACATTTTTTTCTCCAAATTATTAATTATAAATCATCATTTATTAATACTTATTACTTCGTTCCTTTTGCGTCCACCTAACTCACTACATATGTATCATATCATACCATATCTCTGAAGAACCTGATCGATCGCTTCCGATCGAACCACCGTTATGCTACCAGACAATAAATCGGGATAGCAAAATCTTTATTGATTAAAAAAAAAAAACCTTACTGTACGATTAAGGGGGTATTATTATACAAAACTTTGTAAAGAGAAACAACACGCCTTTATTACAATACATTTTGTTCTTGTTTTTGTTTTGTTTTTAAATATATCTTTGAAATAACATGCTTTCCTATTAAACCGTTTTTTTTGTTCCCCTTCTCAAAAAATCCTATTAAAGAAAGAGGAAGACGTGCTTTATTTTTGCGAAAAAATAAAAGAGAAAAAATTTATCCTATACAGGCCGTCCAAATAACTAAATTACGCGGACGACCCCGTATAAGACGAAAATATCGCATTAAAAGATTGGATCTGATTATTTACATTTTTTTTTTTTAGCTACGAATCTCTCCTTCATTTCCTCATTACTAAGAGTTCTCCTACAGATTAGTTTTAAACAGTTGCCGCGTTAATTTTTAAATACACTCCGCGACGACGATTCATCTCAAAATAAAATTACAAAAAAAAAAAGAATTAAATCAGAAAAAAGAACAATTTTTTTTTTTTTCATTTTTGCAGACCTAAGTAGAATATTTATGGGTTTCCTTATTATATCAACAACAAGTACATTATCTGAATATTAAGAGTCGGCGTTGATCCAGGATGAGAGACGACCTCTTTACATTTTAAACTATAATCCTCGCTTCACTCGATCTCATTTTTTTTTTGTTCCCCCGATCTTCTTTCAAACAAAAAACAAAAAAACCATACACATATATGTATATATATATATAGATACGAGACAAACTAAAAAAAAAAAAAAAAAAAAAGTTCAACCAAATAAAATAGTTTTATAATGCCCTAAATGTAAACAGGGGGGTTGTTGCTAGGTAAAAAAACAATGACATCCTGGATTGATTGATTGATATTGATTGAATATAAGAGAGTGATTAGGGGTAGTAGTATCGTATGTGTATTGAAGATAATTTTTTTTTTTAGTTTTTGTTTTTGGTTGCGATTTGCAAGTTATAAGTTTTTTTTTGTTTCTGTTTCGTTTAAATATATATTACATAAATTGCGTTTTTTTTTTTTTTCCTCAATATATATATTATATGTACACAGTTGTACGGGAGACCTCGTTTTTTTTTTTGTTTGCGTTCCGATTTACCTCTTCAGCGCGAGCGCTAGCGCCATCTACCACCAATCGTCGGTGGTGTTGTTGTAATTCCCACCGTAGTTGCCGCCTCTATCGTTACCGTAGTAACCACCTGTAAACAAATAAAAAAAAACAATTAAATCGAATTCCCTTTTAGTAAGTAATCACGTTAAGAAAATAATAAAACAATTGCTTTAATTCGTACTACATATTTGTTTTAAAGCGATTTTAAAACAATGACGTTTCCGAGATATTATCGAACATCGTACATTTTTTATCGTGATCCAATATATCCTACGCTATTTTCGATTTACAGTAAGTATGCATAAGTTATCGATAATTTGTTTATAAATAATGAATTCGTATACATCTTTGATAAATGAACTTTACTCTAAGATGGATTGCAAAGAAAATAATACATAATAATGAAATGTTTTAAAAAGTGGCAAATTTAAATAATATAATGCAAATAATTTGTTAATCTTTGATGTATCCACCTTTCGCTCGAATCACTTGCGTAAGCCTGTTTGACCTGCTATTTCCTAGATTTTGGCTAAACTCCAATGGAATGTTTTCCTATTCTCCTTACAATATGACCCAACAGTTGATTTGCATTTTTTAGGCGCCCTCCTATGTCTTGCTAGTTATTACCTGTCGTTCAAACAGTACAGACGTGTTTATATTGCGTGCGCAGACAATAATTCAGTATTATAATAAGCGGTAGACGGGTATTAGTACTCTGCCGAAATGGCTTCACGTTGTGCGAAATGTGAAATAGACTTAAGAAGTAGAGATAGATATGTACAATGTAACGGTTTTTGTGAGAATTTTTTCACCAAGGTTGCGCTGGTTTGTCGGATATAGTATTTAAAGTAATTACTGAGAAGAATAACGTTTTTTGGTCTTGTGATACGTGCGGTATTGGGAAAGGATGTTCTCTTAGAAAAGTACTCACAAATTTTGAAAATGCATTCAATCAATTATCCTTGGAAATTCAAAATAGCAAATCAGAGACTGATGTGAAACTAACGTAACAAATTAAAAAAATCGGAAAAGCCGAAAGTGGAAGGTCAGTCACTACAACAAAAAATGAACTGAGAAAGTTAGTTGACCCAACTGAGATAGAAATATCAGGATTAAAAAGTGTTAGCAATGGAGGAATTGTAATTGAATGCAAAAATACACAGGCAATATCCAAACTAAAAGAGGAGGCGCAATCAAAGTTAGGTGAAAGTTACGACATTAATGAACCACGAAAACGGAGACCGTGTATTAAGATAATAGGAATGAGAGAAAAGCGAAATATCGTGGAAATAGAGGAGAAGTTAAAGGCGCAAAACAAGTTACTGAACACTAAAGATTCGTATATAAAAGTTTTACATTTAGCAGAGATGAAAGCAATCCAAAATCGACCGGTTAGATATTTTGCATATGTCGAAGTTGATGCAAAATCGTATAGCAAATTAATAGAGGAGAGGGAAGTAAGAATTGGATGGGATGTCTGTAAAGTATTTGATGGTATTACTGTAACAAGATGTTTTAAATGCTGCGGTTACAACCATAAAGCTAGTATTTGCAAACGAGGAGACGAGGTGTCCAAGATGTGCAGGATCACACTCTATCAGGGATTGTAAAGCTACCGAAAGTAACTTAAAATATATAAACTGTGAGGAAGCGGTACGTAAATTGAATTTGAGAATTAAGATAAACCATGCAGCCTGGGACCCTGAATGTTCTGTTTTTAAGCGAAAATTAGAGATAGAAAAAAGTAAGGTACATTTTTTAGAATAAATAATGTAGCGTGCAATCAAATTTTGTATGTTAATGCTCAGAGTTTAATTGCCAATTTTGAACTTGTACAAATGGCTATTGAAAACTATAGTCCCGCAATAGTTATGTTATCCGAAACTCATGTCACAGAGGAAATTCTTGAATCTGAAATTTCGATAAAAGGTTACAATATTATTAGATGTAACTCTTGCAGCAGGTATAATGGGGGTTGTTATAATGTATGTTACTAAGGTAGTTTAGAAATACTGCATGAAATTACTAATGTAGCGTTTAGAAATAATTTTTATGGGGTATTGTATCATAGTCCGAATGCAAGCGATGCTGAATTTTTAACATTCTTTGAAACCTGGTGCAACCAGGGGTAATTCAAAAGCAATGTGGACAAACCTTAAAGAATTAATTAATAGTAACAATAGTAGAAGGCCTGAAAGTGTTAAGTTTCCTTCTGGAACAGAGTCGCAAAACGTATGTATGTATAGCAGAACAATTTAATAATTACTTCATTGATAGTATCACTGAAATACATAACAGCATTGATGTTGCTCAAGATAATCTGGATTTTAATATGGTTGATACTGGAAACCAAATCCTACTTAACAAATTTGAACCACTGACATTATCTGCATTGAAACGTGTAGTTACTTCTATGCAAAGGAAATCCAGTACTGATGGTATTGATCCCACTATTGTTGGAGATGCTCGGCGAAACATTGCTGCATATAATTAATGAGTCCTTTACAACGGGGGTAGTTCCGAGAATTTGGAAGACATCTACGGTTATTCCTATACCGAAGGTGAAGAATGCTAGGAAGTGTGATAATTTCCGACCTATTAATATGATGCCCTCTATGGAAAAGATCATTGAACAGGCTGCTAAGGAACAACTGGAGGAATTTATCGAAAGAAATAAAATTCTAGCAGACTATCAGTCCGGATTTAGGAAAGGCCATTCATGTGAAACATCATTGAATTTAGTACTTGCAAATTGGAAGGAAGAAATAGAAAATAATAATAAAGTAGTATCAGTTTTTCTTGATCTCAAAAGAGCCTTTGAAACTATTGATCGAAATCGATTAATAAGAAAACTTCACAACTATGGAATAGGAGGGGTAGCCCTTAAATGGTTAGAAGACTATTTAACCGGAAGATCGCAAGTAACTAAATACGAAGATGGAATATCAGATTACTCTGGGGGTCCCGCAGGGTACGATTTTGGGTCCACTATTGTTTATTTTGTATATTAACGACCTGGGTACGGTTTCACAGGATTGCAATATCAACCTTTTTGCGGATGATACACTCGTGAGTGTGTATGATAGTGATTTTGAGAGGGCTGTCAGGAAAATGAATCATGAACTAAAAAATATTTCAAAATAGTTACGGTTAGTGATAGGACTAGTGTGATAAATTGTGGTATTTCTATTGATGACGTACCTATCGACTTTGTGAAAGAGATTAAATATTTAGGGGTAGTAATAGATAATAGTCTATCATTCAAGAGTCATGTAGATTTCATAGTTAAGAAAGTAGCTAAGAAAATTAGTTTTTTAGGTAGGATTAGCACTAAGTTGAGTACATGGACAAGAATATTAGTTTATAAGACAATCATTGCCCCCCACTTCGAATACTGTGCGTCAATTTTACTACTAATTGGTGAAGGTGAGATGTATAAATTACAAAAATTACAAAATAGGGCAATGAGAATAATTTTAGGATGTAGTAGATGTACAAGAGTTACACTTATGTTAGATATGTTGCAGTGGCTTAGTATAAGACAAAGAGTTTATCTTAATAGTTTAGTTTTAATTTATAAAATAGTAAATAATAAACTTCCTGAATACATGAGTAGATTTATTGCATATATTATATATTATTGCTCGGTGCAGGTAATCCCACACATGTTGACAAATTGAACGCTTCAGAACATCCAATCTCGACAAACAATCAAAAAAGCTCACATGGGTGAAGTAGATCTTATGGATGATCTCATGGGTCGATACCATATTCGAGCTAAGACTCGGAATATTATAATAAGATTGTTCTATCATTTTCTGGACATGGCCTCTAGAAATGCAAGACCAATGATTCCAACAATGTGTCCGATGAAGAATTGCTCTTACAACTTCCAGATTTCCGTAATGAAATAGGGCGACCATCAATTGCTCAAAAACTCATCGAGCCTTTATCACCACAGCCTAGTATATCAGGTGTGGAAAAAAGTTGCCTGTTCGGTTCGCTGGTATCGATCATTTTCCTGTTCGGGGGATAGAAAGGCCAAAAAGAGGTGCGAACATTGCAAGAAATCTGACACCCAAACACACAAGTCGTTTGTTCCAAATTCGACCTGCATTTTATGCGGTTAGATCGATTCGTGTTCGATAACTTAAGGCAGTTAATTGTAGGAGCTGGTCAGATCTTTCAGTTACTTTTTTTTGGCCGGCCGCATTTTGGTTTGTTTGTTATATCGCACTGAGGACATTGCTCTACGAACAACCCACTTCTGCAGCAACTTGCCGCTGACTATGTCCTTGTTCACACAAAAAATAGAACTATCGATACTCTGCGCATTTTTTTATAATAAAGTAAAACAGTTTATTAATTAATATTCACACTAAACAGGGTGCGGGCACCGAAAACGAAATAGATTGAATAACTCAAAGGAGAATTTTTTTTTTCTCACCGGGTTTTCCATGCAGCGTTTTCTATTATGTACAGACCCCGTTTCGCGAAATTGTACAAGATAAAATTACAAAAATTGCCACTTTCCATTTAAAAAAAAATTGACTTTCGGTAATTTTTCCGATTTAATTTTCAGTCGTATATTTCGCACACTCTGTATTAATAATGGTAACAATTTTATACAAATACTATTTAATTAGGTCATCTACTTGCGAGAATTTACTTCAAATTAAATAATAAACTCCTCCTTATATGGAAAAAATGCAATTTATTACGCGTCTGTAACCGTCAAATTTAGCATAAGAATGTGAATAAGCCATTATACATGAAATATATTTAGAATTTCACGTAGAATCTAAAAACGTAACAATATATAGGCTATTCCGTTTAAAATTACGAAGTTGATGCTTACTTCCGGTATACCCCGGAGCGCCGCCATCTTGAAAATATTTTAGGCGAATGGCCCCGATCGACTTTAGTATAGTGACAAAATTTCAGATCATTCCTGGTTATAGTTTTCCCATAATCGATCGTTGCAGTTCCCGGTGAACCACCCTGTCTGTATTCAATGCTTTTAATGTTTCTAATCTATCGTACCAATTGGAAATCTTAGAGACGGGTTTTATTGGAAATACGTACAGTTTATAATCGAAAGGTCTCATGTTGGAATCTTGCGGCACCTCCAGATGTAATAGCAATAGAAAAACCATTGTAAGATACATAAAAAGAGCGATTGTTATACTATTTATGTATACAGAGTGATCAGCTAGTGCGATATGATTGAAAAAATTAGGAATCCAAACTAACGAATTTCTTCTTTGTCGAATTTTACAAGATTATTTGCGCACCCTTTATCCAATCAAAAAATTTTGTTTCTGTTAGTTCCGTATATAAAATATCTTTTGTTTTTCATGTAGATTCAAAATGAAAGATGATGTAAATACCGGTTCGCATTGGGAGAAAAAATCTGTTATCTCTCTTATTAGTCTAAATATATGACTTATTAAGTGAGCACACTGTATAAAATTGATAATAATAAAATAAATCGAGTGCTGCCATCTAACGGACAGAATTGGAACTTGGAATAGTTGATTGACGGTAATGATTTTTAAATTTAGCAAAATAAGATGTTTTCATTACAATTATAAAGCGAAAGCAATTGTTTCTTTTTTTTAATATCCTCTAACTCACCTCCTCCTCCGCCGCCGCCTCCGTACGCGCTATTCGAATAAGAATTATTCCCATTACTCCTCTGGTTCCTCTGCGAGCCGGATTGCTGGCGGTAATCGCGGGCGCCGAAGCCGCCGCCGCCGCCACCTCCGCCGAAACGTCCTCTTCCGCCGCGACGGCCCGAACTGGACGTCCTACCGTCGGCCGCGACGTTCTCCAACCAACTGGGAATCTCCTGTTTCGCCTCGGCGAGCAGATCCAACATCGCTGACGCCAAGTTGCGGTTGCGATCATTGAAGAACGAAGTCGCCAATCCTATGCAACACACGAAGAAATTACTTACTGCTCTATACATACTCTGTACTGTACACATACCTAGATTTCCCATGCGACCGGTTCTGCCGATCCTGTGGACGTACTCCTCGACGTCCGACGGCAGGTCGAAGTTGATCACGTGCTTGACGTGCGGTATGTCGAGACCGCGCGCAGCCACCGACGTCGCCACCAATATGGGCGTGTTTCCGGAACGGAACTGTCGCAGGGCGTCCTCGCGCTCGCGCTGCGTACGATCGCCGTGTATAGACGTCACCGGATACCCTTCAATGTGAAGGAAGTCCTCCAACGAATCCGCCCCCTTCTTCGTCTCGACGAAGACGAGCGTCAGATGTTCGGCCGACGGTTGGGTCAGATCGGCGGCGTTCAACAGGTCCAACAGGAACGAACGCTTGTCGTGCTCCTCCACCCAAAATACCTATTAACGAGGCGACACGAACGAAATAAAATCAATCGTCGATAGACACACATTAAGAAGTTAAATAAGTCGAACAATATACAGAGTGAGCTGAAAATATTGAAGTCAAATTGAAATCCGTCAAAAAGCCATTTCATAGTTAGCTATGGCTATATTTAAGAGCGAAATTATATATATATAATATACAGAGTGAGCCAAAAAGGTGGAAGTCTTACCTTTTGAGTAATATTCTCGGAAGTGGATCCGACCCTGCCGACGGCGAGGAAAATATAATTATCGAGGAAATCTCTGGCCAACATCTGTATGGGCGATGGGAAGGTCGCCGAGAACATGAGAGTCTGCCTGTCGCCCGTGCGCGGCATCGGCTCCTTCTCCAGTATACTCCTGATCTGCACTTCGAAACCCATATCCAACATGCGATCCGCCTCGTCCAACACTAAGTACTTGCAATGATCGAGGCCGATCTTGCCGCGCTCTATCATATCCAGTAGGCGACCGGGCGTCGCCACCAACAGGTGGCAGCCTCGATCCAGATCCTTCATTTGATCGCTCACGTTCGCCCCACCGTAACTGTAAGTGAATAGAGTTGTTGTTGTTGTTTTTTTTTTTTAATTGAACTGTAGAGATAAATACTTACACGACGCACGGTCTAACCCTGGAACGGTAAGCGAACTTCCTGCTCTCGTCGTATATCTGCGTGGCGAGCTCGCGCGTCGGCGCCAACACCAGACCTAACGGGAACTGCTTGCGACGGTAACGGGTGGTGTTCGGCGGTCCGTGCTCGTACATCTGGTTCAGTATCGGTACTAGGAAGGCGGCCGTCTTGCCGGAACCGGTCTGAGCGCACGCCATCACGTCGCGCTTGCTCAGTATTATCGGAATGGCGTATTTTTGTACTGGGGTAGGTGTGTCGTATCTAGCCAGGCTGATGTTGTTGCGGATTATCTCTGTCAGCTGTACTTCCTCAAACTGAAAAAACGGGCGCGAAACGTAAATCATCGTATTTATAGTTAGATCGCATTATACAAGGTGTCCCGAAACGGGCAGACTCACAGATGTAATGTGACACGGCACTTTGTCGCCGGTCGCTTCGACGGGAATATCCTCGTACTTGCTGAAATTGATGCCGGTGTTGCCGGTACCGAACAGGTCGAGCTCCTGGCGTTCGTCGCGCGGCAACAGCACGGTCCAGTCGTTGTCGTTGCGCCGGTCGCGTCCGCCGCCGCCGTCGCTCCATCTGGAGTTGTTCTCGCCGCCCCAGCGGTGGTTGCCGCCGCCGCCGCCCGACATGAACGAAGACGACGACGTCTCCTTATCCCTGTCGCCGCCGCGCTGCTGCTGATGCGATTGTTTCGGTTCTGGTTCCTGCCAGCGGTCATTACGCGGCATGTCACGCTCCCTGTCTGGGTAGCGGTTGTTTCTGGACCAGCTGCCTGCCACGCGGCTATCGTAAGCGTCGCCATTCTGGTAAAAGTCGCGCTTATTGTCGCGTCTGTAAAACGAAAAAAAAAATCCATATCAAGACAAATATTGGTCCTAACACCGAACCCTGCGGGACGCCGCGTTCAACCTCAACTACTCGACGACTATCACGAAGTTAAGAAGAAAATTAAATACAAATCACTCCTTAAAGATCATCATATTGATGATGAATCGCATTCGAGAAATTTAAACTTGAATTTGTCAATATTTGTGGTTAAATTACGAACACCCTGTATGGTGATCATAACCGCACGTAGATAACCTAGAAACAATTGAATTTAGAAACGAAAAAAAATAATAAAAATTAAATTAAGAAATTAGGCATTTTATGCGGACACCCTGTATATCCGAAGCGTTTCTCAGCTAAAAATATTTTACTAGAAAGCATCTAATTAATATTAAAAGCCGGTACAAAATTTCAGGCATTTATTATCACGGAAAACTAAAAAATGTCTAACATTTTATTCGGAATACCCTGTATATCGTATGCATTTTTTACCATTTCTCCGTGAAATATTGTATTAAACCTGATTGTTTTTAATATAAATTCTTAACATGCCGAGAAAGCTTCAAACTAGTTTACATTTACCCGCATTAACTCGAATTTTTCCCGATATTTTTAAATCCGATGTATACAGGGTTCCGCAAAAATAACGGATCTTTTAATAGGTCACCTGTGTTATTTATATTAATTAGTGTTATGCGACATCATCATCTTTGCCAACAGATATGACGTTATCGGATTTTTTTTTAATGACATTTTTTTTGACATATGCCATTAAACAAACCCACATTTGGAATATCAGTTCCGGTTATTCTATTGTTTTAGAACTGTCAGTAATCACGTCCCCGATTTTTTTTTTCAGTTGCTGAATTGATTGCGACGATCTAGATCACCCTCCGCGCATAAGTTGTTTTTCCCCGACAGAAAATTTTATTATTGCTGTTGTACTTATGACACCGCGAATAATGTAACGACACAAATTGACATCTGAAATTAAAAATGTTAATTGACATATTCCCCCACTCCCGTCACCCCCCGCCGGGAAACACTACCGATTTAGAAAATAAATTAATTTAAGCGTTACTTTTACAGAACCCTGTATAATAACCTCGGTACGTGATAATTTTTTTTTTAATTCTAAGTTGACAATCCGTTGATCGCTAGAAATTAGCTTGTTTGACGGATGCGAAATCGTAAAATCAATTATTTTTTACAATTTGACAGCTGTCAAATTAATAGAAACTATATTATTGTTAATTGTCAAAATACGTTTGATGACAGATGCGCAATATTGTAAAATCTATTATTCTTGACAATTTGAATTGTCGCAACCGATACATTCGTTTGACATCTGTCAAATTATAAGAACGATCTCGAGAAACTAAATTGTTATTATGAGCCGTCCTAATACGTTTGACGTATCGACGAAATCGTAAAATCAATTATTTTTTACAATTTCGATTGTTGCCACCGTTAAAATTGTTTGACAGCTGTCACATTATAGAAACTACATTATTATTGTCGAAATACGTTTGACATATGCGCAAGATTGTAAAATCAATTATCTTTGGCAATTTGAAGTTAAATTCGTTTGACAGCTGTCAATTTATAAAAACGATCTCGAGAAACTAAATTGTTATTATGAGCCGTCCTAATACGTTTGACGTATCGACGAAATCGTAAAATCAATTATTTTTTACAATTTCGATTGTCGCAACCGTTAAAATTGTTTGACAGCTGTCACATTATAGAAACTACATTATTATTGTCGAAATACGTTTGACAGATGCGCAATATTGTAAAATCAATTATCTTTGGCAATTTGAAGTTAAATTCGTTTGACAGCTGTCAAATTATAAAAACGATCGCGAGAAACTAAATTGTTATTATCAGCCGTCGTAATACATTTGACGGATACGAAATCATAAAATCAATTATTTTTTTTTTACAATTTCGAGTGTCGCAACCGTTAAAATTGTTTGACAGCTGTCAAATTGTAAAAATGATCGCGAGAAACTAAATTGTTATTATCACCTGTCGTAATACGTTTGACGAATGCGAAATCGTAAAATCAATTATTTTTTTACAATTTCGAATGTCGCAACCATTAAAATTGTTTGACAGCTGTCAAATTAAAAGAAACTATATTATTATTAATTGTCAAAGTACGATTGACAGATGCGCAATATTGTAAAATCAATTATCTTTGACAATTTGAAGTTAAATTCGCTTGACAGCTGTCAAATTATAAAAACGATCGCGAGAAACTAAATTGTTATTATCAGCCGTCGTAATACATTTGACGGATGCGAAATCGCAAAATCAATTATTTTTTACAATTTCGATTGTCGCAATCGTTATAATTGTTTGACAGCTGTCAAATTGTAAAAATGATCGCGAGAAACTAAATTGTTATTATCACCTGTCGTAATACGTTTGACGAATGCGAAATCGTAAAATTAATTATTTTTTACAATTTCGAATGTCGCGACCATTAAAATTCTTTGACAGCTGTCAAATTAAAAGAAACTATATTATTATTAATTGTCAAAGTACGTTTGACAGATGCGCAATATTGTAAAATCAATTATCTTTAACAATTTGAAGTTAAAATCGCTTGACAGCTGTCAAATTATAAAAAAACGATCGTGAGAAACTAGATTGTTATTATCAGCCGTCGTAATACATTTGACGGATACGAAATCATAAAATCTTTTTTTTTTACAATTTCGAGTGTCGCAACCGTTAAAATTGTTTGACAGCTGTCAAAATTAATAGAAACTATATTATCATTAGTTGTCAAAGTACGTTTGACAGATGCGCAATATTGTAAAATCAATTATTTTTGATAATTTGAAGTGTGGCAACTGTTAAATTCGCTTGACAGCTGTCAAATTATAAAAACGATCGCGAGAAACTAAATTGTTATCATGAGCCGTCGTAATACGTTTGACGGATGCGAAATCGTAAAATCAATTATTTTTTACAATTTTGTTTGACAGCTGTCAAGTTAGTCAAGTTGCCGTTGACAGTTAGAAATTAACTTGTTTCGTTAAGGATTGCAAAAGTCACTTGATGGACAAACATACTATAGTAATTTGTGGATATCGACGATGTCAATTTCACTATAAAAATCGGATATAGGAAAAAAAAAACCATTGTCATATACAGGATGTTCCGTTAATAAAAAAAATTACATAGAAAGGTAATTAAAAAAGGAGTATCGTTAAATGTGTTGATAATTTTTAGAGCCACTCTGTATAGTGATTGTTTTTTTAACATACGTAGTACTATAGTATTTATTCCTGTAATACCAACTTTATAAAAAATCACTAAAATAATAAAAAAAAGAGAATCAGATGTTAAAATTGTTTTTTTTTTAATCTGCGATTTACATCTACAAATAGGTCATAAAGGAAACACAATAGCTTCCTTATCACTTCTAAAAATGACCTGTGACTCACTAGAGGAAGTTCTCCCATCAAAACATTTGATGATTCACACCATTCATGCGAAATGAGGTTATTTATAAACTAGTAAAACATGTGGTTGTTGGAACGTAACAAGTTCTGTCATCGATTCGATGCAATCGATGGAAGGAGATGTCACAATTGTCAAATGATAATTTAATGATCGTAATAAAGATACTCACTTAGTATTAAAGCTGGAGAAATCGGCTTGTCTTTCACTACGGTTATCGCGAACACCGCGATTACTAAAAGTGTTTCTCGCACTGCTGCTTCTCGTATCACCACGATCTCTATCGGAGTTGGTGCTATCGGACAGATTCTGCGCCTTATTCCTCAAAGGCGGAGGTATATACCTGCTGACGCTGCTAGAGCTCTGCAAGTCCAGACCAGCAAACTAAACAGGATGAGAAATATACGAATAATATGAGATTAAAATGGAATAAAATTAAAATGGGGGAATTGTGACAACAATAAAGGCCGACGTCGACGTTTTATTGATCCGACGATTTTGAAAGGACGTCTCGCGGATGTGAATCGATAATTACGAAGAAGGGGATAACGTCTCGGTCGACCTCCATTGTCACGATTTTTCGGGGTCGTCGTTGCGGAAAAAAAACGTGGATGCCGTAAGATCGGCCAACTTCCCTACGAACGACGACGACAACTACGACGAACAATTACACCAACAAGACGAATGGGCAATACACTTACCTGCTGCTCTAGACCTGATCCATTGTGGTTGGGTGCATTACTCATATTACTACAAATCAGTACTTGTTATGGAACTCTTCTTTACTGTTGATGTTCCGTCGATGATTCCAAAAAAACTAATACAAATCAAGCGTCTTTGGCAAAAGCACAAAAGGCGTCAATTTTACGTTGTGAGAATGAAAACGGGTATCGGTATGCGCAAGTCTAACAAAAATGGCAGTCTTCGGTTAATTACAGTTAGTTCGTTTCGTCCCCGATAGGTGCGTGCGTTCGAGGGGGAGCCAGAAATTGGAGCGGAATACGAATCTACCTTCAACTTGCGACGACGTGACGGTTCTTCTTATCACTTTTCGAATCGTATTTGGGATTTTCTTTTAATATTAATTAGATCTGTACTGAAATTTCACGAAAATGATGAATGAGAAAATGTCATTTAGGAATTTTCGTACGAATGTGACAGATGATGCTTGATTTTCCATCGTATTCCCGATTATTTTGTTCGATTATGGAATCTCGTATGCGTTCACTACAAAATAGCTATAAATAATAAAATTTAATAACGATTAAGATCGAATTAGCGACATATTCATCAAATTTCAATCTTAAATTGCTTTCAAAATATTCTATTTAACATACGAAACCATCAGACGTCGCTTCGAGATCTCTCTATATTATACAGGATGATTCTAAAAAATTGTAAGATACAGAATGATAAAATTGTAATATAACAAATGATTCTAATTTTTCTTATAATTATTAAATTTGACCATCTTTCCAATAAATTATCAATTATTTATTCCCACGAAACTGTACAAGCAATTATTTTCTTGCCGCACCACAATTTGGAACCGTTAAAATTGCTTGACAGCTGTAAAATTATAACAAACGATCGCGTGGAACTACATTATTATCAGCTGTCAAAATGCGTTTGACAGCTTTTGCAAACGTTAACAATGTTTGACAGCTGTTAAAATTGTTTGACAGCTGTCAAAATCAATATAAAAAAATTATTATTAACTGCTCGACGTTTGACAAACAAATTGCTAAACGATCGTTTGAAACTAAAATATCATTAGCTGTCGAAATACGCTTGACAGATAAGAAACCGTAAAATCGAATATATTTTACAAGTTTAAGTTGTGCAGCCGTTAAATTCGTTTGACTGCTGTCAAATTATAAAAACGGTCGCGCGAAACTAAAGTATTATGAGCTGTCAAAATACGTTTGGCAGATGCAAAATTAATTATTATTGACAATTTGAAGTGTTGCAAACCGTTAAAATTGTTTGACAGTTGTCAAATTATAAAAACAGTCGCGCGAAACTAAATTATTGTTTTATCGATCGTCGAAATACGTTTTATAAAAACGAACAAATTGAAAATCGTAAAATCAATTATTTGCTACAAGTTCGAGTAACGCAGCCGTTAAATTCGTTTGACAGCTGTCAAATTATAAAAATAGGTCGCGCGAAACTAAATTATTATCAACTGTCAAAATACATTTGGCAGATGCAAAGTTAATTATTTTTGACAATTTGGACTATTGCAACCGTTATAATTGTTTGGTAGCTGTCAAATTATAAAAACTATTATTAGCTGTCAAAATACGTTTGACAGATGCAAAATTGTAAAGTCAATTATTTTTGACAATTTGTAGTGTCGCAACCGTTAAATTCGTTTGACAGCTGTCAAATTATAAAAACGATCACGAAAAACTAAATTGTTATTATCAGCCGTCGTAGTACATTTGACGGATGCGAAATCATAAAATCAATTTTTTTTTACAATTTCGAGTGTCGCAACCGTTAAAATTGTTTGACAGCTGTCAAATTATAAAAACGATCGCGATAAACTAAATTATTATTATCAGCTGTCAAAATACGTTTGACGGATACGCAATTATAAAATCAATTATTTTTTACAATTTCGAGTGTCGTAACCGTTAAAATTGTTTGAAGCTGTCAAATTATAAAAACTATTATTATTAGCTGTCAAAATGTTGAAGATGCGCAATTATAAAATCAATTGTTTTTTACAATTTCGACTGTCGTAACCGTTAAAACTGTTTGACAGCTGTCAAATTATAGAAACTATATTATTATTAATTGTCAAAATACGACAGATTCGCAATTGTAAAATCAATTATTTTTGACAATTTGAAGTGTCAAATAAAGCTAAATTAAAAAATGATCGCGAGAAACTAAATTGTTATTATATCAGCCATTGTAATACGTTTGACATATGCGAAATCGTAAAATCAATTATTTTTTGCAATTTCGAGTTTCGGAACCGTTAAAATCGTTTGACAGCTGTCAAGTTTTAAAAAATATAATCAATTATTTTCGACAATTTGGAATATTGCAGCTGTTAAAATTGTTTGACAGGTGTCAAATTATAAAAACTATATTATTAGCTGTCAAAATATGTTTGACAGATGTGCAGTTATAAAATCAATTATTTTTGATAATTTGGGGTGTCGCAGCTGTTAAAATTGTTTGACAGCTGTCAAATTTCTCTTGCTGCGTCATTGATGAATATTTTTGACACAACATAGCAGCTCCGTAAACAAAACAAAAAAATTTAACATATTTTACATAGCATAACAAAATAAATTGGAACTTACAAATTATGATCACCCTGTATACAATTATAAACTTTGTGTTCCTCTAGGATCGAATTTAGGACCTACATACTTGCTTAAAGTTGATGTATGTCAAAAAATAAAGGCAAAAAATGCCAAATTTGATAAAAAATTTTTAATTGAAATAAAACAAAACTCAGTTATCCGTTATATTTATTCATTTATAAAAATTATCATAAACACGTAAAGATAACTGCATTTTTTAACAACAATATGTCTAATCCTCCTTCTTGGACTCCACTTTACCACCACGAATACGTCCAGTTCTACGGGCAGCAATGAGACCAACTTTACGACCGGCCGATGTTCCTCTCTTAACGGTGGAGGCTTTACCGATATGCTGGTGATTACCACCACCATGCGGATGTTCAACAGGGTTCATAGCGACACCTCTTACGTTCGGCCAGCAGTTACGTTTAACCTTATATTTGTGATACGCACGTCCGGCTTTCAAGATCGGTTTATCAATACGACCACCTCCAGCGACGATACCTTAAAAAGAAACAATTTTAAAATTATAAATGGTTTAAAATCGGATGAGTTTTAACTTAGTAGGATAAATCGTCAGTAAGAGCCTCTAATATAATAATCAAGAAAAATCGATCATTAAAGTAGAAATCATCATTTAAATTGTTTAAATTGAATTAATTATGAGCGATTATATACGTACCAACCATAGCCCTGTTATTCGACGGAATTACTTTTTTAGCTCCGGAAGGTAATTTAACCCTAGTTTTCTTCGTATCGTGATTATGTGCGATGACTGTTGCGTAATTTCCAGAAGTGCGAGCTAATCGTCCACGATCTCCGGTTTTCTCTTCTAAATTGCATACGATCGTACCTTCAGGCATGGATCCAACCGGTAATACGTTACCTAAAAACTCCTCAAGTTTAGAAATAATTTCATCATCATAATTTCAACTTACCGATTTGCAAATTTGCTCTCTTTCCGCAGTACAAAAATTGTCCTGTATACATTCCTTCGGGGGCGATAAACAATTCTTTCCTAGTCTTAAACTTGTAAGGATCCCTAAAATGTACCATAGCTAGTGGGGCCCCACGACCTGGATCGTGGACGATATCTTTAACGACACCCTTGATATAACCATGTCGTTCAGCGTAATCTAACGATCGTAATTTCGGCGCCCCTTTTCTCCTCTTGGTGTGCGATTTAAACACGGAACCTGCACCTTTACGTTGAGCACGGATAACCCGTCCCATCTTGATCGAGCTGTAACAATATTCGATGAAAATCTTAACCTCAAATAATATTTCATGTTAATAGATATAAATTTTATTAAATACGTTTATTATCCTGTTTAAGAAGGTAAATAAGACACGATGGAGATGTTTAAAGTAAAGGATGATTTTAAAAATTAATGATTTTAACCGATTAATAAAGAAACGATATAAAATTAAGCCTCACCTTTACGAAATTACAAAAATGAAGAGAAGTTAGCTCGAATAAATTTCATGATTACCACCCGTATTAGTGTAGTTACTATAGTTGAAAAAAAAACAAATTTACTAAATGTAGAATATGTAGAAAAGGAAAAAATTAATATATATTTAATTATTAATATAATATTTTATTTATGCTTAATAATTTTATGCAATTAAATTGATTATTAATCAGTTTTTTTAAATTTTAATCGGAGAAAATAGGGGAATTTAATCTATACAGTTGGTGTTGCAATTACACAATTTTAAGGTTAGATTTTAGCTTTTTCGCGCCAATTCAAAGTTAAAGTCCACAACTTTATTGGTGTGTTTATATTTTATTAAAAAGAGATTTGATATCAAAATTTGATGCATTTTATTCATTTATATAGATGAAATAAACCTTAATAAACATGGAATCAGGTATATACAACAACTCATTATAATATTCATGTTTAATTATTAATTTTAATATCTCAGGTTCAGAACCGAGGGCTAAAAGGCAAAAACACGATAAACACGGTCGATTTGCCGCCCTAAAGAAGTTAAAAGAATTAAAAGGGTCGAAACATAAATACGATGTATCTGAAGTCGATAATGTTTATGAAGTTGTCGAAGAGAAAGAGTATAATAAGAAAGTTTTATCTCGATTGGATGACGATTGGATTGTCGATGATGGTATCTTATTTATTTATTTTTTTTTAATGAAACGCTTCTTTTATGTCGGTTTTAGATGGGAGTGGGTATGTCGAGGATGGTCGAGATATATTCGATGATGATTTGGATGCGGAATCTATAGCCGCCTCATCGAAAAGTGCAAAATCGCAATCGAAAAAGGAAGGCCGTTTCAGAGAATGCCGGCAAAGGGAATATACAATTTATGTTATCTAACATGTCATCGAAGAAAACCGAGGTGAGCGATGCTTAAAATTATATTTTGGACAAGGCTGATTTATTTATTACGGATGAAAATATTATGTCCGATTTTTTTGATTAAAATTGTTCGAAAACGTTTCGTTTCTGATATATCGGGTGTTAAATTCTTAAAAAAATACTTTTTTTCGTACAGGAAAGAAATATTGAGGATGATGATATTTTATCCGAATTAATTCAAGAAATCGGTGACACACAATCGAATAGTGAGGGTCAATCGAAAAAATCTGCTAAAACAGGTAAGAACTTATTCGACGCTGAAAAGGAAGCGGCTCGAAATTACATGAAAACATTTTCGATGCCGAAACCGAGGATTAAAATGACGCCGATAAAAATTAATAAGCCTGTCGAAAATACGAAAGAGATTGTCAAAAATGTAACCGAAATTGAAGAGGAAACAATTAATGAGAGTAATACGAAAGAAATATTTAAATCGGAAAATATTTTAAAATCGATTAATAATGATAAAATAACGGAGAAGAAAAAACAGATTTTCGAAACGGAAAGTATTATAAAAGCCGATAATCTCAAAGAAAATGATAGTATCGCAGCCGAGATTTCTAATTGTACGGAAAGTATGCTTCTTGATGATGATTTCGATATGACTAACATTGAAGATTTCGAACTAAATCCCACCGAAAACAAAGAAAACATCTGTGAGGAAATAACGGAGGAACAACTCTTAAATGGGTGGAATACGCTCCTCGAAGGCAGCAATAACGAAGATATCGCCACAAATATTAAAATCGACTCCTCAGATCTTACAGTTAACCCTCAACAGCGATGGTAATAAAACATTTAGATTCTTTTGGTGGGATGCTTTCGAAGATCGGAAAACACAACCTGGTGTCGTATTTTTCTTCGGTAAAACCTTTTGCGAGTCCAACAAATCGTTCGTTAGTTGTTGTGTGGCAGTTAGAAACATCGACAGGAAAATATTCCTCCTTCCAAGACAATTCGTAAGTTAAATAATTCAATTTTTTTACGTACAATAAATATTGACGTTTTAGCATCGGAGCGACCCATCAAAACTTGTAACGTTACTCGATGTTTATCACGAATTCAACAAAAATGTTTCCAATAACTTAAAAATTAACAATTTTAAATCGAAGAAGACTGAAAAGAATTACGCTTTCGATCCTGATATACCAACGCATTCTGAATATTTAGAAGTCCGTTATTCGGTAATATATTATTAAAAGTGTAATTAATCTGATCTTGATATATTGCAATTTTTAGGCTAAATCACCTATAATCCCGCAAGAATTCCAATCTGGTGACACTTATTTGACAATATTTGGATTAAACACCAGCTATTTAGAAATCGTGCTAATCGAGCAGAAAATTAGAGGTCCTTGTTGGTTGGAAGTTGTCGATCCAGAACCGGTTAGTAATCCCGTGAGCTGGTGTAAATTGGAGGTGAATTGCACGAAAACTTCCAAGCTACATATCGTTGATTCTACGAAAGCGCTTCCGCCACCACCTTTAGTCGTTTTAAGCGTGAATTTGCGTACCATTGTCGGACATGGGAAATATGGAGTTAAGAATGAGATCGTTATGCTATCTGGTCTGGTACAGAATAAATACTGCATCGATAAGCAGATACCGAAGCCTCCGTTCCAACAACATTTTTGTGGTAAGTTCTTTTGTAGTTAGTTCGATTCATAATCTTTCTCATATTTTTCATAATAGTAGTTATCAAAATACATCTGACAGCTGTCAAATTGTAAAAACAGCCATTTGCACGCTGTCAAAATACGTACGACAGATAGATAATTGTGAATACGGTAATGTGACAACTGCCAAAATACGTGTGACAGCTGTCAAAATACACATGACAACTGCCAAATTTGTAAAACCATCGCATTGTAAATATTTGTTACACAACAATTTTTCCATCGAATTTCATACTTGCAACTGTCAAAATGCGTTTGACAGATGTAAAATCATTTTTTTTTTTTACAATTTTAAGGGTCATTCTTTTCTTCTATTTTGACAGTTCTATTTTTTACAGCTGTCAAACTGTAAAAACAGTTATTTCTACTAGATTTAACAGTTTTGTCTCAGATTTCAGAAATGGAGCTGTCAATAAACATCTGACAGATGTACTATACTAACTATACAAAGTACAAAAGGATTTCTGACAGCTGTCAAAAAAAAATCGTAATAACAGTATTTTTGTCATAATTGTAGCTGTCAAATCTGCCAACCATCGAATTGCGAAAATTTGTTATTTTTTCGTATTTTGATATTGCCGGTAGCTGTCAAAATATTCTTGACAACTTCCAAATTGTAAAAGTAATAATTTTTTTCAGCTTTTTATAATTTTAACTGTCAAAATACATCTGACAGATATAAAGTCGATTATTTTTTTCAAATCTTGAGTATCGTGTTGATCAAAAAAATGGTAAAAATTCTGACAGTTGTAAGAACTCAATATGTACGTTTTTTCATCTTTTGTAAAATTTTAACTAGTCAAAACACATTTTTCCATCGAATTTCAGAATATAAAGTCAGATGTAAAATCATTTTTTTTTACAATTTTAAAGGTCGTAATCCCTAAACTGTTTATAATATCTATCAAATAGCAAAAATTTCTTTTCTTCTATTTTGACAGCTGTCAAATTGTGAAAACAGTTATTTTGACCCGATTTAACCATTTTCGTCTCATATTTCAGAATTGAAGCCGTCAATATATATTTGACAGATTTAAAATCGTCCTATTTTTAAATTTTGAGTAATCTGTCAAATTTTCAAATTCTATTATTTCTTGTTATTTTGAAAGATGTAATCTGTCAAATTATACATGTAGTGTTTTCATTTGGTTTTCAAAATTGCAGCTGTCGAAGTTTATTTGACGTTTTTTTTTTTTTACAATTTTGAACATCGTGCCAACCATAGAATGTCTAATTTTGACACTTCTTGTTTGTATAAAAACAATTTAACAATTCTTTCTCGGATTTCAAAATTGGCGTTGTCGAACTACATCTGACAGATGTCAAATTCTAAAATCGGTTATGTATTTGTTTAATTTTGAGTGTGATAATCATCAAAAAGTCGTCAAAACCTGTTACTTTTTTTCTATTTTTGGTAACTGTGAGAACTTAGTATGATTTTTGACAGTTGTAAGTGTCAAAAATATATTTCTGACAGTTGTAGAATTGTAAAAGAATATTTTTCCCCCGACTTAACTTTTCTTTATCGGATTTTAGAAATGACGCTGTCAAAATGCATCTGACAGATGTCAAATTTTAAAATCGGTTATATATTTGTATAATTTTGAGTGTGATAATCATCAAAAAGTTGTCAAGATCTGTTACTTTTTCTATTTTGCTAACTATAAGAGCTTGGTATGATTTTTGACAGCTGTAGGTGTCAAAAAATATTTCTGACAGCTGTAGAATTGTAAAAAAATATTTTTCCCCCGACTTAACTTCTTTTTATCGGATTTTAGAAATGACGCTGTCAAAATGCATCTGACAGGTGTAAAAATCAGTTATGTTTCGTTAAATGTTCATTATGGAAATACATAATCGGCAAATTGTCAAAATCTGTCATTTGTTTCCAATTTTGACAACTCTTATAACTCTAAATGTAGAAATTATTTATTTTTCTCTTATTTTGACAGTTGTAAGTGTCAAAAATGTGTTTCTGACAGCTGTCAATTTTATTTTTATAATTTTAAAAATAGCAAAAATTTATTTTCTTCTAGTTTTGACACTTTTTTCACTATTTTTGACAGCTGTCAAATTGTAAAAACAGTTGTTTTTTACTCGATTTAACAATTTTCCTCTCAGATTTCGGAATTGAATCTGTCAATATACATCTGATTCCATTTTTTAAATTTTAAGTAATCGAAAAATCATAAAATTCTGTCATTTCATCTGTCAAATTGTAAAAGAAGTATTTTCTCTTGGTTTTCGAAATTGTAGCTGTCAAAGTGTACGTGAAGACCGGACAATTATAAAATTGTAAATTTATTTACAATTTTGAACGTCGTAAAGTTTTTGCCAACCATCTCTCTGTCTTAATCTCTTAATTTTGACACTTGTATGTATAAGAACATTTATGACAGGTGTCAAAACTGAACGAAAGCTTTCTCGCCCGATTTCAAAATTCAAAATTGGCGCCGTCTAAACACACTTGACAGGTGTCAAAATGTAAAATCAGGTACTGTAATAATCGAAAAATTGTCAAATTCTGTCATTTTTTTCCAATTTTGACAACTGTAACAATTCAAAATCTTATTTTGACAGTTGTAAGTGTCAAAAATGTGTTTCTGACAGCTGTCAAAAGTTGAAAAAGAGATTTAAAATATGCGGATATTAATTTTACGATTAAAATTATTTTATTTATAGTTCTAGCCTGTCCGGACAACATGGGACTCCCGTTAGACATACACGACGCCCTCAAGTCGTACAAAGGCACCAAAGTTCAACGCATGAACAACGAGAAAGCCCTCCTCAACTACTTCATCATGCAATTCTCGAACATCGATCCCGACCTGATCGTCGGCCACGACATGCAGGGCTACCAACTCGACCTGATCTGTTCGCGTCTACGCCACCACAACGCCAACTCCTTCGGCAAACTGAGCCGACTGAGACGCTCAGAATTCCCACCGAAAGGCCGATTCGAACGCGAATTATTCTGCGGCCGTCTAGTCTGCGATATCAAGGTCTCCGCGAAGGAATTGATACGATCTCGCTCGTTCGATTTGGACGCCCTCTGTCGGAAAGTTTTAAAATTAAAAGAGGGGCAACGCGTGGATTTGGAAGCCGAGGACGTGCCGAGGATGTTCGGCACGTCCCGGGATATCATTAAATTGATCACGATAACGATGCAGGATGCCGCTTTTATATTGCAGATGATGTACGAGTTGAATGTGATACCGTTAGCGTTGCAGATCACTAATATCGCTGGGAATGTCATGTCGAGGACTTTGTTAGGTGGGAGATCCGAGAGGAATGAGTATTTATTGCTGCACGCCTTTAGCGAGAAGGATTATTTAGTTCCTGATAAGGTTTATGATAGGAATGTTAATGGTGGGGATGATAAAGTTATTAAAGGGAAGCGGAAGAAAGCGACTTATTCGGGAGGTTTAGTTTTAGACCCGAAAATCGGCTTCTACGATAAATTAATCTTATTAATGGACTTCAATTCGTTATATCCGAGCATTATACAGGAGTACAACGTGTGTTTCACCACGATTCAACATTCCCCCGATAGGGGATGCGATTTTAGCCGAGATAAGACGAAAACGAGCGCGATATTACCGGCCGAGATACGGAAATTGGTCGAGAGTCGGAGAAACGTCAAAAGTTTGATGAAAAACGTTGACGTTTCGAGCGAATTATACATGCAATATAACATCCGACAGATGGCGTTGAAATTGACGGCTAATAGTATGTACGGGTGTTTGGGCTTCGCTAATTCGCGATTCTTCGCTAAGGAAATCGCAGCTTTCGTCACCCAAAAAGGGCGGGAGATATTGACGAATACGAAAGACGCCGTGGAGAAGATGAATTTCGAGGTTATCTACGGAGATACCGATAGTATTATGATCAACACGAATTCTTTAGATTACGATGACGTTTTTAAAATCGGCGGCAAAATTAAACAGGAGATTAATCGGTTGTACCGCCAGGTGGAGCTGGATATCGATGGGGTTTTTAAATATCTCTTGTTATTGAAGAAGAAGAAATATGCGGCCGTTTCCGTTACTAAATCGAAATCTGGTGAATTGAAATTTGCACAAGAGCATAAAGGGTTGGATATCGTCCGTAGAGATTGGTCGCAATTATCGGCTGAATGCGGCAAAGCCGTTTTAAACTGCATTTTAAGCTCGGATAATCTCGAGGATAAAATCGAAAATGTTCGCGAACATTTAACTCGTGTTAAAACCGATTTAAACTCGAATTCTGTGCCGTTAACCTTATTAACGATAGCTAAACAATTAACTAAGAACCCTAAAGAATACGCGGCTAAAAACGCATTACCACACGTCCAAGTCGCTTTGCGCTACAACCAAAAAGGTGGGAAACAATTGCAGAACGGTGACACCGTCCATTATATAATCTGCGACGACGGCAGCGCCGCCAACGTCCCTGCGACACAACGAGCTTATCACATCGAAGAATTAAAAACGTCAGGCGACGTTTTAAAAGTCGATATTAAATATTATTTGAGCCAGCAGATTTATCCGGTGATTTCCCGATTATGCGAGCCAATCCCCGGATTGGACGGTTATCAAATCGCAACGTGGTTAGGTGTGGATGCTGCGACAGCTTCGAAGAAACCGAAACAGGTGAACGACGACGAGGATATCCAATATAACGATGCGATTAAATACAGGAAATGCGATCCTTTTATTTTCGTGTGTTTCGCGTGTAAATCCCCGAATAAAGTAAGCGAATTCGCTTATAACGGGTATCTTTTCCTGAATAAATGCGTCAATACGAGATGTAGCGATCGACCGATCGAACATCTGGGATACGTCGCTAATCAATTGACGTTGTCGATTCGTAATTATATAAAGAAGTTTTATAAGTTCGAAATGACCTGCGAGGATCCCGCTTGCCTCAACGACGATAGTTTCGTCACGATTAATCTGGCGGGGAAATATTCGTTGTGTCCGACGTGTAAAGAGGGCGTTGTTTACCTGAAATATACGGCGCAAGATCTGCATCTACAGCTGACGTATTTTCAAGCCCTGTTTCAAATTAGTAAAGGCTCGAAAAGTAAGTTTTTTTAATTTAAGGAATAATATTTCTCTTTAATTCTTGTTAATTAACCATTTACTGCTTAAAAATATGAGCAAAAACGAAGTTAGGCGTATTTTTTACCGCCCTAGGGATGTAAAAAGTTACTTTCTACCCGATATTAGGCGATGTAATGCGTCACTTTCGGTCACGGTGGGTGAAAATTTGTAATAGATGTTTAATTAAAGATTAAAACTTAACAATTACGTTAAATGTCAAAGTTTGCAAACATGGCGGCTGGCTAGACTTCTCCATTCTACCTAGAAACGTCAATATCAAGATCTATCAAGTTAATTAACTATGCACAGCTTAGAAATATGAGCAGAAACGATGTTAGGCGTATTTTTTACCGCCCTAGGGATGTAAAAAATTACTTTATACCCGATATTAGGTGATGTAATGCGTCACTTTCGTTCACGGTAGGTGAAAAATTGTAATAGATGTTTAATTAAAGATTAAAACTTAATAATTTCGTTAAATGTCAAAGTTTGCAAACATGGCGGCTGGCTAGACTTCCCCATTCTACCTAGAAACGTCAATATCAAGATCTATCAAGTTAATTAACTATGTACTGCTTAGAAGTATGAGCAGAAACGATGTTAGGCGTATTTTTTACCGCCCTAGGGATGTAAAAAATTACTTTCTACCCGATATTAGGCGATGTAATGAGTCACTTTCGTTCACGGTGGGTGAAAAATTGTAATAGATGTTTAATTAAAGATTAAAACTTAACAATTACGTTAAATAGTCAAAGTTTGCAAACATGGCGGCAGGCTAGACTTCCCCATTCTACCTAGAAACGTCAATATCAAGATCTATCAAGTTAATTAACTATGCACAGCTTAGAAATATGAGCAGAAACGATGTTAGGCGTATTTTTTACCGCCCTAGGGATGTAAAAAATTACTTTCTACCCGATATTAGGTGATGTAATGCGTCACTTTCGGTCACGGTAGGTGAAAAATTGTAATAGATGTTTAATTAAAGATTAAAACTTAACAATTTCGTTAAATAGTCAAAGTTTGCAAACATGGCGGCCGGCTAGACTTCCCCATTCTACCTAGAAACGTCAATATCAAGATCTATCAAGTTAATTAACTATGCACACCTTAGAAATATGAGCAGAAACGATGTTAGGCGTATTTTTTACCGCCCTAGGGATGTAAAACATTACTTTCTACCCGATATTAGGCGATGTAATGCGTCACTTTCGTTCACGGTAGGTGAAAAATTGTAATAGATGTTTAATTAAAGATTAAAACTTAACAATTACGTTAAATAGTCAAAGTTTGCAAACATGGCGGCCGGCTAGACTTCCCCATTCTACCTAGAAACGTCAATATCAAGATCTATCAAGTTAATTAACTATGCACTGCTTAGAAGTATGAGCAGAAACGATTTTAGGCGTATTTTTTACCGCCCTAGGGATGTAAAATATTAGTTTCTACCCGATATTAGGTAATGTAATGAGTCATTTTCGTTCACGGTAGGTGAAAAATTGTAATAGATGTTTAATTAAAGATTGAAACTTAACAATTACGTTAAATGTCAAAGTTTGCAAACATGGCGGCCGGCTAGACTTCCCCATTCTACCTAGAAACGTCAATATCTAGATCTATCCAGTTAATTAACTATGCACTGCTTAGAAGTATGAGCAGAAACGATGTTAGGCGTACTTTTTACCGCCCTAGGGATGTAAAATATTACTTTCTACCCGCTATTAGGTGATGTAATGAGCCACTTTCGGTCAGGGTAGATGAAAAATTGTAGTAGGTAATAATTTTTTTTTATTACCAACGCGAATTGTTCCACTAAACGTTATACAGGGTGTGGTACGAAGAAGTTTTTAGTGATGCAATCGTAGGGGTACACCGGAAGTGCGTACGAATTTGCTTATTTTAAATAGAACATGGTATTTTTTATTTTATTTTTGAATTCTCCATTAAATTTTGAGTGGATTTCATGTACCATGTCCTATACCAAAAATTAATAAATCTTGTTTTTTTTCAATTTTTTTTCGATTTTGCTGCAAAACTCCCTGTATTTTATATCAGGATTTAATTGCTATTTGTATTTTTCATTCAATTGATACGTCAAAGTATGTGCAAACATGACGACCGGCTAGCAGAAACGACATCAGGCTTTTTCTTTACCGCCCTAGGGCTGTAAAAAAATTACGTTTCGCCAGATATTTAGAGATATAACTAGTCACATTAAGACGTAATAGACGAAAAATTATAATAGGCAATCTTAATATTTTATTTCAAAAAAAAATCCTCGCTATACCTTATTTGAAAAAAGGAAAGAGACAAATTTTCGAACGAATTTTCGAAGATAGGGTGTAAATGTCAAACTTGACAGTTAAGTAATGACATTTATCCATATTATCCATTTTAATGTCAAAGTTCTCTATTCTTGATAGTTAGGTACATAATTAAATCTCTGCATTTTTGACATTTAAATGTCGAACCTGTCAATGAAATGATAAAATATATCCATATTTGACACATAACTGTCAAATTTCTCAATATTTGACGTTTACACAATCAAATTTATCCATATTTGACATTTATATGTCAAACCTGACAATTAAATGACGAAATATATCCATATTTGACATGTAAATGTCAAATTTCTATATCCCTCATATTGAAATAATCGAATTCGTTCATACTTCGCATTTCAATATCAAATCTGTTCATATTTGACATTTAAGTGTCAAACTTGACAATTACGTAATTAAATTGACATGTAAATGTCAAATTTGTCTATAATCAGTAAGTTTGTTCGTATTTGACATTTAGATATGTTACTTGAGAGGTAAACGATGAAATTTATTCATATTTAAACATGTTAATGTCAATGTTCTCTATCTTTTGACATTTAAATAATTAAATTTATCCATATTTGACATTTAAAGATCAAATCTGTCCATATTTGATTGTATCGATTTAATTTTTAGAAGTACAAGTCGATGACAATTTGAAAAAGGGTTACGAGACCTTAAGGGGGACCGTCGGTAAGATCCTGAACCGTTCCGGATTTAATAAGATTAATTTGGGAGAGATGTTCGCGGCTTTCATCCCGTCGAAGAATCACGTTCGTGAAGAAGAAGAAGAGGATTTAGTGGTTTTAGAGGATGCGGATGAAGGATACCCATCTGATAGTAACGAGTGAAATGTTTTCGGCTAAGAATTTATAATTTATTGTTTTAATCGTTGTACCTATTATTATGTTGTTAAGTTATTTTTATAAAAAATCTATTTTAAAAATAAATTTGCATATTTCACGATCAATGCAATGTTGACTAATTGATATTTTTTGGCCAAACAAAGCCCTCTAGCCGAATTCTGACACTTTTTTCGTATTTAGCATTATCAATTACATATATATCCAAAATTTAAACGAAATCGAACGACCTTCGAAAATTGTCAAAAATCCACATTTTTTCCATACCTACCCCTTGCGATTTTGAAGAAAATCTCGACCTCTTCGATTTCCCTGAAATTTTGAATATATATGTAATCGATCATGCTGAATACGAAAAAGGTGTCAGATTTGGACTAAAGGGCTTTGTTTGTCCAAAAAATATAAAAATAGCATCTAGGACAAATGCTCCAATTCCGCATAGGAGCAATTTGACCCCGGTTTTTGTGCAGGTAAACGACGCCAAACCCCGCGACTATTTCTTTATCTGATAGCAAATTTTCTCAGCTTTCAGAATATATATAGGTTGTATTTAGAAATGTTTCTCCTTCTGACCGAAAATTTGAAAAAATCAAAACGGTGCAAGATTCGATGCCAACCTTGGAGCGTTGCAGCCTTTGAGTTTTTCCCATTTTTCGAGGTAAAGTAGCCACTTTCGTAAATACAACCTAGATATATTCTGAAAGCTGAGAAAATTTGCTATCAGATAAAGAAATAGTCGCGGGGTTTGGCACCGTTTACCTGCACAAAAACCGGGGTCAAAGTGCTCCTATGCGGAATTGGAGCGTTCGTTCTAGGTGATATTTTTATATTTTTTTGACAAACAAAGACCTTTAGCTCAAATCTGACACTTTTTTCGTATTCATCATGATCAATTACTGATATATCCAAAATTTGAACCAAATCGAACGCCTTTCGAAAATTGTCAAAAATTCACATTTTCTTATATGATGTAATTGAGCATGTTAAATACGAAAAAAGTGTCAGATTTGGGCTAAAGTGCCACAGAATAGGGGTGAATCAAATTGTTTACGTTTTTTTCCCATTAAAAAACCAAACAATTGCTTCCAAATGATTTTAAATAAGAACAATACGTTAAAGGGTACGTTCCGTAAATAGATCTGATGGAATTATAGCGTTCGCTAACTAGTTATAATAATAATATTTTTAAATGTTATAATTCGGGTAAAAATATGAAAAAATATTTTTTTCTACACAATACAGTCTTAAAATTTTTAAACATAAAATAGAATTGTTCTTTTATTATATCCAAAAAAGCACTTTATCAGATTGTAATGAAAAATGTGCTTTAGCAGCTCTCAGCAATATAGATGTTTAATTAAGATGAAAAGTTATCAATTACGTCAAATGTCAAAGTTTACAAACATGGCGGCCGGCTAGACTTCCGCATTCTAGCGAGAAACGTCAATACTAAGATCTATCACGTTAATTAACTATGTACTGCTTAGAAATATGAGCAGAAACGATGTTAGGCGTATTTTTTACCGCCCTAGGGATGTAAAATATTAGTTTCTACCCGATATTAGACGATGTAATGAGTCGCTTTCGTTCACGGTAGGTGAAAAATTGTAATAGATGTTTAATTAAAGATTAAAACTTAACAATTACGTTAAATAGTCAAAGTTTGCAAACATGGCGGCCGGCTAGACTTCAGCATTCTACCTAGAAACGTCAATATCAAGATCTATCAAGTTAATTAACTATGCACTGCTTAGAAGTATGAGCAGAAACGATGTTAGGCGTATTTTTTACCGCCCTAGGGATGTAAAAAATTACTTTCTACCCGATATTAGGCGATGTAATGAGTCACTTTCGGTCACGGTAGGTGAAAAATTGTAATAGATGTTTAATTAAAGATTAAAACTTAACAATTACGTTAAATAGTCAAAGTTTGCAAACATGGCGGCCGGCTAGACTTCAGCATTCTATCTAGAAACGTCAATATCAAAATCTATCAAGTTAATTAACTATGCACAGCTTAGAAATATTAGCAGAAACGATTTTAGGCGTATTTTTTACCGCCCTAGGGATGTAAAAAATTACTTTCTACCCGATATTAAGCGATGTAATGCGTCACTTTCGGTCACGGTGGGTGAAAAATTGTAATAGATGTTTAATTAAAGATTAAAACTTAACAATTCCGTTAAATAGTCAAAGTTTGCAAACATGGCGGCCGGCTAAACTTCCCCATTCTACCTAGAAACGTCAATATCAAGATCTATCAAGTTAATTAACTATGCACAGCTTAGAAATATGAGCAGAAACGATGTTAGGCGTATTTTTTACCGCCCTAGGGATGTAAAAAATTACTTTCTACCCGATATTAGGCGATGTAATGCGTCACTTTCGGTCACGGTAGGTGAAAAATTGTAATAGATGTTTAATTAAAGATTAAAACTTAACAATTATGTTAAATAGTCCAAGTTTGCAAACATGGCGGCCGGCTAGACTTCAGCATTCTACCTAGAAACGTCAATATCAAGATCTATCAAGTTAATTAACTATGCACATCTTAGAAATATGAGCAGAAACGATGTTAGGCGTATTTTTTACCGCCCTAGGGATGTAAAAAATTACTTTCTACCCGATATTAGGCGATGTAATGCGTCACTTTCGGTCACGGTAGGTGAAAAATTGTAATAGATGTGTAATTAAAGATTAAAACTTAACAATTACGTTAAATAGTCAAAGTTTGCAAACATGGCGGCCGGCTAAACTTCCCCATTCTACCTAGAAACGTCAATATCAAAATCTATCAAGTTAATTAACTATGCACATCTTAGAAGTATGAGCAGAAACGATGTTAGGCGTATTTTTTACCGCCCTAGGGATGTAAAAAATTACTTTCTACCCGATATTAGGCGATGTAATGCGTCACTTTCGGTCACGGTAGGTGAAAAATTGTAATAGATATTTAATTAAAGATTAAAACTTAACAATTATGTTAAATAGTCAAAGTTTGCAAACGTGGCGGCCGGCTAGACTTCAGCATTCTATCTAGAAACGTCAATATCAAAATCTATCAAGTTAATTAACTATGCACTGCTTAGAAGTATGAGCAGAAACGATGTTAGGTAAATTTTTTACCGCCCTAGGGATGTAAAATATTACTTTCTACCCGATATTAGACGATGTAATGAGTCATTTTCAGTCACAGTAGGTGAAAAATTGTAATAGGTAATATAAAAACGTTAATATATAAAAAGAAAAAACACAACATATTGTACATCCAACGTTTATTTCTCTTTTAAATGTACACACCCACAATCGATTTGATCAAAACAGATTAACATCAACAAAACAAAAAAAAGATGGAAGAAATCAACAGAAAAACCACTTTTCTTAATTTGGCAACACTTAAGTAGAATAATCTCACTTCCACCCCATCTTATCAACATGATATATAAATCGGTAGTCAATACGGAACATCTATCCTTAATAAAAAAAAATTATAATATACAATATCACTTGTCGTTAACCATAAACGGAAGACACGAAATCCATACATGCTTATAAAAATAAATTAAAATAAATAATTTGTTGATCGGATATTTAAAAAAAATGGTTACGGTTAAAGGGAATTCACTAGATTCGATATATATTCTAAAACGTTAACATCTTTCAGTATGCTCATGTGATCGACCTTCGGCAGGGCTAAATCGTAAACTTTCTGCCTCTGTTTCGAACTCCAAGTTTTGCAGCCCTCTAACGATCTTCTATTCACCGTTCCATCACCATCACCGTTTATAAGTGTCGGATTATCATAGAACGCACCAGGTTTATAAAATACCCTAAAAGCGCAGCAATTTTTAGCTACATTTATAATTTAATCCGTTAAGACTTACTGTTCGACTGTCGATACATTAGTTCCGTAAATACAATGCACCTCGACACCAGGAGCTGTTAGATTTAAACTGTGCGGTAACGTATCCTGATACATATCCCAACCGTCGGGATATTCAACATCCATGAAATAATCTTTTATATTATCGAGGGTATAATTCTTCGTATCGGTTTGAACGAGGACTTCGTCCATTTTCCAGTAATTCCTAGACGGCATTAACCAAGCCAAACTGGGGTTCGTAATCTGTTCCAACTTCATCACTTTACCGTTTAACATATAAGAACCTAAATCGTCCCCTATAACATAATTTAAATAACTCATCTTCGTTTAGTAAATTAAGTCGAATTACCTATTGCGTACACTTTCACAGCCTTAACTGAACCACCCCATGCACCGCTCAAAGTAACGAGACATTTGATATATTTATCCTTCCAACTTTGTTTCTGAAGGTTGAGGAAGTACTGGGACATAGGGCCGCCCATAGAATGCGCCAGTAATATCACAGAAGTTTTGCCATTCGCCTCGTACGTCTCTTCCACCAGCTGTTTGAGTTTCACGAAGTAATCTTGGTTTTCATCTGCAAGACATCATCGTTATAAAATTATATATTATCGATTTCGTGTTAAACATGCTTTAAATTAAGTTCTAAGGGAAAAAGATATCCAAATTGCAGCCAATTTTTAAATAATTTACATTTAAACGTCAAACTTATCTATATTTGACATTTAAACGTCAAACTTATTCATTTTGACATTTAAACGTCAAACTTGTCCATATTTGACATTTAAACGTCAAACTTGACGATTGCGTAACGAAATTTATCGATACAGGGTTGTACTAGTAAGTACATACATTTATAAGTCATTGTTCACACGTAATATACAAATGTCAAACTTATCCATATTTGTTATGTAAATGTCAAATTTCTTTATAATATGCTTGACCTTTACAGAGTTAAATTTGTCCATATTTGACACTTGAAAATCAAATCCGTCTATATTTGACATTTAACTGTCAAACTTGACAATTAAATAATGAAATATATTCATATTTGGCATGTAAATGTCAAATTGTTTTATATAGGTACTTAACACTTACAGAATCAAATTTGTTCATATTTGACACTTGAAGAAAGAAATCCGTTCATATTTGACATTTATGTCTAAACTGTCATTAATAAATTTTATCATTTGATAACTAAATGATAAAATTTATTAATATTTGGTATGTCAATGTCAAACTTCTCTATACTTGATATTTACATAATCAAACATGTCAATATTTCACATTTAAAGATCAAATCTGTCCATATTTAATATCTAAATGTCAAATTTGACAATTGCAATTTATTAATTTTTGGTATGTCAATGTCAAACTTCTGTATACTTAACATTTACATAATCAAATTTACCCATTTTAAAGACTACAAGATCGAGTCTGTCCATATTTGACATTTAAATGTCAAATTTTACAATTAAATGATGAAATTTGTTGATATTTGGTATGTCAACGTTAAACTTCTCTATACTTGACATTAACATAATCAAACATGTCAATATTTCACGCTTTAAGATCAAGTCTATCTACATATCTGACAGTTAAATGTCAAATTTGACAATTAAACTATAGAATTTATCCATATTCGACAGGCAAACGTTGGGTTTCTCTATACTTGACATTTACATAATCAAATATGTCCATATTTCACATTTTGAGATCAAGTCTGTCCATATTTGATATTTATAATGTCAAATTTGACAATTAAATAACGAAATTTATTAATATTTGGTATGTCAATGTCAAACTTCTGGACATTTACTAATGACATTTAAAGACTTCATAATCAAATTTGGCCATCTTAAAGACTTCAAGATCAAATGTCAAATTTCACAAATATTTGACATTTAAATGTCAAATTCGACAATTAAATAATGAAATTTATCCACATTTGACATGCAACTGTCATATTTTTCTCTATACTTGACGTTTACACAATTAAATTTATCCATATTTGGCATAAGGTGGGCATACGTCAAAATCAAATCTGTACAATTTGACATTTAAATGTCAAACTTGACAATTAAATCCTGAAATACATCCATATTTGACATGCAACTGTCATATTTCTTTATATTTGACGTTTACACAATCAAATTTGTGCATATCTGACATTTAAATGTCAAACTTGATCAACAATTAAATACATCCATATTTGACATGTAAATTTCAAATTTCTTATCCCTCATATTTAAATAATCGAATTTGTTCATACTTGGCACTTCAAGATCAAATCTGTCCATATTTGAAATTTAACTGTCAAACTTGACAATTAAATGATGAAATATATCCATAATTAGTGTGTCAATGTTAAATTTGTCTATAATCAGTAAGTTTGTTCGTATTTGACATTTAAATGTCTTACATGAGAGCTAAATAATGAAATTTATTCATATTTGAACATGTCAATGTCAAAGTTCTCTATGTTTGACACTTAAATAAGATCAAATCTGTCTATTTTTGATGTTTCAAGATCAAATCTATGCATATTTGTCTTGTAGATGACAAATTTCTCAATATTTGACAGTTACATAATCAAATCTGTCAATATTTGACATGTAAATGTCAAACTTCTCTATACTTGACATTTAAATAATCAAATCTGTTCATATCTGACACTTTGACCGTTCTATGTATTAAATCTTTGTCCTTAATGTTGGGTATTCGATCGGATTGTTTAGTGGTTTAGATTGATGATGGTATTTATTTTGTACTTGACACTTCAAAAGACATTTACAGAATCAAGTTTGTCCATATTTGACACTATGATCAAACTTGTCTATATTTGACATTTAAATGTCAGATTTGTTCATAAATGACATTTTGAACGATTTTTATTTTCTGTCAACCAAACAGATTCCGATTTCGTCAGGATGCTACCAGTATCTAATCTAGGACCTCTATTCGTTCCGTTCTTTGTTAATGATGAATTATTTATAAACTGTAATAATCGAGTTTGGTGTATGAATAATAATAAATTATTGTGTAAATATTTCATTCGACATCAGAGATCAGTGATTTATCTTCAATTATTTACGTCAGTGTATATTTCAAGAAGATTGTTTGTTTGAATTAATGTAGCTTCGTGTTGTTAAAAACAAGACTGTTCATTATGAAGATTAATATTGCACGAAGTTATGAAATTGAGTTCCAATTATTACAAGTCTTTATCTGCTTTATAAACATCGGATGTTTCTGTTATAGATAAAATATGACAAAAACAATAAAACAATAGCGTTTATTAATTAATGATTTAATTGTTTATTGTTCTACGCACACAATAAACAACTCATCGTGACTTTAAACTTACTCGGCGCTTTCCTGAAATCGAAAGGTGCCCCTTTCAACGTCTGATTCCTAACATGTCCCAATTTCACCAGGGCATTCACGATATCCGTGAAGTAAGCCCCGGAAGAGGCTCGACTAGGATCCAACCATTCTACTGGTTCGGTACTACCGAAACCGGGAATTCGAATCTCTACACCATCCGTATTCAACGTTCTACGCGTAACATTATCGTACCTCAATTTAATATTGTCGATCCAACAATCTATCACGACCGGAACTAACAATTCTAAATTCAGCCAGATGTTAAAGTAATCGGTGGAGGTTTTAGCGCAAATATAATGGACCGAATTCGTCTTGTTTATCTTGGCTTCGACTTGCGAACCCCGTCGCCCGGTATGAAGATGAATGGATGGAAAGCACTGTAACACGTATTCACCACTGACGAGATTAAGAAACAGCAAAGTGTCGTTTGCGTTATTTTCATACTTCGTGTTAATTATAATAATCAAATTTAGGGGAAACAACGCGTTCCGCACACTGTCACGTTTCTAACTGAACTGCACTGTTTATTGTTATTGTCGTTGTATTTTTATCTAGAATAAGATATATTTCGCGATTAGCTGTACGATCAGCTGACTTTTTTTTGTTGATATTTACGCACGCTAATCGAAATGTGTAATCGCGGTTTATCTATGTACAATATTTTGATTTCATCTTCTGCATGCGTCATTCTATATCAGGAAACCAGCGACAACGCATGCGTTTCGTAAGCGCTTTTCTATGGAAAAAATATTACGATTGCGAATATCAGCTGATGATACGATGTCTTATTCATTCGTACCCGCCTATTTACTGTATTATATTTAATAATTAATTTTATCATCGTTTTTAAACGTATAATTTCCTATTACTATTATTATTATCTAACTAATCTATCTCTATTAAAATGACAGTTCGATAGCGGCGCCATCTTATAGAAATATTTTGAATCATTCAAGATAAATGTAATAATGATAGAAAACGCACTAAATTAAATTGTTTATTTCTAATTTTACGATCGAATTATAAATTAATATTTCATTTAATGCTAGAATTTATTTATTTTTAAATACAAACAAGTCGTAAATTGACATAAATAAATCTGACAGCGTCATCTTTTAGAAATATTTTGAATACTCTGAACTTAAATTAAATTTTTAATTTCTAATTTTACAATCGAATTATTAAATTAATATTCCTTATTTCATCCTATAATTTATTTATTTTAAATACAAATAAATAAGTTATTAAGATCACGTCCGGTAAATAGATATAAATGAATTTGACAGCACCATCTTATAGAAACATTTTGAATCACTAAAGGCTGATATAGCAATTATAAAAAACGCATTAAATTAAATTGTTTAATTCTAATTTTACGGTCGAATTATAGAATTAATACTCGTCATTTCATACTAGAATTTATTTATTTTTAAATATGAACAAGTCATTCGGTAAATTGATATAAATAAATCTGACAGCGTCATCTTTTAGAAATACTTTGAACTTAAATTAAATTGTTAATTTCTAATTTTACTGTCGAATTATTATTAAATTATTATCCGTCATTTCATGCTGTAATTTATTTATTTTAAATACAAATAAATAAGTCATTAAAAGATACACGTCCGGTAAATAGATATAAATGAATCTGACAGCGCCATCTTATAGAAACATTTCGAATCATTTAAGGCTGATCTAACAAATTATACAAAACGTATTTAAATTAAATTGTTTGCGTCTTTTTTCTCATTTATAACGAATCATTTGCTTACAAATTCTACAATCCAATTGTTACATTAATATTCGTAATGTCATACTATACTTTATTGATTTTAAATATGAATAAGACGTTAAAGGGTACGTTCCGTAAATAGATCTGATGGAATTATAATGTTCGCCAACTAGTTATCAGATTGGAATGAAATTTTTACAACTTGTTTATGTTATTAATGAGTTATATTTTTTTGATAATTGACTAATAATATTTTTTTAAATAAAGCAACTGAAAATACTTTTTTGACACTTAAACCTGTTTGAAACGACGTTAAATTTACGCAAAAATTAAAGAGATAATTCACGAATAAAATTTCTAACTAATTTATGATTTTCTGTTTGCAACATATCTGCAATTTTTAACACAATTTTTACTGTCACATGCGCATTAAAGAGTAGTTTGTGTTTGCAGCATGATATAACCAAACTAGAATTTGACGTATTTAGTTGACTTTGAGGTTATTTCAATTTAAAAGTATTACTACTATTACATTAAATTTGATCCTTTGACCACGACATTATTAAAGGTACAGTTAGAGATAAAAGTTATTGGAGGTTATGTTTGCACTTGTACACAAATCTACATCAAATTTAACGTCGCCGTCGTGTCAAACAGGCTTTAGCTTTGTTTTTTTCGTGTGACGTCATCCACAGCACGTTGTGTCACAAAAGCAGAAAGCACGCTTTAGGTGACTCCAATAAATAAACATTAAAAAGTTAAGAATTATGTCAAATGTCAAAGTATGCAAACATGGCGGCGGGTTAACTTCACGTCAATACGAAGATCTGTCAATTTAATTAAATATGTACTGCTTAGAAGTATGAGTAGAAACGACGTCGGGCGTTTCCTTTACCGCCCTAGGGAGATAAAAAAATTACTTTGTGATTACGTACGAGAATTGTTTCATTAAACTCATATTAAGTAAATTTAAAAATCATGAAATACAGTCGAAACTAAAAAAAAAGGTGGACAAAAAATTTTATATTATAAATTATTAAAAAAGACCGATATTTATTGGAAGAGTATTATTATTAGTGTGCTTTAGCAGCCCTTAACAATAGCTATAAGACGTTTAATTAAAGATTAAGTTTGCAAACATGGCGGCCGGCTAGCTTCCGCATTCTACCGAAAAACGTCAATAGCCATACCTGTCAAGTTTCTTTACCGCCCTAGGGATGTAAAAAATTACTTTGTGCCCGATATTTAGAGATGTAATGAGTGCATAATCGTTTCACTAAACGTTATATTCATGAAAAAAAAAAAATCAGTTTTCGCTATCAAATATCAAACTTTTTTTAAGTTTCATCATCTCAGATTAAAATTAAAAGTCTATAAAGAAATGTAGACAAAAAAATTGATATAAATATTAAAAAAAAACGATATTTATTGCAAGAATATTATATCTTACACTAATTTAACCTTTCAATACTAAAGCAGCGGAAAATTGAAGATAAATTTGAACTTAGTACGCACAAAAAAATAAGTTTGACAATTTGAAATTACCGCCGTTTTATAATGAATTTGATTAGTTCGTTAAAACGACCCATGGCGTCTCTACTAGTGTAAGAACTGAAGCTTTGTTCCTGTACAAATGTTGTAATTGGTAAACATTTACACATGTTATTAATCCTACTAATACTTATTTATTAAAATTGGGCGAATTTAACTGGAGAATTGGCGAAGAAAACGGTAAAACTCGAATATATTTTTTTATTTACGTCTACGAGTAGGGAAAAATAGTTTGTATCGAGGAAGGTTACCACACCTGTCACGTTCTATTGCAGCCAACAGCTGACAAATTACAATTATTATAACCTAACCTCACACTGTTCAAGAAATTAGGACGCGTGTTTGAAGCTGTGCAAATTTTTTAAATCAAAACTGGAATCATAGTACAAATTAAGTTGCAATATGAAATTGTATGCATGGGTGAGTATCGGATCGCAACGTTTGCGACATTTTTAATTGATAAAACGTTCTCTTTAGGGTGCTAACAGTTATGGACAACTGGGATTAGGCCATAAATGCGACGCTCATTTGGAACCGGTCGAGGTGAATCTATCCCATTGCGATCTCAAACCGGAGAATATCGTATCGATATCGGGGGCGCCGGTCATTCGTTGATCCTAGATCAGAATGGACATGTGTACTGTTGCGGTTGGAATTCCAAAGGTCAACTTGGTATATCGGACGAAAGTGGCAAGTTCGAACAGATCGAGATCATAAAGGATCGAAGGATGGTGCAGATCTGTTGCGGTTGGGATTTCAGCGCTGCTTTATCGGATAATAGCAAGCTATTCGTGTGGGGAAACAACGCCTATACCCAGTTGGGGTTATCGAAGAGCATAACCTGTACGGGAATCCCATCGATGTTGCAGGTATCGCAGAAATTAGCGACCGGTTTCACATACGTTAGCTGCGGATTACGACATAGCGCTTTGATAACCAGAGATCGATCGCTATTAGTAGCGGGAACCGGTACGAAAGGTCAATTAGGTCTGGGTGATAATTTCAGTGATGATAACTATTTAAGTCTGTCGAAAGTTCCTGAACTTCAAGATATCGAATCGGTTGCGTGCGGGCAGAACCACACCATCGCCTTGAGATCCGATGGCACCGTTTACGCTTGGGGTGATAATCGATATGGGCAGTTGGGGGTGGATCCTGCGAAACCGAATTCGTTCGTGCCAATTCAAGTGTTTCGCGACGAGAGCATCGCCAGCGTTCATTCCGGATGGACGCATTCAGCTGCGTTGACTAAGAACGGAAGGGTGATGGTCTGGGGTAGGAATTCCTACGGTCAGTTGGGGTGCCAGAAGAAGCAGGTCTCGCACAAGGCTGAGTTGATCCCCGATCTGGAGGATGTGGCTCAGTTGAGTTTAGGTTCGGAGCATAATCTGGCGGTGACTGGGGATGGGAGATTGTTCAGTTGGGGTTGGAACGAGCACGGTAGTTGCGGTAACAATAACACGGACAATGTTCTGAAACCGATGCAGATATTCGCCAATCAGAAAGTGAAATCGGCGTTCGCGTGTACCGGTCAATCTTTCGCGGTCGTCTTAGTAGATTAGGTTACTTAGATTAGAGATAAAAAAACAAAAAATTTAATGAGAGATATGGAAGGATGAAGAACATGGAAGAGAGTGCTTTACTTATTACTACTTACATATTTACTTACTTACAAAAATTACAAAAAAAAAAAATATTTAAATTCATTCAGATCATCCAATCCACCCACGTTTTCATTCTAACGATGATGAGTGAGTGTTGTATTTTTATATTAATAATAATAATAATTGATGATGATTGATTGATTGATTATGATTTATGCATTATTACCTACATAAATGTATTCTGTATATTTTTATAATAAAATGTGCATTACAGTAGTACAGAACGGCTGTTTATTTTTATTTTTCTATTTACACCTTTCTTCAACTCCCTAATAAACAAAACAAAATATGTATACAGGGTGTCACGTCAATGCTATATTCGGCCACCTCGTATAATAAATATCGGGTGATCGAAAAAGCTAATACAATATGTCAAATATTTTAGCATATTGATTGATGTGTGGGAGACATCTCAATTGTGATATCCATTTGATGAAATTGAATTCAAAGACACCCTTTCTACAACAGAAGCCTTATATATTACGTCTTTCGATACTTGGTATTTAAATGTCAAACTTGACAATCAAATAATAAAATTTATACATATTTGATACTTCAAGATCAATTTCGTCCATATTTGACATTTTAACGTCAAATTTGACAATTAAAATAATGACATTTATCCATATTTGACACTTCAAGGTTAAATCTGTCTATATTTAACATTTAAATATCAAATACGTCTATATTTGAGATTTAAACGTCAAACTTGACAAATAAATGATGTAATTTAATCATACTTGACACCTTCAAGATCATATGTATTTATCCATATTTGACATTTAAGCCTCAAATTTAACAATTAAAATAATGAAATTTATCCATATTGGCCCTTTAAAGACCAAAATCTGTTCATATATGACAGTTGAGTGTCAAACTTGACAAGTGAATAATATTATTTAATCATATTTGACACCATCAAGATCAAATTTATCCATATTTGACATTTGCATCAAACTTAGCAGTTAAATAATGATATTTAGTCATATTTCGCATGTATAAATGTCAAACTTCTCTATACTTGACGTTTAAAATAATCAAAATTATCCGTATTTGACATTTTAAGCCCACATTTATCCTTATTTGACATTTACGTCAAACTTGGCTGTTAAATATGTAAATGTCAAACTTCTCTCATCTCTCATGTTTAATATTTAAACATATAGAGATTGTGCTTCGAACACTCGTATTTTTTTACGAAAATTTGTCGTTCGCTCGCTCGCTCGCCCTTTCGAAAACTTACCTTAAGAATATAGATGTTCAATTAAAGATTAAAAGTTAACAATTCTACCTAGAAACGTCAATATAAAGATCTATCAAGTTAATTAACTATGTACTGCTTAGAAGTATGAGAAAAAACGACGTCGTATGTTTATTTTACCGCCCTAGGGATGTAAAGAATTATTTTCGACCCGATATTTAGAGATGTAAAGAAGGAGAAAAAATGTAATAGGTAATAGTGTTCTTTTTTTATCACGCACGAGAATTGTTTCGGTTATATTCATGAAATAATGTCAAGCATTAGTTAATTTGTAAAAAGAAAACACAACGTATTGTATATTTTTTGGCCAAACAAAGCCCTTTAGCCCAAATCTGACACTTCTTTCGTATTTAGCATGTCCAATTACAGATATATCCAAAATTTGAACGAAATCGAACGCCCTTCGAAAATTATCAAAAATTCACATTTTTTTCCATACCTACCCCTTGCGATTTTGACGAAAATCTCGATTTCCCTGAAATTTTGAATATATATGTAATCGATCATGCTGAATACGAAAAAGGTGTCAGATTTGGACTAAAGGGCTTTGTTTGGCCAAAAAAACATAAAAATATCACCTAGAACGAACGCTCCAATTCCGCATAGGAGCAGTTTGACCCTGGTTTTTGTGCAGGTAGGTTGTATTTAGAAATGTTTCTCCTTCTGACCGAAAATTTGAAAAAATCAAAACGGTGAAGATTCGATGCCAACCTTGGAGCGTTGCAGCCTTTGAGTTTTTCCCATTTTTCGAGGTAAAGTAGTCACTTTCGTAAATATAACCTGTATATATTCTGAAAGCTGAGAAAATTTGCTATCAGATAAAGAAATAGTCGCGGGGTTTGGCACCGTTTACCTGCACAAAAACCGGGGTCAAAGTGCTCCTATGCGGAATTGGAGCGTTCGTTCTAGGTGATATTTTTATATTTTTTTGACAAACAAAGACCTTTAGCTCAAATCTGACACTTTTTTCGTATTCATCATGATCAATTACTGATATATCCAAAATTTGAACCAAATCGAACGCCTTTCGAAAATTGTCAAAAATTCACATTTTCTTATATTTCTGATGTAATTGATCATGCTAAATACAAAAAAAGTGTCAGATTTGGGCTAAAGTGCCACAGAATAGGGGCGAATCAAATTGTTTACGTTTTTTTCCCATTAAAAAACGAAACAATTGCTTCCAAATGATTTTAAATATGAACAATACGTTAAAGGGTACGTTCCGTAAATAGATCTGATGGAATTATAGCGTTCGCTAACTAGTTATAATAATAATATTTTTAAATGTTATAATTCGGGTAAAAATATGAAAAAATATTTTTTTCTCCACAATACAATCTTAAAATTTTTAAACATAAAATAGAATTGTTCTTTTATTATATCCAAAAAAGCACTTTATCAGATTGTAATGAAAAATGTGCTTTAGCAGCCCTCAGCAATATAGATGTTTAATTATTAAGATGAAAAGTTATCAATTACATCAAATGTCAAAGTTTACAAACATGGCGGCCGGCTAGACTTGCGCATTCTAGCGAGAAACGTCAATACTAAGATCTATCACGTTCATTAACTATGTACTGCTTAGAAGTATAAGTAGAAACGATGTTAGGCGTATTTTTTACCGCCCTAGGGATGTAAAATATTAGTCTCTATCCGATATTAAACGATGTAATGAGTCGCTTTCGTTCGCGGAAGGTGAAAAATTGTAATAGATATTTAATTAAAGATTAAAAGTTAACAATTACGTTAAATAGTCGAAGTTTGCAAACATGGCGGCCGGCTAGACTTCAGCATTCTACCTAGAAACGGCAATATCAAGATCCATCAAGTTAATTAACTATACACTGCTTAGAAGTACGAGCAGAAACGATGTTAGGCGTATTTTTTACCGCCCTAGGGATGTAAAAAATTACTTTCTACCCGATATTAGGCGATATAATGAGTCACTTTCGTTCACGGTAGGTGAACAATTGTAATAGATGTTTAATTAAAGATTAAAACTTAACAATTCCGTTAAATAGATATTTAAATAATCATATTCACCCTATATATTAATTTTTTTGTATTGCTTCGCTATATTGTGTATATTGGTACTAAATATAGTGAGTAGCAAAACACTGTATTAAGAAAATAGTAATATAATTATTTTATTAAATATATTTTGTGTATATTCAGGAGAATCTTTAATAAACGATGCAAAATTAACATTTATCGGATCTCACTATATAATTGGTACAACATGAAAAGTAACTAAAAAAATATTCTTCAAGTCTTAATTGTCATTTGTGCAGATTCCAGAAGGTACATACTTTTAATTCAATTTAAATAAAAAAACTCGCCTTAAGTTTTAAATAAATAGAATTCAATTACAATATATTAATTAGTCCTAAATTAATTTGCAACTAACTTTACTTATATTGTCACACTCGTTTGTTAAATGTTTATGGTGTTGCCATAGTAATATATGAATATTTAACAACGTCAATATACATATGTGCATTTTTCCGAAGAAGAAAGTTATTATTAAAATTATTAATTAATTAAATTAATTTTAATTAAATTATTAAATTTAAATTTTCCAATAGCAAGGCGGACCTTGCTATTGGTCGATGCCAGTTGGGACAAATTTGAAACTTACATCTTCGCAATGCGCTAGAGAGAGAAACATCTCCATCTACCAATCAGAATCAAGCCCGGACAAAATTTTCAATTGTAATGCCGATTTGACAGTTAACGGATGGATTAAAATTTAGAGTTTTTTAATCGTTTTCGGTCGCATTTAAGAGATCGGGGGTGTTTATAATACGCGATGTGAACCAATTTAAACGTAATTATGTGTAGAATTAGTTTTGTGAGCGTGTAGTGTTTAAATATATTCAATAGTGAATTTTAAAAAACGAAGAAAAAGCTTGTTATCAGGATTATTCCACGGGGTAAGCGCATTCGTATAGTTTTATCAAATTTTATACATAATAGATATTATTTAGGTGTTTTATTAGTATATTTCGAAATTTTAAATATACGGGGTGTCCCAAAATATACGAACATAACCTATTTTAAAATGCGGGGAAAAAAAGACGCCATATTTATAAATATAATAAATATGATTTTATTTCTTTAATATTTTAATAAATTGTAGGCATATTTTACATAGGATGATACTTAATTAAGTATTTCGGCAGCTTAATAAAATAACGAGAACATTTCGAAATAGTTACCAACATTTTTAACGATTAACTAACGTATAACGAGACCGTAAACTTGTACGAAATCAAAATAACCTCTAATTATTGCCTATTACCCCCAAAAAATAATTTTTTAAGTATATATTAATTATAAAAAAAAGAAATTAATTGTTCATTTCGAAAGCGGTTTAAAGCTACCCGGACTAACCCAAGAATAACCGGACGCTCTAATCCTCTCCTCGTGGCTTTGTGTCATCATCGTGGCTCTAACGGAATCGTGGATGCTCGGAATATATTTCTCGAACGTAATATAATGTTTATCGTCGACAGGCGATGGATCGTACAGGTGGTCTTGAGTATATTTAACGCACTCCTTAACTTTCTCCTTAAATTCTAATTGATTGTTTCTATACCTGAAACGACAGGATCACATTATCGTAAATCGAAATTTAAATTTACGATGTATTAATCTCACATGTTCACAGCTTCTAGATTAACGGCATGCGCCAGGCTCGAATTGAAATTGTAAAAGATCCAACTCAGATATTTCAGAACCTGCCATATATGATGTTGATCTTTATCCCACGTGGGGAATCCGTCGGTTACATGTAACTCATTGGTGTCCTTATATATCACAGGGTGGAATACGTTCGATTGGAAGACGACTTTCTACCGAAAAATGAAAAGAGATTTGTGAGCGATTTAATCGATTAAACTTACAGGGTGTCCGCCGTCTGGGAAGTCTTCCGGCAAAAATATATTAAATCTAAAAACGCCATCCTCGTAAAAACCATTCCTAACAAAAATAACACCAAACCACACTAAAATAAGACGGGTGTGTGATTCGGATAATCGTCCAATTAATAATACTTACGCAAACAACTCTCTTTGGACGGAATAACGTATATACCTTGCAAATTCTCGCTTTGCAACATTTTACTGCAAATTACGGAAAGGAATCATTCGGAATATAATTTTTAAGACGAAATAAGACTCACTATTCAGCTAAGACTACGTATTCCTGATGGAATATCCTATAAAATTTATTTATATCCTCATTTTGTCTGCCGAACAGGTGTTCTTTGTGGCTCGAAGGTAGTACCCTGCGGAGGGATCCCTGCCTTAGAAAAGTCCCGTTCGTTTCTTCCTGGAATGGCAATACGGAAGTGAAAGTAAATAAATAACATAACCTACTTTTAATTTTGAGAATTTCGAAAGTCGTACCTTCACAGCTCGTTCTTGCATTTTTTTTTTTTTTTTTAAAGAGGATCCCGGATCGATTATCTCCGTTTGTATTAATTATCAGGAATACATAATGCGATTGATAAAACAAGGAACGTTATCGCGTTGTTTACATGCTCGTTTATCAGGTGTCGAACAACGGAGATTTGATGGGATTTTCTATTTTATTGTATAATAGCTTTCATGTACCCAGTAACAAAGCCAGGGTACCAGGTACGAACTAGTACAAACATGATATCTTAATTAGAGGTGGATTGTGATTTTGGTACCTAGTATTTTATTCACAGTTACAGGATTTATGTTCCATTCGTTATTATTGGAAATTGAAAAACAATTGAAGATCGCGTTTCCACGATGTTTCGCTGAAACTGTCTTTTTTAATTTTTTTTTCCTAAACAAAGTTTGCCACCCTCTTTCATCGCCTTAGCGATTGAATTTGAAAAGACATCGAAAGATGTATTTCATTAATTAACTCGAAGAGCATTAACCATAAAATATATAGTTCTAAAATTTTTTTTTGTTAAAGAAACTTTCCTCACCCTCCTTTTGCCTTTAGTCATTGAATTTGAAGAAAAAAAACACCGAAAGATGTATTTTATGAACTGAGTTAAAGAGCATTAATACCAAGATCCCAGTAAATTTGACCATAAAAATATAATTTTCTCTTTTGATATAGAAACTTTGTCACCCCCTCTCACCTCGTTTTACCTCTTTAAAGGATAAATTTAAAAAAATCACGAAACATGGGTTTCGTCAATTGAGTCAAAGAGCATTAATATCAAGTTTTAAATAAATTTGACCATAAAAATATGATTTTTTAATTTTTTTCTTTTCGATATGGAAACTTTACCACTCCCTCTCACCCCGTTCCACGTCTTTAAATGATAAAACATGTGGTTTGTATCATCAATTGAGTCAAAGAGCATTAATATCCTGTTTCGAGCAAATTTGACCATTAAAATGTAATTTTTTAATTTTTTTCTTACGATATGGGAACTTTGCCACCCCCTCTCACCCCGTTTCACGTCTTTGAAGGATAAAACATGTGTTTCGTTTCATCAATTGAGTCAAAGAGCATTAATATCCTGTTTCGAGCAAATTTGACCATTAAAATGTAATTTTTTAATTTTTTTCTTACGACATGGAAACTTTGCCACCCCCTCTCACCCCGTTTCACGTCTTTGAAGGATAAAACATGTGTTTCGTTTCATCAATTGAGTTAAAGAGCATTAATATCCTGTTTCGAGCAAATTTGACCATAAAAATATGATTTTTTAATTTTTTTCTTACGACATGGAAACTTTGCCACCCCCTCTCACCCCGTTTCACGTCTTTGAAGGATAAAACATGTGTTTCGTTTCATCAATTGAGTTAAAGAGCATTAATATCCTGTTTCGAGCAAATTTGACCATAAAAATATGATTTTTTAATTTTTTTCTTTCGATATGGAAACTGCCACACCCTCCCTCCTCCTCCCCCCCCGTTTCACGTCTTCAAAGGATAAAACATGTGTTTCGTTTCATCAATTGAGTCAAAGAGCATTAATATCCTGTTTCGAGCAAATTTGACCATAAAAATATGATTTTTAAATTTTTTTCTTTCGATATGGAAACTGCCACCCCCCCTTTCACCCCGTTTGAAGTCTTTGAAGGATAAAACATGTGTTTCGTTTCATCAATTGAGTTAAAGAGCATTAATATCCTGTTTCGAGCAAATTTGACCATAAAAATATGATTTTTTAATTTTTTTTCTTTCGATATGGAAACTGCCACACCCTCCCTCCTCCTCCCCACCCGTTTCACGTCTTCAAAGGATAAAACATGTGTTTCGTTTCATCAATTGAGTCAAAGAGCATTAATATCCTGTTTCGAGCAAATTTGACCATAAAAATATGATTTTTTAATTTTTTTCTTTCGATATGGAAACTGCCCCCCCCCCTTCACCCCGTTTGACGTCTTTAAAGGATAAAACATGTGTTTCGTTTCATCAATTGAGTTAAAGAGCATTAATATCCTGTTTCGAGCAAATTTGACCATAAAAATATAATTTTTTAATTTTTTCTTTCGATATGGAAACTTTGCCACCCCCTCTCACCCCGTTTCATGTCTTTAAATGATAAAACATGTGTTTTGTATCATCAATTGAGTCAAAGACCATTAATATTCTGTTTCGAGCAAATTTGACCATAAAAATGTAATTCTTAAATTTTTTTCATACTATATGGAAACTTTGCCATCCCCTCTCACCTCGTTTCACGTCTTTAAGGGATAAATTTAAAAAAATCACGAAATATGCGTTTCGTTTCATCAATTGTTTCCATGAAATTTGACCATAAAAATATGATTTTTTAATTTTTTTCTTACGATATGGAAACTTTGCCACCCCCTCTCGCCCCCTTTCACGTCATTGAAGGATAAAACATGTGTTTCGTTTCATCAATTGAGTCAAAGAGCATTAATATCCTGTTTCGAGCAAATTTGACCATAAAAATGTAATTCTTTAATTTTTTTCTTTCGATATGGAAACTTTGCCACCCCCTCTCACCCCGTTTCACCTCTTTATAGGATAAATTTAAAAAAATCACGAAATATGCGTTTCGTTTCATCAATTGTTTCCAGGAAATTTGACCATAAAAATGTAATTTTTTTAATTTTTTTTTCCTGCCACCGTCTTTCGTTCGCTTAGCCTTTGAATTTTATGAAACGCCACGAACACAATTTTTATTAATTTAATCAAGCAGAATTAATGTCAAAATAATAATAAATTTGACCATAAAAAAAACACCGAAAGATGTATTTCATGAATTGTGTCAAAGAGCATTACCGAAATTTAAGTAAATTTGACCATAACAATATAATTTTTTTTAATTCTTCTTTTGTTATCGAAACTTTGTCCTCCCCTCCCCTTTCCCCTTTATCCTGTTTCACATCCTTAAAGCATAAATATTAAAAATCCCTAAAATACGTATTTTACTAACTGAGTCAAAGAACATAAATTTGACCATAAAAATATTATTTTTTATTTTTTTTCTTTTGACATACTTACAAACTTTGCCACCCCTATTCACCCCGTTTCACCTCTTTAAAGGTTAAATTTAAAAAAAAATCACAAAACATGCGTTTCATCAATTGACTCATAGAGCTTTAATATCAAGTTTGAAGCAAATTTGACCATAAACCACAGCAGTCTAATCGAGAATTTAATTCTAGACAAAAACGTTTTAATGCAATAAGAAAAAACAGATCGAATTGTTTTTTTCCCCCCGTAATTGGGCTGCTTTCTTTTTTAAATATAGAACATTAAACGATAATGAACTATACAGGCTGTCCTATTTAAAAAAAAAAGACAGTTTCGGTGAATATCTTGAGAACGCAATGCTCAATTATTTTTCTGTCTCCATTATTGCAATCGCCACATAAACCGACTTGATACCTCCAATAATGACAAAGTTAGCAACGGTGCGGGCAGCCTGTATACAGGGTGTTTACAATAATACGATATTTAAATTATTTAATTGCAAAAGTTGTTTTGCGTTATCAAACCGATAACGCTAAATTATTTTTATTTTTCCAAATTCAACTCTTTTAAGGAGGTGAAAGGGCATCAAAAAGGCTGAAACGTTAAAGTTTCTTAAAAATTTGGCATTCATGTTTTCGTTGACATAATTAACGAAACACGCGTTTTGGTTTTATTTTTCCTTTTTAATTCCTCCAGTAAGGGAAAGTGGCAAAGTTTGTACAGGAACAAAATGAAACAACCTTTGCCTATCAAATAAATTTTTGAAAACTTAACAATAGTCGAAAAAATTTAAAAAAAAATCAAATTTGAGGTACCTCAAGGCACTGTCTTGGACCCTACACTGTTTCTAATTTACATAAATGGTCTCCCTGTCAATTTATCTCAAGCCCAACAAGTAGTTTTACGTAACCATTTAATTCTTAAAAGAAGAAACCAAGATTAAATATACAGGGTGTAACAATAGCGCGATATTCTTCCATATCTCCTTTTTCATGCAAAATACATCAAATAATTAAATAGAAAAGTTGTTTAGTTTTACGAAATTTATAACATAAAAGTATCCTACGATATACAGGGTGTTTAATTCGCCCGTAACCATCAGTAACTTTAAATTTTTAAATAGAACACCCTGTATATGATCGCATTTTTGAATTGCCTGAGGAATTTTAAGACAACTTTATATAGGATCATATTCAGTTATTTTCATTAGTTTACGAGATATTGACGTTTGTTTTAAAATTTTGACATTTCTTCAGAAAAATGCCATTATTTCGGTATAACGGAAAAACGAAACTTAACATAACGTTAGAAGCATCTCCTATGATGACAATAAACAGATTTATACTTAAATACGCTATACAGGGTGTTCTAGAAATCAATATTTTTTTTTAAACAATTGAAATGCGAAAATCTTCATTTTTTTTCAAATTGAAACGATACATGCTTTATTCAAACTAATAGATAATTAAATTTAGTTTTCAACTAACCCATAAAAATATAGTGCTTCAATTTCAAAAAATTAAAATTTTCGCATTTCAATTGTTATTCTTAAAACACTCTGTATAATGTATTTGAGTCTGCATCTGTTTACTGTCATCATAGGAGATGTTTCTAACGTTATGTTAAGTTTCATAATGTTACATTTTTCCGTTACCCCGAAATAATGGCATTTCTCTGAAGAAATGTCAAAATTTTCAAACAAATGTCAATATCTTGCAAAGTAATGAAAACAACTGAATATGAGCCTGTATAAAGTTGCCTTAAAATTCCTCAGGCAATTCAAAAATGTGATCATATATAGGGTGGTCCATTAAAAAAATTTAAATATACTGATGGTTGCGGGCAAACTAAACACCCTGTATATCGTTGAATAATTTTACGTTATAAATTTCATAGAACTAAACAACTTTTGTTTATAAGCATTTGCTGTATTTTGCATAAGATATGAGATATGGAAGGATATCGCACTATCGTTACACCCTGTATATGTAATATAAAATATCTATTACGAATCAACTGTTATTCTGTTAATGACTTCCTGCCTTCATAATTTTTGGCTGTATATTGTATTTTTGTTTTTGGACTTGTTTCAAATTTGACAGGTGTCAAATAAATAGATCCAATTGTTTTTTTAATACCCTGTATATTAATAAAACGAATAAAAAACTAATCATTGGACGTTACGTGGTTTCATTTTAAACGATCATAATAAGAAAATTTCTTTTTAATATTTATTTTCTAATAAGTTAAATAAATAATTACAAACGATATCCTAATCGAACAATTCATCTAACGAGAACTTGTCGAAGACTTCTTTGAATAGCGACAACAGGACTATAGACGTAATTTTATTCGTTAAGGGGGACAGCTCAGCGTAGAACACGTCTTTATTCTCCAAGAAAAATCTATTCAGCATATCTGTCAATTCGTGATTGTCCTCGAACAAGTTGTGCAGGTATAAATATTCGAGCGAATTTTCCCTGAGCTTGTAATCGGCCTCGTCGAGTTGCATGTATTCCTTACCGTTCTTCTGGATCCTATGACCGTCGATGGAGAGGAAAGATTTCGAATTATCTGCGTAAAAATCGAGATAAAAATAATAAAAATAATGGAGATAATGGACTTACTATATTTGGATTCCAATTCGCCACGACCGCGAATCGGTATTTGGAGCAGGTTCCCATCTAGTCTATAATGGGAGTTAATTTCTAGATAGGGATGGTAGTAATCCATCACGATGAAAGGATTCTTATCGAAATCTAAACGGATAGAATTAATTTCGAAAGTGTGCATCCGATAAACGGTCACGTTCTCGAAAGTTGTGTTCATCCAATGGGTGGAGACGACGGCTTTGGGTAAAACGTAAGGATCCATGGGTACCAGTTCTAACTTCTTGATCCCTGTCCGTAGATATCCTCTAAGGTCCATTATCGTTTTGCGCATGCATTCGTTCAGATAGGGATCGGATCGTTTGCATTTTTTTATAAGAGATGCTGGGGGAAAAAAAAAAATTTTTGTTTAAATGTTATGTTTAATAAATTTAAATTTTGACTTACGGAGGTTTTTCCCGTTTAAAATTGTAACTTGTAGAGTTAGCGCGGTGAAAACGATCGAGATGAAGTTCATTTCGCTACTGGACGAGATATCGGATGGATCTTCTCTTTAAGAAGGTTCATTTCCGATATTGAGGGAGAACTAGTTTGGCGAATCGTGCGTGATACATTTGAGATTCGCATTTTTCGAAAGGAATTGGAACGGACGGGCTCAAACGGTATATTCTGAAAGTACCATCTTGATATGTACCGTTTCGGCTTGGCCTACTAATTATTGTGTGAGTGAAACGAGCACTTAAAAAGAGCGAAAACATCATTGGAGATGAGATATTGCAATTTTTGTGAATGTATTGTGAGAAAGGAGTCCGTTCAAGGGAACTTATTCGCATTTCTCTCGCTATCTGAAGAATTAATAGAACATGCTAAAAATGTTGTCATCGTTCACAAAAGGAACATGGACATTGTCAATATTGTCTCTCTAATGCGTCCAAGTACCATATCTCCCCTTGTAGATATTTTTTCTGAAAAACAATTATACGGAGGTTACTTGAATTGATATAGCACATGTTCTGAAATTAATTTCACTTATACAGGGTGTTCCATTTTCACTGAACAAAACACAATTTTGTTATTTTAAATACAATGGTATAATTTTTTTCAATGCAATCGATTCTACGCATTATTTGCAAATGTTATGTGTTAGGGTTCCCTATCCCTAAATTCAATTGTTTCGAAGATATTTACAATTTTCCGTAATATTTTGCAATTGCACCATCTTAAAGAAAAATTAATATTCTAAAGCGTTTTGAAGCGTGAGATAACAAACTTCTGCAAACGAAAATAAAGGGTCATAAATACTGAGAACTGTCATAACTTTCAATAAAATTTATACAGGGTGTGCAGAAATTAGCGACCAATTCGGATATCTTCAATCATTAAAAATTCTTATTTTGTAGCACTTAATTCAGTCAGTAATTCTACATCGATTCGTATTAAAGGCTCATATATCTATCTTTATTAGTTTTTGAGTTATTAGAGATTGTTTGTTCCAACTACGTCCTGATCAAAAAATCCCAGTATGTCAATAAAGTTGAGAAACTTCTTAATCACGACGAAGTTTATGAATCTTTAGTCAAGGATCCCACAAACAGAATACAAACATTAAACAACAACATCGTAAGAGATCTAAAGAAGAAGGATTATATTGGTGAACACATTCAAAAAACTTTCGTCCTTTGTGGCTTTCCAACTTGACATGTAATGGTCAATTTTTCAAACAAAAGTTTGGCACTCTTATGGGCAGTCCACTATCACCTATCATTGCCTGTATTGTTATGGATGTATAGTTTGCCATTGGTTTTCATTAAGTTTTGAAAATTACAAACTTCAAGTGGCGACCATTGTTTTCGATACACATTCGAAGGTGATTTTTGCGTATTACTGCTTTTAATTCGTCAATGGTTCGGGGATGGTGTTCAAAGGCCTTCGCTTTCAGGTAGTCCCAAAGGAAAAAGTCGCATGGGGCAAGATCGGGTGAACGCGCGGGCCACCCAACGTCTCCACGTAATGAGATTACGTGTCCTGAAAACATCTCCCTTAAAACGTTCATGGACCTTTTGGCCGTATGAGCCGTAGCTCCATCCTGTTGGAACCACACATCCGCATGGTTAAGTTCTCTAAGTCTTGGATCCAAAAAATTACGTAGCATGTCGATAGGGACCCCAAACGCCAAATGACCCAACAGCACACCAAACAGTAACGTGTGGGCTGTGAAGTGGCCTTTCATGGAGCTGCTGCGGATTTTCTCGTGTCCAGTAACGACAATTTTGCTTGTTCACACAGCCGGATAAATGGAAATGGGCTTCGTCACTCGTTATTAAAAGCCCATTTTGTGGGATGTTTTGAAGAATATCGTTGCAACATGCTCTACGATTTCCCCAGTCTCCTTCACTCAGCTCTTGTGCGATCATCATTTTGTATGGGTGGAAGTGTAGGTCTGCGTGTAAAATTCTTCGCAGCGAACGCAAAGCAGCGGCATGTTTAGCAGCTGAACGAGTAGGAGATCGTTCCACAGCTTCTCCAACAGCTGCAACATTTGCAGGTGTCCGAACACTTCTGGGTCTACCGGTTGGTTTTCTTTTTAAGGCTGAACCTGTGGCTCTAAAATTCGAAACCCAAAGCAGTATTGTTTTGCGATCTGGAACCGGAGCATGTCTACCTAGTGCGAAGAGAGTACGAAAAGTTCTTTGCGTTGTAATCACAGATTCATTTTTCAAAAATGTTTTGATAATGGCAGCACGATGTTCGCCCGTCCAAATCATGATGACAACTAAAATGGCAAGGCATGTGCTACCAACTGAAAACACTAAGCTCCCCATCGCTTCAGTGGCGCGGGCACAGTGGCGGAGCAAAATGTTGGAGATTATTCTGCCGGACCCGGTACATAAGTTGAGTTGGTTCTTTGTTTTAATGTAACTGCCATATCGAGTTTAATATACAGGGTCATTCACGAAACTGGTTAGTTAAACCTTTTTGATTGGTATTGAAATTCAACATTTCTGAAAACTTGAGAATTATAAGTGATATCATCTGGACCAATCAGTAAAATTATTTACGCCATCGTACCACTTCCGGTTTACCGGAAGTTGACGTCAACTTTCTCAAAATAAAATGTCAAAAATCAGCCGTTTTTGACTTAGGTATTCAATTTTTTTCAGATATAGGGACGTTATGTTCAAAATTCTGTATTTCTGAAGGGATTGCAGCTAAAGATCTCATATTTGGCATGTTATTAGCCGAAATAGCATACATCAAATTTACGTCCTAAAATTAATAATAATTTATACAAGGTCGTCCAAAATTAGCGTTCATTTCAACCAAGTTCGCATCGATGAAAGTCACTTTTTTTAAATGGAGCACCCTATTTACGAGGGAGCGTTTTTATATTCGCGGAATGGGGGATAAGGGGTGGAAATAAAAAAACCAAATTATTTTTCTTTTTCAATATATTCACCTGCAAGGCGGATACATTTTTCACATCTTTCAATTAATTTATTTATACCCTCATTATCTGCAAAATACGCCGAAACTGCCTCCTTGACTTCATCATCGGCAGTAAATTTTTTACCCCGCAGCTCTTTTTTCATTTTCGGAAACAGGTAATAATCACTCGGGGCAGGGCAGCTAACGCAACGCGGCTCTTGTAGACGGGGGCGCGTTGTCGTGCAAAAGCAGCACATCTTTCGTCAATTTTCCCCGTCTTTTCTCTTTAATGGCTTCTTTTAGTCGCTCTAATATTGAAGCGTAATATTCTCCGGTTATAGAAACACCTTCATCTTTATAATCGATCAACAATATTCCTTCCGAGTCCCAAAATACCGTTGCCATGAGTTTCCCAGCTGATTGTGACACTTTAAATTTCTTGGGAGGTGCTGTCCCCTTTTTATGCCACTGCATGGAGTCTTCTTTGGACTCAGGTTCATAATGATGAACCCAATGAACAATTCAACTCAATACACCATCCTTGTCTTCATTACAGAGGTCGAAAAATGCACGCGAACACTCTACGCGCTGGTGTTTTTGCGGCGGGCGGCGTGAGCATTCTCGGCACCCATCTTGCGCTGACCTTAGACATGCCGAGATGATCGTGTAGGATTTTAAAAATTGTAGTATCGGATAGTCCAACCATTTCTGCAAGTTGTTTCTTCTTTAGTCGAGCATCTTCGAGTACAATTTTTTCAACTTTTTGGATAAGTGCTGGGGCGTGGTCACCTCAATGCTCCTGCCCGGCCTCGGGACGTCTTCCTTGTTTAAATAAACTATGCCACTTGTACACCATGCTGGTTCTCATTCATTATGGTCGCGACTGATTTTCCTTGCCTGGTAAGGAACTTTATAGCGGCGCGATATTCGATTTTTTTCCATATTTCACTTTTCACTCCTGATGGGGTGCCACCCCTCCTACAACCCGCTCATTCCGCGAATATAAAAACGCTCCCTCATATTATTACATTTTTGAATACACTTAATAATTCTCTATCATTGATTATTAGACATATTGGCTTCGATCTTTTACAGTTTTCGAGTTATTAGAGATTTCCTGATGAAAGTCCGAAAAATATGCATTTTTAATGCGTTTAAAATCTCAGTAATCCTTGAATGTCAAATCAATTGATCAGTTGATATCTGTCAAGCAAAATAACAAATGAAATACATTGCGGAAAAGAAACGATATTTTAGATTTATTTTCCATTCATGATATCCACATTTATGCAAAATGACCAAAATAATATCAATACAAGAAGCCGAAAAAGAATCTTAAACAAAAAAGCTTTGGAAACGAATAAGTTAAGTGGGTTTTATATGTCATCGTGATCTGATCATATTGAATTTTGTCTTTTGCAACGCTATTTTGTTTAATTTTCTTGTTTTGAGTTTTTATAATGATATTGTTTTAGATCACTGTATTCCATTCTCCATGAATGGAAAATAAATCTAAAATGTCGTTTCGTTTCTGTAAAATATTTCATTTGCTATTTTGCTTGACAAATATAATCAATATCAATTATTTTGACATTCAAGGATTGCTAAGATTTTAAACGAATTAAAAAGCATATTTTTCGGACATTCACCCGAAAAGTACTCGGAAACTCGGAAACCGTCAAAAATACAAGCTAATATGTTTAATAAGGAAAGATAGAGAATGATTAAGTGAATACAAAAATGCAATAATATATAGGGTGTTCCATTTAAAAAAGTGACTTTCATCGATGTGAATTTGGTTGAGATGAACGTTAATTTTGGATGACGCTGTATAAATTATGATAAATTTTAGGACGTAAATTTGATGTATGCTATTTCGGCTAATAACACGCCAAATATGAGATCTTCAGCTCCAATGCCGTCAGAAATACAGAATTTTCAACATAACGTTGCAATTTGGCCCTATATTTGAAAAAATTTGAATAACTCAAAAACGGCTGATTTTTGTAAGTTTTGATGCAGGATTTAAATTAAATTAAGAAAGTTGACGTCAACTTCCGGTAAACCGGAAGTGGTACAATGGCGTAAATAATTTTGCTGATGAGTTCAGATGATATCAGTCATAATTACAAGTTTTCAGAAGTGTTGAATTTCAAGAACACCAAAAAGTTCTAACGAACCAGTTCCGTGGACGACCCTGTATATCTGAGGCAAAACTTAAAGAGGGGATTTTTATAGGAGCGCAAGAATTTGACGTAGTCTTGAGCGATTTAGAACGGACTGCTTGGGATGCTTTGTTAAAAGTGTGATAAAGAATTTCTTGGGAAATAAAAAATCTGAAGATTACGAGGAAATTGTTAGGTAGTGAACTTGTTAGAAGTTACCATGCATTAGGCTGTTTAATATGAGTTTTAAAATACATTTCTTGCGCCATTTCTGCACCTGAACTTCTTTCCCCCGAATCTTGGAGATGGGGAGGATGGGGAAAGATTTAATTAAAAGAAAGATTTTCTAAATTATTAGAAATATAAAACAAAATAAGTTTGTATATAATTCATAAACAAAAATAACAAAAAAATGAAAATTTGTTGTTCTGTGTAATTAATTATAATACAATAATAATCTTAATCGAATAATTCATCCAACGAGAAACTATCGAAGACACCTTTGAGTATCCTCAAAGTTACGGCGGCCATGACTTGCTCCACTAGAGGTATCACCTCTTCAGAATAGCTATCCTGATCGTCGACGAAAACTTGATTGATCCGATCCGTCAATTCCGGATTATCCCTGAACAGATTATTCAATCTGACGTGATCAATTTTATTCGTCAGGATTTTTACATCGACTTTATCGATGCTCATGTATTCCTTATTGCCGTTCTTCCGTATCTTGTGTCCTTCGATCGTAACCATACATTTCGTATTATCTGAAATCAAAACGATAAAATGATTTTTTATACAGGGTGCCCAATATCTCGGTTGATAAGAGAGATAATTAAAACTGTTTTTATTTCACATGTCTATTAGTTTTCTCAAGATCTACAAACCTAAAATAATTCCGATTATACAGGGTGTTCCATTTCCTCTGCACAGATAGCAACTATTTTTTTAATTGTATTTTTAATTTTTTAGCTAAAATGTTGAACTTAGGTATTTGGGAATGGTATAGCAAAGTTGTATTCATATTTTGCTTCGTCAAATTTGACAACATTTTCTGAACACCCCTTATACTGTAGGTCAGTTTCTGATACGGTGTTTTGAAGAACCATTATTGCCTAATTCTAGCCTAGATTCAAAATAAATTAAAAAAAAAAACAAAGTTGCTGTCTCTGCAGAGGAAATGGAACACCCTGTATAGTGCAGATCTTGAGAAAACTATAGACACGTGAAATAAAAAGAGTTTCAATTATCTCCAATTATCAACCAAGATATTGGACTTCCACGTTACTAGGTGGGCACCCTGTATACTAATTTTTTACATCTTAATAAACGAATTAATTAAAATTAATTGATATTCGACGATTTGAATATTAAACAAGGCTCTAGCGTTGTATTCGTCTTGACAGCTGTCAAATTATAAGCGTAACTGTCAACATATTTCTGACAGCTGTCAAATTGTATTAATTTTGTTCGTGTAGATCGTTTCTATTTAATACTTACTCAATCTTACTTCCAAATCTCCCTCTCCATGTATCACCAACTGCAATAATTTCCCATCCAGCACGTAATCGGCCTTCAACTGCGAGTACGGATAAGTGTACGTCAATACGAAGACGGGATTATTTTCGAAATCGACTCTAACGGAATCTACCTCGTAAGCGTCGGTGTAATACGATGTGACGTTCGTTAAGGAAGCGTTCATCCATCTGGTGGTGAACGTCGCCATCGGTACGACGTACGGCGTGAACGGCGGTATCTTAAGTTCGCTGATGCCGTCGCGAACGTGTACCCTGATGTCCGTCAAGGCCCTCTTCATGCACTCGTTCAATTCGGGATCGTCGCGTTTGCATTTTTTTATGAAGGCGGCTGTATAGAAGAGATCGAAACAATCGAAGAAGAACTACTCATTTTAAAGATGATTTTAATAATAATACTTACGCAATTGTTTCGCGTCCGAAACGCACACTACGTTTGTAATTAGCACAATCGCAACGATGCAAACGAACCTCATTTTACTAGAAGATAAAGCGAAATGTGAATTCTACTTTAAAAGTGCAGACGTTTAAACTTGTTTACCTTCGCACGATGCATTTAACTTTTTCATTGAAACTAACTACGCTAAAAAAAAACATGCCAGCATACAGGGTGTCCAGTTTAAAATGCAATACTTGAGGATATTTGGAAACCGTTTTAATTTAGTTTAATGATTTTCACTCTATAATCATTGTATACAGTGTGGAACAGCCAAAATGCTTGGACACGTCGATTTGTATTTTTAAATGCGCATTTTTTTCAAAAAAAAAAAAATTATACAGGGTGTGTCATGTGACAGTGGCCAATACCAACTTTTTTATTTTAAATGGAAACCCTTGCATTTTATTTATTGTTTGGGTTCTTCGAAAAATTCTAGACATAATTCATGTACAATGTCCCATACCTATCTTCAACTGTTTCGGAAATATTTAGTGTTTTCACATTTATTACGAAAATTAACATTAAAAAAAGAAAATTATTTTATTTCACAAATGCATTGCTGCATTACACTAAAAATATATTTCCCATTTAGCTCTTGATATTGATAAAGTAAGCAAAAACCATTGCTGCGTTCCTTTTTACTGTTATGAAATTAAAAAAAATACAAAAACCGTTTTGTTTATTTTCGTAAAAACTGTTCTAGCCTTAGCAACATGTTGTCTGCCTGCATGACAGTAGTGATCAGTGTCAGTGCTATTATTGTGGTTTGAATTTCGTTAACTGTACGTAATAATATCAGAAAAATGGTTCATTTAACAGAAATGCACTTGTTCAAAATGCTCTCCATTTAAAATTTGACAAAAATGTAAACGGTCAGTAAAATTTCTTATTGAATTTTGTATTTGTTCTGGAGTGATGCGATTGGCTTCTTGAACTATTCTCTCTTCCAATTGTTCAAGATTATGGGGACGATTTTTGTACACTTGACATTTCAAGTGATCAAGTGACATTACGGGCAAAATGAGGGGGGGAGCTCCATCTTGTTGAAACCAAAAATGTGCATTAGGGTGATCACCTATGTTTGCATTTGGAAAGTGCTGGAACAACCTCATTTCGCAATAAATTTAAGTAGACGTTACCAGTTAAATTTCCTCTTATAAAAAATGGTCCTATGATGTTGTTTCCAACAAGACCAGCCCAGACATTCACCTTTAGAGGACGCTGTGTATGGACTTGTTCAATCCAATGCGGATTTTCAATTGACCAGTAGCGACAATTATGTGCCGTTGAGACAAAACGTTGCCTCATCTGAAAAAATGATGTGATCTAGAACATTAGGCTGCTGCTCGATCAATTCCGTCATTGTTTCGCAAAAATGTAGTCTACGATCTGGATCATCTTCAGTTAACTCATGGACAGAGCTGTAAAAGATACTTTTTTAAAGTATCTAGATATTTTTAAGATACTTTAGGCAAAAAGTATCTTAAGATACTAAGTATCTAAGATAGTTTCTGGTGAAAATATCTTAAGATACAAAATACCGGAAAAGTATTTGAGTAAAAATATCTTAGATACTTTTAAGTATCTAACGAAACTTTTAGTATCTAAAGATACTTTTGAGTATCTAAGATACTTTTCAAGTATTTAAGATACTTAGATACCTTTGTATGAACTAACATAGTTAGGCAAAGTGTACAGTGTCTAAGATACATACTTTAGTTGTAAAAACATCATTTTAACCCTCTAAATGATCATACAATTTAAGTTTAAGCCAGGAAGCACTTTGCAATCGTATACTTTGGGCTTTGGAATATAAAAGAAACAAAAGACGTTAAGTTATTACAAATTATGTATCGAAAACAAAAATTAAACATAAAATTCTCTAAACAATATAAAATAAACATAAATTAGTCTGTTAAAAGAACAGCACAAAACGCATTATGCATTAAAAACAAAACATTCAACATTTAACTAACGCTGTAAAAAATAAACGAATAATGCGGACGACATGCAAAAAACAATATACATGCAATATACATCGTCTCTCACGTTAGGGCCGGCACGACCTGTCAAAGCTTGTCGTGTCGTGTCGAATCAAGAAAAAGTATTGATTTCTCACGTTTTGAGTATCTAAGATACTTTTAGTATCTAAAGATACTTTTAAAGATAAAAAATACTAAATACTTTTAAGAAGTATCTATAACGAAAGTATCTCTTAAATGAACCAAAAAGTATCTTAAATAAAAGTATCTAAGATACTTTTAGCATCTTAGATACTTTTTTTATCTTTTTACTAAAGATACTTTCAGCTCTGCTCATGGACGGGGTTTTCATTCTTGCTGAATTAAGAATCTTATGAGCAGATTTTTGAGAGATCTCATGAATTTGATCTAATTCTGTTGTGGACACGTGATGATGATTTTCTTCCACTGTAAGTAACACGTTCAAACTAGTTTCTTCATCTGTTATTGCTGTTAATGGACGTCCCCTTCTATAGGTAAATCCTTCACCTGACGAAAGACTTCAAACTTTCGAATTGTTGGGCATACCGTACTTTTACTAATGTGAGATGTGACGGATGAACACTATTAAACAAAATACGAACCTCTTGAAAAGAACGTTGACGATCACCGTACCCACGCGGCATCATTAATATCTCAATTCGTTCTGACTCAGTAAGTTTTACTGCCATTTTCAAATGTGTCAATGACTAAAATAAGTAAATTTATAGCGATGCGAAAGTTAAAACGCTTTTAAAATTGTCAAATGTGACGGCAAAAAGAATGCAAACACTAAACAATAATTTTGTTCAAAGGTATCTTGATTTTTCTGTATTAGGACACTTTTTAAATTTTTTAACTGTTTTCTTGTGAATAAAAATAAACATCTTAATACTTCCTGAACGTAGTTTTTTATTTTGCATTCAAAAGTGTTAAAAAAATTGCATAAAATGCATTTATATTAACTATACCCCCCTCATACCAAATTTCAGAAATCATCATTTTCAAATAACAAAGTTATTCGACCGTTCCGGGACTTTTTACTAACGCTGTATAGTATAGTATATTTATTATACTTGACGTTTAAATTCTCCTGGAAAATTTGCCTATTACGTTAAATTTAACATTTAACTAGTTTTGCAGCGATTCTACTAGAAAATAGCGAAATTATATAAATACAGGGTGACACAAAAAATGTCACTTCGCTGAAACCAAATTTTTTGAATACCTACTTATTTAAATTCAATAACACAAAAGAGTTCGATGACGTTTTCGATAAAACCGGACATCCATGCGTAATGTTATATACAGGGTATTACAAAAAAGTGTATTTTTTTGAGTTAAAGTAACGAGCGACGAAGTTAATCCAAATTACCAAACTTTTTATTAATTAACACCAACAATTGAATTAAAATGACATATAACACAAGATAAATAATAATTCCACTATACAGGGTTACCACGGCCAAGTGGGACATAGGGAGAATACATGTAAAATCGGTTTTCGGTGAATATTATGCAAATGCACGGGTTGTTTAGGGTTCGAATCCCGGCAGATTAGTTTTATGTTTTATTTTTTATCTCCAACAATAATGCTACAAATTCAATAACACTACAAAAATCAGAGATCTTGAAGACTATAAAATCGATTTTTTGAGGATTAAGGTAAATAATGAATAATTTTTACAATAACAAAAATGATCACGTGCCATTATTCGATTTTTAATTGTTACTAACGACGAATCATTTGTCAAAATAAACAACAAAACTTAATCAAGATTAAAAAAAATAAAAAATAAAATTCATTTCTCGGATTCGAACCCCAAACAGTCTGTGTCTTACGTTATTAAGGCGTCGCGTGAACGTCTGCGCCACGGCCATTTCCACTAACTTACGTGTTTTTTTTTAGCTTTATTAAAAATTCACGTACAGTAGGTTTAGTTTCAAGCAAATTTGACCATAAACATGTTATTTTTTTTTTCTTTCCTAACAAAGTTTTACACCGTTTTTGGGCCTCTTAGCGATTGAATTGTACGAAACGCCGCAATACAAATTTCTTTAATTGAGTCAAAAAGTATTGGTATCAAATTTCAAATAAATTTGACCATAAAAACATAATTTTTTGATATAGAAACTTTGCCAATCCCCTTTGACTTCGTTTCATCTTCTTAAAGGATGGCTTTTAAAAAACGTCGAAACACGAATTTTATTAATTTAATCAAATAGAATTAATGTCAAATTTATAAATAATGATAAATTTGACCATAAAAATGTAATTTTTTTTGTCAAACAAACTTTGCCACCCTCTTTCACACCGAAATACATATTTCATTTTATCCTGTTAAAGGATGAATTGTATCAATCGCTAAAATACGTATTTTACTAATCGAGTCAAAGAACATTAATACTAAGTTTTAAATAAATTTGACCATAAAAATATAATTTTTTAAAATTTTTCTTTTGTTATGGAAACTTTGCCACCCCCTCTCACTCCGTTTCACCTTCTTCAAGGATGGCTTTAAAAAAAACACCGAAACATGCGTTTCGATTCATCAATTGAGTCAAGGAGCGTTAACATCCTGTTTCAAGCAAATTTGACCATAAAAATATGATTTTTAAATTTTTCTTTTGCTATTAAAAGTTTGCTTCCTTCTTTAACCCCGTTTCACCTTCTTAAAGGTGAATTTTAAAAATTGCCGAAACACATGTTTCATAAATTGTGTCAAAAAGCATTAATTAATATCAAGTTTCAAGTAAATTTGACCATAAACATATGATTGTTTAATTTTTTTTTCTTAAACAAACTTTGTCATCCTCTTTCAATCCCTTAGCGATTGTATTTAAAGAAACGCCAAAACATATATTGATCATAATTGAATCGAGGAGCATCAATATGAAGATTCAAATAAATTTGACCATAAGACTGGGCGTTGATGTGCTAGACAGGATTTTATACAGAGTTAGCTAAAAATTTAGTGACATTATTGTGGGAGTTATGCCCCTTCTCTTAATTTTTTTTTTAAATAAAAGATGCAAAATTGTATACAGAGTTTTCGTAATTTAACACAGATGGAGTAAACGCAATATTTCATTCATCATTAGCTAGTAAGCCATGCAACGACAGCGTATTTTGTGGTCGTTCCTTTTTTTGTGTGTGTGTTTTCTACTGAATTAGAATTATTTGTAATCGATACGATTTGTCTATAAAATAGAAGAATAGAAGAAACAAAAACGAGTCGCGACTTCAACTATAGGAGGTATATACAGGGTGAGGCACCACATTCGCCTCGGTAAAGGAACAACCTCGACTAGCGATAATTTATTGTTGATGTTAGATACAGAGTGCTCCAATTTAAATTAACGAAGTTATTCGACGTTAATGATAGCTACAATTAGACGTTGATGTGTAATTATTTCGTTTAGTTGTCCCTGTATATGCGGTATGTTTTTTTTTTTATTGGAGCTAATAGTTTCAATGAAAAAGTTAAAAGCATCGAGCGAAGGTAAACAAGTTTAAACGTTTGTGTAAACATTTTAAGTACAATTCACATTTCGCATATCCTTCTAATAAGATGAGGTCCGTTCTCATCGTTGCGATTGTGCTCATTACAAACGTAGTGTGCGTTCGGACTTTCATCTGGGTGCCTTTTATCAGGAAACCTCTCGCCGTACACTCTGGATGCTAGAAGACAATTCTTTAAACATTCTCCGAGAATGTAAATCATATCAGTTGATTCTTGGATCGTATAGTTCATTTTTATTAAGAAAGAAAGATAATATGTGCAAGATGTCGCCGAGTGTCAGAATAATACGACAATAATTAATAACATTGTCATACCAACGAGTAATTTTTTTTCCATAACCGATTTGATCTATTAACAAAAATTTACCGTGGAAAACCAAATAAATGGTTTTCCATAAATATCTAGAAAACCGTCGAGAATTTAAATACAGTTGTACTTACAAAAAATATTTGTTTTTTAATTCTGCATCAGGTGGTGAAAAAATATACAGGGTGTTCCATTTGAAAAAAGTGAGAAAAATTAGTTTGAAATATGTCATTGTTCGACCATAATTTTGGTAACCCTGTAGAAAATTTACGAAATGTAAACAAGGTGAGAGTAACCTCTCAGACCTTTCTCGACTCACTCCATACTAAATCGTGAGTCAAAAACTTGCTCCCACGTTTTTTTTTTATTTTCTATTTTTAGTGCGTATAATGAAATAATTTGTTGGGAATTGATAAAGTGCATTGAGATGAACTGAAATGTGCAACACAATACAAGGGGTGTCATTAAAAAAAAAATTACTTCCATATCTTCACACTTATTTGGGTCACCTTATATACTTAAAAATATTTTCCTGAAATAGAGTCTTGCAAGTAGTATAGATTAATATATGAACGAAACTATAGACCAGCGCGCGCTTAGATGACAACCCTGTATAAAAATAGGCGATGGATCTGAAATTAAAATAAAACAAAATTAAAAATAAAAAAAATAATAAAATTATCGGAGATTATAAACTACGTTGGTAGCATTCAAAAAAATGTCTAAAACAATTTTAGTCCATATTAAAAAAAAAAATTAAGTTGATGGTGATTACTCAGAAACGAAACGTCAGATTACAAAAATTTGGATAGAGCGGAAAAAGTGGCAATGTCTTTTGAAATTCGATCAAAAATTTCGGTTTTTGAAACTTTCTTAAATGGCATATAATTAGTGACGTAAATGCGCTAATTTTCCCTAATTCAATCGACCCCGTATCTATTACCGTTTCCGAGATCCCCATGCTGTTCATTCTTATCTTGGACACACTGTATACAGGGTATTACAAAAAAAGTAATTTTTTTTTCGAGCTAAAGTAACGGGCGACGAAGTTAATCGAAATTACCAAACCTTTTATTAATTATCAACACCAACAATTGAATTAAAATGACATATAACACATAAATTGATTAATCGAACAATTCATCTAACGCGAAATTGTCGAAGATCCCCTTAAATTCGGACAGGATACTTGCGGAGAGGATCTGGTTCACTATGGGCCGTAAATCGTTGTAGAGGGTATCCTTATTTTCCTGAAATAGCGAATTAATCCTGTCAGTCAATTCTTGATTGCCGGCGAAAAGGTTGTGCAAGTAAAAATCGTGAATCGTAGTATCCAGCATCGTAAAATTTCCCTTATCGATGTGCATATATTCCTTACCGCCTTTCCGTATCTTGTGTCCCTCAAACGATAGGAAGGATTTGGTATTATCTATAGAGGAAGAATCGAATTAAATCATTAAATATACAGGGTGGGGCACCACATCCGCCTCGGTTGATAAACAAAAAACGATAACACATATTTAAAATCTTCTTCTTGGAGCGTGTGCAGGTCCGTTAGGAGCATGTTCTAAAATTATTTTGAAATATACAGGGTGTTCCAAAAGAAAGTTACACATGAAAGTTATTAAAATTTAAATGGAACACCATGTATATTATTGGATATTTCGGTAACGCAGACTAAATAAAGGCAAATTACTGTTATATTTCCTATAGCTAAGTTCAACAATTTCTGAGATATTTGACAATTTTTGAAAATGTAGAACAATATTTAGTACGAGTATCCGGCGTACATATTAAAGTTACCTGTTTCAAGTTGTATTATTTCATTAGCACAACCATTACATCTAATGCTAAAATAAAGATGTTTTCTAAAAATTATACAGGGTGATTAAAATCTTACCACTAACTGTGGGTACCATTAACGCTCAATAACTTGCTTATTTTAGATGGAACACCCTGTATCTAACATCGTCGTTCGATTTTAATTTTATTTCTCTTTTAAATGTTATTAAGGTTCCCTCTTATAGTTTTTTTGTAAAAGTCAATTTAGTGTTTTAATTGGGGATTATGTACTAAAAATTTGGTTAGATCAAGGTAGCTTTGACATGATGACACTAATTTCGGATATTAATGTTGTCTATTTTACTTTGGAAAAGTAGGCAGTGGTGCAGTAGGCGTAGCTTCATATTTATTGGAAACAAAACAAAATTTCACAAGTACCAAATTTTCATCATAGACTTAATACAAAAGAAAACAAAGAAACTAATGATTCAAACATCACTCATTTTCAATACATAAATAAATTCCTGATTGAAATGTTTTGGTATTGTCAGGTGTTATTTACCCAAAACTTGGTTAAGATACGTGGACGACACCTTCCTCAATTTCCTCAATAGCGACATTAAGTTTAAAGAATTACTCCAAGAGAAAAGTTAGCCTCACGCTCAGAACACAACACTACATCACATCATCATGGTTGCAACGACTCCACATTTGAGTGTGGAGTATGCGAAGATCAACTACAGCAATGATCCTGTGAAGTATGATGAAAGTTCTGATGGAACAGATACAAAGAGCTCTAAACACGGTGGACAGCTGGTGCAAACAAGAGCGGCTAGTAGTCAATGCTCAGAAAACACAAGTTGCCACGTTTACCACTAGTAATAGGTGGGGAAAGAATACCACAGGCCAAAGAGACGAAATACCTAGGGGTATGGCTGGATCAAAGGCTCTCGTGGAATACGCATATCCAAAAAATAACCATAATTTAGTGATTTAATTGGGGATTATGTACTAAAAATTTGGTTAGATCAAGGTAGCTTTGACATGATGACACTAATTTCGGATATTAATTTTGTCTATTTTATTTTTGAAAAGTAGGCAGTAGTGCAGTAGGCGTAGCTTCATATTTATTGCAAACAAAACAAAATTTCACAAGTACAAATTTTCATCATAGACTTAATACAAAAGAAAACGAAAAAAAAAAAAAAAAAACTAATGGTTCAAAAAATACATTATGAGGGCTTTCGGGTTTTGACCGCGTCATAGTAAAGTACATATATACAATATAAAATAAAATAAAACAAAAATGAAAAGAAAAATACAAAAAAATATAAAACTCGACGTTTTGGCACTAATGTAAGTGGCTTCTTCAGGAGCAAAACTAGGTGAGGGGCGCCAGAAGGTCACGGTAACTCGACGTGTCAACCACGCTAGAGACAAGGAGAAGGTGGACGTGCGGGGGTAAATTTACCACTGTGCAGGGAAACGGAACGGTGAGCGCGAGGTAGCGATGCGTAACAGTGAGCACGGGTCGAAGAAGCGGAAAAAACGGGTTTCCAAATACTGGAGAGTGGGTAACCGATATCACCGATTGAGATTTTGGGTATCTCTGGATCTCGATAGCTTCCCTTACCTTACGTGGAAAATAGCGATGAGACTTGCGTACGACAGATACCTGATCAAAACAAATTTTATGTCCCGTACCAATAAAGTGTTCGGCTAAGGCTGAGTGCGTTGAGGAACGTGACTTAACGTACCGTTGATTCTAGTTTGAATAGAACATCCAGTTTCGCCAATGTACACTGAGCCACAGTCACGGGGAATTTTATAAATGCCTTTATGGGAGAGAGCAGGGCGAGTATCCTTGGGCGAAGGAAGAAGTTGGGAGATTTTGTTTAAAGGTTTAAAGATGGGTAGGATATTTTGCTTACGAAGAATTCTACCGATGTGTACTTAGCTGATTACTAGATTCTGGTGCTACCTTAGGAGATCGTGGATGAATGTACCTATTTATGACCCTTTGTATGTTGCGGGAGGTATAGCCATTCTGTAGAAGAGCAATTTTCACATGTTTCAATTCTTTGCCGATGTTGTCGGGTTGGGAAATTGAGATCGCGCGATGTACTAGAGAACCGATTACCGATTGCTTTTATGCTGGGTGATGATGACATCGAGGAAAGGTAGAGAACCGTTATTCTCAATCTCCATGGTGAACTTAATGTCGGGTTAGGTTAGGTTAGGGTTGGGTTAGGCCTGTTTCACCGCGACCTTTACAGGTCTATTGTGATCCCCTTTACCTTAGAGAACGCTCATCATTTTTGAGAGCGGCTCTTTTCTGTAGCCGTTGGCTGTGGGGTTCTCTACCCCCATTACTAGAAACCTTGTCCTCGCTAGGCCGTCACAACGGGCACAAAACATGAACTGGGGTTTCTTCTTCCTCTTGACAGAATCTGCAGAGAGCATTTTCTGCCAGGCCTATGTTAAACATATGCCTATTCAGTCTGCAATGATGCAATCATTTTGACAGTCTTCCTGTTTTCAGTAAACTTAGGCCTCTGTTCCCTTAGGAACTCCTTAGCCTGTCTTTGTCCTGGCGATCTTTCCCACCATTCCTTGGACTTGTTTTGTGACCATTCGTAGATGGACCTCTTAATTTGTGATTTGGTAGTGCCGAAGGAAGAGGCCGCTCCTATGAAAGGCCTCGACGACCCTCGTCTGGCCAGCTCATCGGCCGCCTCGTTTCCCTTCACTCCCGTGTGGCTGGGGACCCAGGCCAAAGTAATTTTCCTTAGGGTGCCCGCCTCATTCAGGGCTCTTACGCAGTCCCAAACCAGTTTTGAGTCAGCACTCGCGGAACTAATCGCTTTAAGTGCTGCTTGGCTGTCAGAGTAAATAGCGACGCTTTTTCCTGGTTCTGCCCAACTGTCTACTTCTCTGACACAGTGGTGAATCGCCGCAACCTCAGCGGCGAAAGGGCCTTGCACGGATTCTTGCTATAAATGCCAGCTCCTACGCCGTGGTCCGTTTTAGAGCCGTCGGTATACCAGCTTGAGTCCGCTCTTATTGGGGGGCCATATTCCCAGTCCTTCTTATCTGGTATTTTAACCTGATATTTTCTATCTAGGTTAAATTTCTGAACCATGGTGTCGCTTGGCGTCCCCGTTTGGGGCCCCGCCTTGAGTTCATCTAGTAGTTTTTGATGTTCTGCACCGTGCGATTTACTTATCGGTGCCTGACTGTGCATGAGTCTGTAAGCTGCAGATCTAGCGGCTGTGGCGGTCAATCTCATTGCCCCTGTGCACCTTTGGCCATCAAGCTATAGCTCCGTATGCTATCATGGGTCTGATTACCCTGGTATATAGCCACAGAGTCATTTTGGGGCTAAGGCCCCAGTTTTTTCCACATAACCTCCTGCACCTGCCCAAGGCAATAGTAGCTTTGTTGGTTATTTTTTGGATATGCGTATTCCACGGGAGCCTTTGATCCAGCCATACCCCCAGGTATTTCGTCTCTTTGGCCTGTGGTATTCTTTCCCCACCTATTACTAGTGGTTGCAGACCCTCTAACGATCTTTTTCTTGTAAACGTGACAACTTGTGTTTTCTGAGCATTGACTACTAGCCGCTCTTGTTTGCACCAGCTGTCCACCGTGTTTAGAGCTCTTTGCATCTGTTCCATCAGAACTTTCATCGTACTTCACAGGATCATTGCTGCAGTTGATCTTCGCATATGGTTTTCTCTTGGAATAATTCTTTAAACTTAATGTCGGGGTGTTGGCTATTGAAGAAATCCAAGAAAGTAGGCAGAGTGTTTTTACCATGTGGTCAGATGACGAAGGTGTTCCAAAGCAGTGGTCTCAAATGCCTCCATGAAGATATTAGCTACAACCGGAGAAAGTGGAGATCCCATAGCGGCGCCGGAGGTTTGATGATAGTATTTTCCCTGGAGGGTAAAGTACGTTGAAGTAAGGCATTTCTCGACTAACTTGGCTAAGTCTGGGGATTGGTTGTCCTGGATCAATAATTGGTGGATTATAGCGACGGAATCGGCGACAACTACTTTTGTGAAGAGTGAGGTAACATCAAAACTGACAAGAAGATCTTCGGGTTCGATAGAGATTTCAGAAATTAGTTGAGCAAAATGCGATGAATTTAGGATGTGAGAATTAAGGAGCATTGCCTGTGTATTTCTTAATAGTATGAGCGAGGTATTTGGCCAAGCTATAGGTGGGCGAATCTATAGTGTTAACTATGGGTCGAAAAGGTAGGTTCTGCTTATGGAAGACCGTACAACCTAGGTGGCTTGGATTCCTTGGGCAGTATCCGTTTCTGTATGTCAGAATGAATGTCAGAGGATGTCAGGGATATATACAAATTATGTACCACAAATAACACCTGACAATACCAAAACATTTCAATCAGGAATTTATTTATGTATTGAAAATGAGTGATGTTTGAATCATTAGTTTCTTTGTTTTCTTTTGTATTAAGTCTATGATGAAAATTTGTACTTGTGAAATTTTATTTTGTTTCCAATAAATATGAAGCTACGCCTACTGCACCACTGCCTACTTTTCAAAAATAAAATAGACAAAATTAATATCCGAAATTAGTGTCATCATGTCAAAGCTACCTTGATCTAACCAAATTTTTAGTACATAATCCCCAATTAAAACACTAAATTGACTTTTACAAAAAAACTATAAGAGATAGGTATAGGGAACCTTAATAACATTTAAAAGAGAAATAAAATTAAAATCGAACAAGGATGTTAGATACAGGGTGTTCCATTTAAAATAAGCAAGTTGTTGAGCGTTAATGGTACCCACAGTTAGAGGTAAGATTTTAATCATCCTGTATAATTTTTAGAAAACATATTTATGTTAGCATTAGATATAATGGTTGTGCTAATGAAATAATACAACTTGAAACAGGTAACTTTAATATGTACGCCGGATACTCGTACTAAATATTGTTCTACATTTTCAAAAATTGTCAAATATCTCAGAAATTGTTGAACTTAGATATAGGAAATATAACAGTAATTTGCCTTTATTTAGTCTGCGTTACCGAAATATCCAATAATATACATGGTGTTCCATTTAAATTTTAATAACTTTGATGTGTAACTTTCTTTTGGAACACCCTGTATATTTCAAAATAATTTTAGAACATGCTCCTAATGGACCTGCACACGCTTCAATAAGAAGATTTTAAATATGTGTTATCGTTTTTTGTTTATCAACCGAGGCGAATGTGGTGCCCCACCCTGTATAGTATACAGGGTGCCCGGATTTCGTAGGGACAACATTTGAAGTCTCCGAATTTCTTTTATTTGCCATAACTTTTTTGTTACTTAAGATATTAAAATGCGGTTTAAAGCAATTCGAATTGTAATCTAAATACTTTTATTGACGCTTAATAAAACTAAATTTCATTTGCGAAAATTTTTAGTAATGTCACCTAACCTGAAAATTTTAATTTGGAACCGTGCAATTTTTGCGACTCTTTTAAAAGGAGATTTTTTTTCTGAATAAAATCATGTAAAATTCGGAAATTTAAGCTTAATCCCTCCCTAGGACCAGACTTTTTTAGTCAAATTTTGATTATTTTAGAAAGATAGATGTGTCAAGGCGAAAATTTACGGATTTTTTTACATTTCTACTGATCTACCGATTAAGCCATCATATCTACCGAATTCTAAAAGCATGTTGAACTAGTGAAAGGGACGGAAATGTTTTATCCCGCAACGAAGAAGGTACCTCTCATTGCCATTTCTCTTCCATGTACAACGTGCACTGTAGAGCGGTCATTCAGCACTCTGAGAAGAGTAAAATCGTGGCTTAGATCCACAATGACAGGTCAACGTCTGAATGGACTTATGAGTGTCCATAGGAAAACTATCAAAGGAAATAAAGATTATTTTGAACATGAGATTTTCAATCAATTCTACAAAATTAACTTTGATATTTTTTATCATAATAGTTTTAGAGATTGGTCTTTCTGTCATTTAATTTTATTCAAGTCATGTTATTTCATTGTTTTGTTTCTTCAATAATAACGCACCTCATTAACCAGCTTAAAATAAGTAAAGTATGGCTCCGTTTATTGCCATTGGATATGCACTGCAAAATTAGAGAGTGCGACTAGCCTTATCTTTAAACACGTAGGAGAAGCACTACAAGAATCTACCTTCCATAAGTGGCAATTTTTATCTAAGACCTTCAGGTTTTGGAAAACAACTTAAGGGTTTTGAGATATCCGGAAAATGCGTTTTGAGGCATAATCTGCTTGAGAATTTCCCGGACACCTCACTTATCTACGAAGTATTCACCAGACTCTCAAGAACAAACCTATAGAAAATTATTCTTATAACTCTATTCGGCCCCCCTCTTCCATAAATCCTGGCTACGCCCCTGGGAGAATATATGTATATAGGATGTTTCATAATATATGGGCAGGACTTTAGGATGTGATAGCTTGTCAAAAAATTTGAAAAATAGTTCTCATCAATTTACCCTCTAAAATGCACCATTTTCGAGATACAGGGTGTTGGAATTTAATTTAAAAAAAATCGTTTTTTGGAAATATCTCCGGAACGGTTTATCGTAAAGAAAACAACTTCTGTAACCATTTTCTACTTATAATAAGCTAAGTTGTGTGTGAGAAAAAAAAATGTAAGTAATAATTGGTGAAGATTTTGAAGGAGTAGTGGTTGTTTCGCCACTGGAAAAAGTACAGTTTTGAGACGCCCATTTGAACTGCCAATGTTTTCTTCGCAAAAAAACGAATTTTTTAAATTAAATTTCAACACCCTGTATCTCGAAAATGGTGCATTTTAGAAGGTAAGTTGATGGAAACTTTTTTTTCAAAGTTTTGGACAAGCTATCACATCCTGAAGTCCTGCGCATATATTATGAAACACCCTGTACACGGAGTGCAACAATAGTGCGATATTCTTCCATTTTTATGCAAAATATATCAAATCTTTAAATGCAAAAGTTGTTTAGTTTTACGAAATTTATAACGTAAAATTATTCTACGACATACAGGGTGTTTAGTTTGTCCGTAACCATCAGTATCTTTACATTTTTAAATGGAACCACTCTATATGTGATCAAATTTTTGAATTGCCTGGGGAATTTTGAGGCAACTTTATACAGGATCATATTCAATTATTTTCATTAATTTATAAGATATTGATATTTGTTTGAAAATTTTGACATTTCGCTCTCTTCAGAAAAATGTCATTATTTCGATAAGGGAAAAATGTAACATTATTAAACTTAATATAATATTAGAAGCATCTCCTATGATGACAATAAACAGATGTAGATTTAAATACTTTATACAGAGTGTTCTTCTTCTTCAAATCTTCATTTTTTTTTCAAATTGAAACACTATATTTTTATGGGTTAGTTGAAAGCGAAATTTAATTATCTATTAGTTTGAATAAAGCATGTATGTAGTTAGAATTAATCACTTCCAATAAAATTCGTAAATTTGGGATAAATTGAATTGTCAAAATTGCACAAGCTACTGCTATTTAGAATAGAAGTTTAGAAGAAAGTTGATTTAGAAAAAAATAGAAAAGTCAGGTGAAGGAGAAAAGTTCTTTTTAAAAAGAAGAAAAGACAAGAAGAAAAGAGAAGAAAAAGTAAAACGGTAGAAGATATAAAAGCTTTAAAACATTTAAGAGACAGTTTTTTTTTATTTAAACAATAGTTTAAGGTAAGAGGGGGTGGGTTTAGATTAAAAATTTGTAAAGCGTTTAATATACAGTGTGGAACAGCCAAATGGAATAAATTCGATAACAAATAAATGAGGGTGTATTGGGAAAAACGCTTCGAGACGTCGATTTGTATTTTTAAATGCGCATTTTTTTCAAAAAAAAAATTATACAGGGTGTGTCATGTGACAGTGGCCAATACCAACTTTCTTATTTTAAATGGAAACCCCTGCATATTATTTATTTTTTGGGTTCTTCGGAAAATTCTAGACATAATTCATGTACAATGTCCCATACCTATCTTCAACTGTTTCGGAAATATTAAGTGTTTTCAGATTTATTACGAAAATTAACATTAAAAAAAGAAAATTATTTTACAAATTCACAAATTCGCCGCGAACGTCTTGGCAACATGCTAATCTGGTATAGAAATGTCTTCTAACATTACTCAACATCTCAGGCGTGACTGATCTAATCGCGAGCGTGATTCGTCTTTTTAAGTCATCTAAGTTGAGGGGTTTTAGTTTTGTGTACAAGACTTTTGACATATCCCCACAAAAAATAGTCTAATGGCGTCAGATCAGGAGATCGTGCTGGCCATTCTATCGATCCGCGCCTCCCTATCCACCGATTTGGAAGAATTTGGTTCAGAAACTGCCGGACATTGATTTGGAAATGGGGCGGTGCTCCATCTTGCTGAAACCATGCTGTATTGGCAGGAACTTGTGGGTTTGCTGGATTAGGATATAAGTTTGCGAAAGTTGGCACGACATTATTTTGGAGTAGTTCTAAATATTTATCTCCATTCAAGTTACCATCAATGAACGATGTGATTTCCAACAATTCCTGCCCAAACATTAACTTTTTCAGGATATTGCGGCGTATGTTCCTCTCTCATCCAGTGAGGAATCTCATTAGACCGCAATAGCGGCAATTTTGACGATTAACATGGCCGTGAAGTGTGAATGTGCTCTCATCATCAGAAAATAAAATATCTTCTAATTGGATCACATTGTTATCTAACATTGCCATCATCTGTTCACAAGAATACGTTCTCCTATCGAAATCGTCTTCCATGAGTCTTCCTGAGTTGACATCATTTTATAGGGCTGCATTTTACTTTCCTTTAATACTCGAAAAATTGATGTGTGGCTAATGTTGAACAGTGGGGCTGCTTTTCGACCAGAATTATGTGGGTTTTCTTGAAACTCAAGCATAATATCCAATTTCGTATCATCACTTATTGCATTGGCAGCTACTTTTTTAATATGTCTTAATACATGACCAAGCTCGCAAAACTGTTTTTCTATTTTGCTAATTGTTCCTTGGGATACAGGCGGCAAATTTGGAATTTTTTCGTGAAATAAGCGTCCGCGTGTTATCTCCATAACCAATGGTTATGTTGTGCATTTCTGTTAAATGAACCATTTTTCTGATATTATTACGTACCGGGTGGGCAAAATTGCTTGGTTTTAGAGGGTTTCACATATTTAGAGCATAGTTAGAGAGATGGCAATGGTACATTCCGTGCCTACTTTTTCAAGATAAATTCAATGGAGAAATCCATTTTTTAATATCTGTTACAGTGGCGGCGATAGGGAGCAAAATTGAAAATATATCATTTTCTGTGGAGCTCTATATTTCAACTATTCAAAAAGATACTTCAAATGTTTTAACGTTGTCTTATACAGTTTTTTATGCTAATTCCAATGGTCTGACGTATTTTTTTATTCCAGCTATATTTTGAGAATTATGGAGTAAACCTGTATTTTTTTAAATGGAATACCCTGTATATTTTGTCATATTCGGAAAGAGTTTATGTTTCTGATAAAAAATATATATAATTTGTTAGGTATCCGTCCACTACTTTACTTATTTAGAAAAAAAAACTGTATAAGACAACGTTAAAACATTTGAAGTATCTTTTTGAATAGTTGAAATATAGAGCTCCACAGCAAATGATATATTTTCAATTTTGGGTCTACCGCCGCCACTGTAACAGATATTAAGAAATGAATTTCTCCATTGAATTTACCTTGAAAAAGTAGGTATGGAATGTACCATTGCCATCTCTCTAACTATGCTCTAAATATTGAAACCCTTCCAAGCAATTTTGCCCACCCGGTACGTAATAATATCAGAAAAATGGTTCATTTAACAGAAATGCACAAAATAACCATTGGTTATGGAGATAACACGCGGACGCTTATTTCACGAAAAATTTCCAAATTTGCCGCCTGTATCCCAAGGAACATTTAGCAAAATAGAAAAACAGTTTTGCGAGCTTGGTCATGTATTAAGACATATTAAAAAAGTAGCTGCCAATGCAGTAAGTGATGATACGAAATTGGATATTATACTTGAGTTTCAAGAAAACCCACATAATTCTGGTCGAAAAGCAGCCCCACTGTTCAACATTAGCCCCACATCAATTTTTCGAGTATTAAAAGAAAGTAAAATGCATCCCTATAAAATGATGCCAACTCAGGAGCTCATGGAAGACGATTTCGATAGGAGGACGTATTTTTGTGAACAGATGATGGCAATGTTAGATAACAATGTGATCCAATTAGAAGATATTTTATTTTCTGATGAGGGCACATTTATACTTCACGGCCATGTTAATCGTCAAAATTGCCGCTATTGCGGTCTAATGAGAATCCTCACTGGATGAGAGAGGAACTTACGCAATATCCTGAAAAAGTTAATGTTTGGGCAGGAATTGTTGGAAATCACATCGTTCATTGATGGAGATAAATATTTAGAACTGCTCCAAAATAATGTCGTGCCAACTTTCGCAAACTTATATCCTAATCCGGCAAACCCACAAGTTCCTGCCAATACAGTATGGTTTCAGCAAGATGGAGCACCGCCCCATTTCCAAATCAATGTCCGCCAGTTTCTGAACCAAATTCTTCCAAATCGGTGGATAGGGAGGCGCGGATCGATGGAATGGCCAGCACGATCTCCTGATCTGACGCCATTAGACTACTTTTTGTGGGGATATGTCGAAAGTCTTGTACACAAAACTAAAACCCCTCAACTTAGATGACTTAAAAAGACGAATCACGCTCGCGATTAGATCAGTCACGCCTGAGATGTTGAGTAATGTTAGAAGACATTTCTATACCAGATTAGCATGTTGCCAAGACGTTTGCGGCGAGCATTTTCAACATTTACTACATTGACATTAATGTTTTTTTTTTTTACATTATTAAGAAATAATCAGTATTACTTATTAGGTTTTTAGTGTATTGTAGCGAATTTGTGAAATAAATTTTAATGTTAATTTTCGTAATAAATTTGAAAACACTTAATATTTCCGAAACAGTTGAAGATAGGTATGGGACATTGTACATGGATTATGTCTAGAATTTTCCGAAGAACCCAAAAAATAAATAATATGCAGTTGGTATTGGCCACTGTCACATGACACACCCTGTATAATTTTTTTTTATTTTTTGAAAAAAATGCGCATTTAAAAATACAAATCGACGTGTCCAAGCGTTTTTCCCAATACACCCTCATTTATTTGTTATCGAATTTATTCCATTTGGCTGTTCCACACTGTATGTATTATTTTAACTTGATTTGATTTTTGACATAACAATACTTACTCCTTTTATTTCTCAAAATTTTTGAATTTTTTTTTGAATTGCATCCCTTCTAATGTGGTGCAAAATTTTTGGAAAACTATAATACGCAACGATGTGTTAACAACAATTAAAAGTATCATCAACACATCCTGACGTGATTTTATGAAGAAAAGTTCAAATAAACCTATGTCCTAAACCTCTTAAATTTTGAGCTACAGGATGTTCAAGTTTTGAGAAAAAAATCGTTTTTTTCTAATCATAACTTTAATATTTTCCTAGACATTTTTTATAATTTAGATTAGCTGTTGAAAGTGGCCACCACCTGCACGTATGCATGCTTCAGCTCTTTTCCATATTAAGTCTCGTACTCTTTGAAAAATTCCTGGAGTATTCCTGATAGTGTCACGACAAAGTATTATGCGATTTCTCAACTCCTCTTCAGTGTGTATTGGAGTGCTATGAACCAAAGTCTTAAGGTGTCCCCACGGGAAAAAATCTAGACTGTTTAGATCTGGGGATTTAGGTGGCCACGAGCGGGTTCCTCCCCGCCCTATCGGGCATCCGCAACTATTCTATTTGGATACCACTCTGGCTTCATATGCATTGCCGTCAGCAAGCCCGTACAAGTAGTGCGTATCAGCAATCAATTTTCGTGTACTTAAATAATTATCTGTCAAAATTGTTTGGCATTATCTAATTATTTCGTCATTGCAATTGTTTCCTTGACAACAAAGTTCATAGCCTCCTTTTCCAAAATGATGATAGGTACATAGCAATAATTATCCCCATTTAATGATCTTTTTTCGTTCGTCGGAGGAAAAGAAAACAGAAAATCAAATTTACCTTAAAATAAATGGAGATTTTAAAAATAATTTTTATTTTAAGAAAAAGCAGTGGCGTACATAATATTTCTCTAAAAATTTCTAGTCCACATCCTGTACGGACGCCACTGGATAAAAAATGTAAAAAGTGTCTATATCAGAAAATAGCTGTTGTTGCTTAGAAGGCATAGATATGCCAAATTTTATTAAAATATCTAGAAAAAACTTGAACACCCTGTAGCTCAAAATTTAAGAGGTAAAATTTGAAAATGGATGAATCTACACTTTTTTTGCTAAAATAAAAAAGTGTTGTCCCTACGAAATCGGGGCACCCTGTATATAGATGTTATACTCACTAATTCTCATTTCGAGTTTCCCTCCCCGTGCAACGTGAATTGCAAGAAGTTACCGTCCAATTCGTAGTCGGCTTCGACGACGAGGAATGCGTGATGGTACAGTATGGTGATCACAGGATTGCCGTCCAAATTTATCCTGACCGAGTCGATTTCGTACTTATCGACGTGATGTATTTTCACGTCGGTGGCGGTGGTTTTCATCCAACTGGTGACGACATCGATCTCGGGGACGACGTACGGATCGTAAGGTGGTAGCTTCAGCTCCTTAATACCGTTCGGGATGTGCGGTCTGATGTTCATCAGGGCCTCCTTCATGCAATCGTTTAATTGGGGATCGTCGCGTTTGCATTTTTTAATAAAGGATGCTGAAATAAAATAGTCAAATTAGCCTTGGTTAAAATGCAAAAAAAAAAAACAGAGCTTACGTAGATTTTTGCCGTTAGACGTGTATGCGTGTAAGGTTAGCACGGAGAAAGCGATAAAGATGGATCTCATTTTTCTACGGGGAAATGCGGACTGTCAGCGTTCCAGGCCGTTTATGTATATCTACATGGATCACGTTGAAGTTGCTCACCTTCGTGATTAATCGCAATTTTCATTAAACTTGATTTCCCGATTGCGAAACTGGTTCTATTTTATAAATTTACATACTGAAATTGAAATAGATTGGGTAATTATGGTGAAGGAATGAAAATAACCGTATTTATTTCCAATGTTATTCCCGTACCATTTTTGCCGCTCTTCGTTGTATTTAAAAAAGAAAATTGAAAAACGTATATCATTGTTTGCATTAAAGAGCATTAATATTAAGTTTCAAGCAAATTTAACTCTTTTTTTTTAGCTATACAAACTATACCGCCTCATTTTATCTCCTTAAAAGGATAAATTAAAAAATTGCCGAAACACATATTTCACTGGTTGAATCTAAGAGCATTAATATCAAGTTTCAAACAAATTTGACCATAAAAATATGATATTTTTTAACTCTTGTTTTTTGAACACTAAACACTTTAACCCACTAAACACCAAACAAGTTTTAAATAAAACACCGACGCGTTTCAACACCAACGCTGCCATTATCAAGGCGATAATAAAACTAAATTAAAATAAAATCTACAAAAACAGGTAACCTAAATGTTATGCACGCTCAATCCGATACGTATCATTAATTCCCGATTAACGAAAACAATGACGAATGCGGGATAGGTCCGCTGTCACAGTTCATTACACATGACTTATTTTTATATATTTCTAAACTTTCGAAAACATTCGTATGATCGATGTTGTGATCTGTTTCAAAAATGTGTTGGGCAACGCTCGATTTCTCAATTCTATTCAATCTAAGATTAGCCATATGCTCTTTGAATCTAGTTGAGACTGCTCTCCTGGTTTGCCCAATATATTTTTTTGGATTACAATCTTTACAATTGATTTCGTAAACACCTGACTTTTCTAGAGGTTGTATTTTATCTTTAGGGTTACCGATGAGACTTCGTAAACTAGTCCCAGAACTGTAAACTATTCTGAGATCTAGCTCTTTGAAACCTTTAGTGATAAAGGGAGCGTAAGGGAGGGTCACGACGGGTGAAGCTTTAACATCCTCTCGAAAAGTCGTAGATTCTTTCACAGTTTTCTTAAAATTAAACTTCCTAATTAACTTATAGATATGCTGAGGCTGGAAACCATTACACTTGGCCGCATCTTTTATAATTTTAAGCTCTTTCTCATACCTCGCCTTGTTCAAGGGAAAAGTGAGAAGTCTGTGGACCAAAAAATGCAGGCTTGCCATTTTGTGTTGAACACAATGATGGGAATCTGAAGGAATGTAGCGAAGTGTACTGGTTTCCTTTCTATACACGTCAAACTCTAATCTATTGTTATTTCTAATTACTAAAGTATCTAGAAAGGGTAGCTGACCGTTCTCTTCTCTTTCACAAGTGAACTTTATGGTTTCGAACCGATTATTTAATCTATTGAGAAAATCGTCAATATTACATTTTTTAGTGTCAAATATAGCGAAAATATCATCCACATACCTCAACCAAACCCTAGGAAAGTATTCGCTCTCAGTTTCTAAGTCCTTTTCAAAACGGCTCAAGAAAAGGTTAGCCAAAAAGGGCGACAACATTGCCGCACCTTCCAGCTGTTCATAAAAACTCCCGTTGAAATGAAAAATGTTCTGATTCAAATTTGACCATAAAAATCTAATTTGATGAAGTTTGAAGAATCGCCGAAGCACACATTTCGTTAACTCAATCAGAGAGCATTAGTACCGAATATCAAGTAAATTTGACCACAAAAATCTAATTTGTTAATTTTTTTTTTCTGAACAAACTTTGTCACTCTCTTTCACCCCCTTAATGATGAAGTTTGAAGAATCGCCGAAGCACACATTTCGTTAACTCAATCAGAGAGCATTAATACCGAATATCAAGTAAATTTGACCATAAAAATCTAATTTTTTAATTTTTTCTTTTTCTGAACAAACTTTGTCACTCTCTTTCACCCCTTAATGATGAAGTTTGAAGAATCGCCGAAGCACACATTTCGTTAACTCAATCAGAGAGCATTAATACCGAATATCAAGTAAATTTGATCATAAAAATCTAATTTTTTAATTTTTTTTTCTGAACAAACTTTGTCACTCTCTTTCACCCCTTAATGATGAAGTTTGAAGAATCGCCGGAGCACACATTTCGTTAACTCAATCAGAGAGCATTAATACCGAATATCAAGTAAATTTGATCATAAAAATCTAATTTTTTAATTTTTTTTTTCTGAACAAACTTTGTCACTCTCTTTCACCCCCTTAATGATGAAGTTTGAAGAATCGCCGAAGCACACATTTCGTTAACTCAATCAGAGAGCATTAATACCGAATATCAAGTAAATTTGACCATAAAAATCTAATTTTTTAATTTTTTCTTTTTTCTGAACAAACTTTGTCACTCTCTTTCACCCCTTAATGATGAAGTTTGAAGAATCGCCGAAGCACACATTTCGTTAACTCAATCAGAGAGCATTAATACCGAATATCAAGTAAATTTGACCATAAAAATCTAATTTTTTAATTTTTTTTTCTGAACAAACTTTGTCACTCTCTTTCACCCCCTTAATGATGAAGTTTGAAGAATCGCCGGAGCACACATTTCGTTAACTCAATCAGAGAGCATTAATACCGAATATCAAGTAAATTTGATCATAAAAATCTAATTTTTTAATTTTTTTTTTTCTGAACAAACTTTGTCACTCTCTTTCACCCCTTAATGATGAAGTTTGAAGAATCGCCGGAGCACACATTTCGTTAACTCAATCAGAGAGCATTAATACCGAATATCAAGTAAATTTGACCATAAAAATCTAATTTTTTAATTTTTTTTCTGAACAAACTTTGTCACTCTCTTTCACCCCTTAATGATGAAGTTTGAAGAATCGCCGGAGCACACATTTCGTTAACTCAATCAGAGAGCATTAATACCGAATATCAAGTAAATTTGATCATAAAAATCTAATTTTTTAATTTTTTTTTTCTGAACAAACTTTGTCACTCTCTTTCACCCCTTAATGATGAAGTTTGAAGAATCGCCGGAGCACACATTTCGTTAACTCAATCAGAGAGCATTAATACCGAATATCAAGTAAATTTGACCATAAAAATCTAATTTTTTAATTTTTTCTTTTTCTGAACAAACTTTGTCACTCTCTTTCACCCCTTAATGATGAAGTTTGAAGAATCGCCGAAGCACACATTTCGTTAACTCAATCAGAGAGCATTAATACCGAATATCAAGTAAATTTGACCATAAAAATCTAATTTTTTAATTTTTTCTTTTTCTGAACAAACTTTGTCACTCTCTTTCACCCCCTTAATGATGAAGTTTGAAGAATCGCCGAAGCACACATTTCGTTAACTCAATCAGAGAGCATTAATACCGAATATCAAGTAAATTTGACCATAAAAATCTAATTTTTTAATTTTTTTTTCTGAACAAACTTTGTCACTCTCTTTCACCCCTTAATGATGAAGTTTGAAGAATCGCCGGAGCACACATTTCGTTAACTCAATCAGAGAGCATTAATACCGAATATCAAGTAAATTTGATCATAAAAATCTAATTTTTTTTTTTTTCTGAACAAACTTTGTCACTCTCTTTCACCCCTTAATGATGAAGTTTGAAGAATCGCCGAAGCACACATTTCGTTAACTCAATCAGAGAGCATTAATACCGAATATCAAGTAAATTTGACCATAAAAATCTAATTTTTAATTTTTTCTTTTTCTGAACAAACTTTGTCACTCTCTTTCACCCCCTTAATGATGAAGTTTGAAGAATCGCCGAAGCACACATTTCGTTAACTCAATCAGAGAGCATTAATACCGAATATCAAGTAAATTTGACCATAAAAATCTAATTTTTTAATTTTTTTTTTTCTGAACAAACTTTGTCACTCTCTTTCACCCCTTAATGATGAAGTTTGAAGAATCGCCGGAGCACACATTTCGTTAACTCAATCAGAGAGCATTAATACCGAATATCAAGTAAATTTGATCATAAAAATCTAATTTTTTAATTTTTTTTTCTGAACAAACTTTGTCACTCTCTTTCACCCCTTAATGATGAAGTTTGAAGAATCGCCGGAGCACACATTTCGTTAACTCAATCAGAGAGCATTAATACCGAATATCAAGTAAATTTGACCATAAAAATCTAATTTTTTAATTTTTTTTTTTTCTGAACAAACTTTGTCACTCTCTTTCACCCCTTAATGATGAAGTTTGAAGAATCGCCGGAGCACACATTTCGTTAACTCAATCAGAGAGCATTAATACCGAATATCAAGTAAATTTGATCATAAAAATCTAATTTTTTAATTTTTTTTTCTGAACAAACTTTGTCACTCTCTTTCACCCCTTAATGATGAAGTTTGAAGAATCGCCGGAGCACACATTTCGTTAACTCAATCAGAGAGCATTAATACCGAATATCAAGTAAATTTGACCATAAAAATCTAATTTTTTAATTTTTCTTTTTTCTGAACAAACTTTGTCACTCTCTTTCACCCCCTTAATGATGAAGTTTGAAGAATCGCCGAAGCACACATTTCGTTAACTCAATCAGAGAGCATTAATACCGAATATCAAGTAAATTTGACCATAAAAATCTAATTTTTTAATTTTTCTTTTTCTGAACAAACTTTGTCACTCTCTTTCACCCCTTAATGATGAAGTTTGAAGAATCGCCGAAGCACACATTTCGTTAACTCAATCAGAGAGCATTAATACCGAATATCAAGTAAATTTGACCATAAAAATCTAATTTTTTAATTTTTTTTTCTGAACAAACTTTGTCACTCTCTTTCACCCCCTTAATGATGAAGTTTGAAGAATCGCCGGAGCACACATTTCGTTAACTCAATCAGAGAGCATTAATACCGAATATCAAGTAAATTTGATCATAAAAATCTAATTTTTTAATTTTTTTTTCTGAACAAACTTTGTCACTCTCTTTCACCCCCTTAATGATGAAGTTTGAAGAATCGCCGGAGCACACATTTCGTTAACTCAATCAGAGAGCATTAATACCGAATATCAAGTAAATTTGACCATAAAAATCTAATTTTTTAATTTTTTTTCTGAACAAACTTTGTCACTCTCTTTCACCCCTTAATGATGAAGTTTGAAGAATCGCCGGAGCACACATTTCGTTAACTCAATCAGAGAGCATTAATACCGAATATCAAGTAAATTTGATCATAAAAATCTAATTTTTAATTTTTTTTCTGAACAAACTTTGTCACTCTCTTTTCACCCCTTAATGATGAAGTTTGAAGAATCGCCGGAGCACACATTTCGTTAACTCAATCAGAGAGCATTAATACCGAATATCAAGTAAATTTGACCATAAAAATCTAATTTTTTAATTTTTTTTTTTCTGAACAAACTTTGTCACTCTCTTTCACCCCTTAATGATGAAGTTTGAAGAATCGCCGAAGCACACATTTCGTTAACTCAATCAGAGAGCATTAATACCGAATATCAAGTAAATTTGACCATAAAAATCTAATTTTTTAATTTTTTTCTTTTTCTGAACAAACTTTGTCACTCTCTTTCACCCCCTTAATGATGAAGTTTGAAGAATCGCCGAAGCACACATTTCGTTAACTCAATCAGAGAGCATTAATACCGAATATCAAGTAAATTTGACCATAAAAATCTAATTTTTTAATTTTTTTTCTGAACAAACTTTGTCACTCTCTTTCACCCCCTTAATGATGAAGTTTGAAGAATCGCCGGAGCACACATTTCGTTAACTCAATCAGAGAGCATTAATACCGAATATCAAGTAAATTTGACCATAAAAATCTAATTTTTTAATTTTTTTTTTTTCTGAACAAACTTTGTCACTCTCTTTCACCCCCTTAATGATGAAGTTTGAAGAATCGCCGAAGCACACATTTCGTTAACTCAATCAGAGAGCATTAATACCGAATATCAAGTAAATTTGACCATAAAAATCTAATTTTTTAATTTTTTCTTTTTCTGAACAAACTTTGTCACTCTCTTTCACCCCTTAATGATGAAGTTTGAAGAATCGCCGAAGCACACATTTCGTTAACTCAATCAGAGAGCATTAATACCGAATATCAAGTAAATTTGACCATAAAAATCTAATTTTTTAATTTTTTTTTTTCTGAACAAACTTTGTCACTCTCTTTCACCCCCTTAATGATGAAGTTTGAAGAATCGCCGGAGCACACATTTCGTTAACTCAATCAGAGAGCATTAATACCGAATATCAAGTAAATTTGATCATAAAAATCTAATTTTTTAATTTTTTTTTGAACAAACTTTGTCACTCTCTTTCACCCCTTAATGATGAAGTTTGAAGAATCGCCGAAGCACACATTTCGTTAACTCAATCAGAGAGCATTAATACCGAATATCAAGTAAATTTGACCATAAAAATCTAATTTTTTAATTTTTTCTTTTTCTGAACAAACTTTGTCACTCTCTTTCACCCCTTAATGATGAAGTTTGAAGAATCGCCGAAGCACACATTTCGTTAACTCAATCAGAGAGCATTAATACCGAATATCAAGTAAATTTGACCATAAAAATCTAATTTTTTAATTTTTTTTTCTGAACAAACTTTGTCACTCTCTTTCACCCCTTTAATGATGAAGTTTGAAGAATCGCCGGAGCACACATTTCGTTAACTCAATCAGAGAGCATTAATACCGAATATCAAGTAAATTTGATCATAAAAATCTAATTTTTTAATTTTTTTTCTGAACAAACTTTGTCACTCTCTTTCACCCCTTAATGATGAAGTTTGAAGAATCGCCGGAGCACACATTTCGTTAACTCAATCAGAGAGCATTAATACCGAATATCAAGTAAATTTGACCATAAAAATCTAATTTTTTAATTTTTTTTTCTGAACAAACTTTGTCACTCTCTTTCACCCCTTAATGATGAAGTTTGAAGAATCGCCGGAGCACACATTTCGTTAACTCAATCAGAGAGCATTAATACCGAATATCAAGTAAATTTGATCATAAAAATCTAATTTTTTAATTTTTTTTTTCTGAACAAACTTTGTCACTCTCTTTCACCCCCTTAATGATGAAGTTTGAAGAATCGCCGGAGCACACATTTCGTTAACTCAATCAGAGAGCATTAATACCGAATATCAAGTAAATTTGACCATAAAAATCTAATTTTTTAATTTTTTTTTTCTGAACAAACTTTGTCACTCTCTTTCACCCCTTTAATGATGAAGTTTGAAGAATCGCCGAAGCACACATTTCGTTAACTCAATCAGAGAGCATTAATACCGAATATCAAGTAAATTTGACCATAAAAATCTAATTTTTTAATTTTTTCTTTTTCTGAACAAACTTTGTCACTCTCTTTCACCCCCTTAATGATGAAGTTTGAAGAATCGCCGAAGCACACATTTCGTTAACTCAATCAGAGAGCATTAATACCGAATATCAAGTAAATTTGACCATAAAAATCTAATTTTTTAATTTTTTTTTTCTGAACAAACTTTGTCACTCTCTTTCACCCCTTAATGATGAAGTTTGAAGAATCGCCGAAGCACACATTTCGTTAACTCAATCAGAGAGCATTAATACCGAATATCAAGTAAATTTGATCATAAAAATCTAATTTTTTAATTTTTTTTTTCTGAACAAACTTTGTCACTCTCTTTCACCCCTTAATGATGAAGTTTGAAGAATCGCCGAAGCACACATTTCGTTAACTCAATCAGAGAGCATTAATACTCAAGTAAATTTGACCATAAAAATCTAATTTTTTAATTTTTTCTTTTTCTGAACAAACTTTAAATGATGAAGTTTGAAGAATCGCCGAAGCACACATTTCGTTAACTCAATCAGAGAGCATTAATACCGAATATCAAGTAAATTTGACCATAAAAATCTAATTTTTTAATTTTTTTTTCTGAACAAACTTTGTCACTCTCTTTCACCCCCCTAATGATGAAGTTTGAAGAATCGCCGGAGCACACATTTCGTTAACTCAATCAGAGAGCATTAATACCGAATATCAAGTAAATTTGATCATAAAAATCTAATTTTTTAATTTTTTTTTTCTGAACAAACTTTGTCACTCTCTTTCACCCCTTAATGATGAAGTTTGAAGAATCGCCGGAGCACACATTTCGTTAACTCAATCAGAGAGCATTAATACCGAATATCAAGTAAATTTGACCATAAAAATCTAATTTTTTAATTTTTTTTTCTGAACAAACTTTGTCACTCTCTTTCACCCCCTTAATGATGAAGTTTGAAGAATCGCCGGAGCACACATTTCGTTAACTCAATCAGAGAGCATTAATACCGAATATCAAGTAAATTTGATCATAAAAATCTAATTTTTTAATTTTTTTTTCTGAACAAACTTTGTCACTCTCTTTCACCCCCTTAATGATGAAGTTTGAAGAATCGCCGGAGCACACATTTCGTTAACTCAATCAGAGAGCATTAATACCGAATATCAAGTAAATTTGACCATAAAAATCTAATTTTTTAATTTTTTCTTTTTCTGAACAAACTTTGTCACTCTCTTTCACCCCTTAATGATGAAGTTTGAAGAATCGCCGAAGCACACATTTCGTTAACTCAATCAGAGAGCATTAATACCGAATATCAAGTAAATTTGACCATAAAAATCTAATTTTTTAATTTTTCTTTTTCTGAACAAACTTTGTCACTCTCTTTCACCCCCTTAATGATGAAGTTTGAAGAATCGCCGGAGCACACATTTCGTTAACTCAATCAGAGAGCATTAATACCGAATATCAAGTAAATTTGATCATAAAAATCTAATTTTTTAATTTTTTTTTTCTGAACAAACTTTGTCACTCTCTTTCACCCCCTTAATGATGAAGTTTGAAGAATCGCCGAAGCACACATTTCGTTAACTCAATCAGAGAGCATTAATACCGAATATCAAGTAAATTTGACCATAAAAATCTAATTTTTTAATTTTTTTTTCTGAACAAACTTTGTCACTCTCTTTCACCCCCTTAATGATGAAGTTTGAAGAATCGCCGAAGCACACATTTCGTTACCTCAATCAGCGAGCATTAGTACCGAATATCAAGTAAATTTGACCATAAAAATCTAATTTTTTAATTTTTTCTTTTTCTGAACAAACTTTGTCACTCTCTTTCACCCCTTAATGATGAAGTTTGAAGAATCGCCGAAGCACACATTTCGTTAACTCAATCAGAGAGCATTAATACCGAATATCAAGTAAATTTGATCATAAAAATCTAATTTTTTAATTTTTTTTTTTCTGAACAAACTTTGTCACTCTCTTTCACCCCCTTAATGATGAAGTTTGAAGAATCGCCGAAGCACACATTTCGTTAACTCAATCAGAGAGCATTAATACCGAATATCAAGTAAATTTGACCATAAAAATCTAATTTTTTAATTTTTTTTTCTCTGAACAAACTTTGTCACTCTCTTTCACCCCTTAATGATGAAGTTTGAAGAATCGCCGAAGCACACATTTCGTTAACTCAATCAGAGAGCATTAATACCGAATATCAAGTAAATTTGATCATAAAAATCTAATTTTTTAATTTTTTTTTCTGAACAAACTTTGTCACTCTCTTTCACCCCCTTAATGATGAAGTTTGAAGAATCGCCGGAGCACACATTTCGTTAACTCAATCAGAGAGCATTAATACCGAATATCAAGTAAATTTGATCATAAAAATCTAATTTTTTAATTTTTTTTTTCTCAACAAACTTTGTCACTCTCTTTCACCCCCTTAATGATGAAGTTTGAAGAATCGCCGAAGCACACATTTCGTTAACTCAATCAGAGAGCATTAATACCGAATATCAAGTAAATTTGATCATAAAAATCTAATTTTTTAATTTTTTTTCTCAACAAACTTTGTCACTCTCTTTCACCCCCTTAATGATGAAGTTTGAAGAATCGCCGAAGCACACATTTCGTTAACTCAATCAGAGAGCATTAATACCGAATATCAAGTAAATTTGACCATAAAAATCTAATTTTTTAATTTTTTTTTCTGAACAAACTTTTTCACTCTCTTTCACCCCCTTAATGATGAAGTTTGAAGAATCGCCGAAGCACACATTTCGTTAACTCAATCAGAGAGCATTAATACCGAATATCAAGTAAATTTGATCATAAAAATCTAATTTTTAATTTTTTTTTCTGAACAAACTTTGTCACTCTCTTTCACCCCCTTAATGATGAAGTTTGAAGAATCGCCGGAGCACACATTTCGTTAACTCAATCAGAGAGCATTAATACCGAATATCAAGTAAATTTGATCATAAAAATCTAATTTTTTAATTTTTTTTTTCTCAACAAACTTTGTCACTCTCTTTCACCCCCTTAATGATGAAGTTTGAAGAATCGCCGAAGCACACATTTCGTTAACTCAATCAGAGAGCATTAATACCGAATATCAAGTAAATTTGATCATAAAAATCTAATTTTTTAATTTTTTTTTTCTCAACAAACTTTGTCACTCTCTTTCACCCCTTAATGATGAAGTTTGAAGAATCGCCGAAGCACACATTTCGTTAACTCAATCAGAGAGCATTAATACCGAATATCAAGTAAATTTGACCATAAAAATCTAATTTTTTAATTTTTTTTTTCTGAACAAACTTTTTCACTCTCTTTCACCCCCTTAATGATGAAGTTTGAAGAATCGCCGAAGCACACATTTCGTTAACTCAATCAGAGAGCATTAATACCGAATATCAAGTAAATTTGATCATAAAAATCTAATTTTTTAATTTTTTTTTTCTCAACAAACTTTGTCACTCTCTTTCACCCCCTTAATGATGAAGTTTGAAGAATCGCCGAAGCACACATTTCGTTAACTCAATCAGAGAGCATTAATACCGAATATCAAGTAAATTTGATCATAAAAATCTAATTTTTTAATTTTTTCTATTTCTGAACAAACTTTGTCACTCTCTTTCACCCCCTTAATGATGAAGTTTGAAGAATCGCCGGAGCACACATTTCGTTAACTCAATCAGAGAGCATTAATACCGAATATCAAGTAAATTTGATCATAAAAATCTAATTTTTTAATTTTTTTTTTCTGAACAAACTTTGTCACTCTCTTTCACCCCCTTAATGATGAAGTTTGAAGAATCGCCGAAGACACACATTTCGTTTTTAATTTTTTTTTGTTAAATAAACTTTGTCACTTTCTTTCAGTTCCTTAACGGCGGTTTATTATTGTGGGAGTTATGCCCCTCCTCTTAATTTTTTTTTAACAAATAAAAATTTAAATACTGTCGCATAAGATGCATAATTGTATACAGGGTCTTCGTAATTTAACACAGATGGAGTAAACGCAATATTTCATTCATCATTATCTAGTAAGCGATGCAACGAAAACGTATTTTGTGGTGGCTCTTTTTTTGTGTCGTTTTCTACTGAATTAGAATTATTTTTAATCGACACGATTTGTCTATAAAATAAAATGTATGCTAGATTCAAATTAGGTAATTAAATAACTTTGTAGCTAATTATATGTAGAAGAAAAAAAAAATCCAATCGCGACTTCAACAACATTGTTTTCTATAGAAGGCATATACAGGGTGCCTCGGTAAAGGAACAACCTCGGCTAGCGATACTTTATTGTTGATGTTAGATACGGAGTGTTTCATTTAAATTAACGAAGTTATTCGGCGTTAATGATAGCTACAATTAGACGTTGATGTGTAATTATTTTGTTTAGTTGTCCCTGTATATGCGGTATGTTTTTTTTTTTATTGGAGCTAATAGTTTCAATGAAAAAGTTAAATGCATCGAGCGAAGGTAAACAAGTTTAAACGTTTGTGGAAACATTTCAAGTACAATTCACATTTCGCATATCCTTCTAATAAGATGAGGTCCGTTCTCATCGTTGCGATCGTGCTAATTACAAACGTAGTGTGCGTTTCGGACGCGAAACAATTGCGTAAGTATTATTTAAAATCATCTTTAAAATGAGGAGTTCTTCTTCGATTGTTTCGATCTCTTCTATACAGCCGCCTTCATAAAAAAATGCAAACGCGACGATCCCGAATTGAACGAGTGCATGAAGAGGGCCTTGACGGATATCAGGGTACGCGTTCGCGACGGCATCAGCGAACTTAAGATACCGCCGTTCACGCCGTACGTCGTACCGATGGCGACGTTCACCACCGGATGGATGAACGCTTCCCTTACGAACGTCAAGTCGTACAACGCCGACGCTTACGAGGTAGATTCCGTTAGAGTCGACTTGGAAAATAATCCCGTCTTCGTGCTGACGTATTCTTATCCGTACGCGCAGATGAAGGCCGATTACGTGCTGGATGGGAAATTGTTGCAGTTGATGATACATGGAGAGGGAGATTTGGAGCTAAGATTGAGTAAGTATTAAGTAGAAACGTTCTACAACAACAAAATTAATACAATTTGACAGCTGTCAGAAATATGTTGACAGTTATATAATTTGACAGCTGTCAAATTATATAATTATTATTAATATACATTCCTTAAATATCAAGTAATTTAGCATTTATTATCAATAATAAAAAACGCATTAAAAGATAATATTATAATTAAAGAAAAGTGTGTTTCCTTTTAAATCGATAAATAACAAAAAGTAAACGGTTTTTATAATTTCGAAGCTAGCCTTGTTTAATATTCAAATCGTCGAATGTCAGCGTGATCAACTCGTGCATTGCAATTAATTCGTTGCAAAAAATTAGTATAAAAAAAGCCGTTTCGTATTATTATATGCAGGAAAAAAGATCATTTTATCGTTGTGTTTTCAGATAATACGAAATGTACGGCTACGATCGAAGGACACAGGATCCGGAAGAACGGCAATAAGGAATACATGAGCATCGATAAGGCCGATGTAAAGGTCCTAACGGTTAAAATTGATCACGTCAGGTTAAATAATCTGTTCAGGGATAATCCGGAATTGACGGATCGGATCAATCAAGTTTTCGTCGACGATCAAGATAGCTACTCCGTAGAGGTGATACCTCTAGTGGAGCAAGTCATAGCCGCGGTAACTTTGAGGATACTCAAAGGTGTCTTCGATAGTTTCTCGTTGGATGAATTATTCGATTAAGATTATTATTGTATTAATTAAATATAAGTAATAAATGGTTCGTAAAAAAAATGTTTTAGTCCATTGATAAGCCTTAAAAACCTTGATCAACGCTTGACCATGATTGACCATTAAGTAATTCTTTTGAAAATTGAGGTGGTCTTCTTCGTCTTCTTCTCTTATCATTTCTTCTAAGTTTTTTCCCTTTCTTCCCCCCAGTTCTCTTATCTGATCAACCCATCGTCTCCTAGGTCTTCCTCTTCTTCCGTTTTCTGAGTAACCGATCTTCATTATTTTTCTCGTTATTCTATAATTTGTTTTCATCCTTACTATACAGGCTGTCCAAGCTGACGCGCTTTCTTTGATAATTAGTTGATTTTACAGTATAGAGAAAAAAGTTTCAAATATACACAACTATATATTTTTGACATCCCCAAATTATGCTTAATCGAAATAAAAAATAATATACAGGGCGTTCCATTAAAATAATCGTAAGTATGGTCCATAACTTGAAAATTATTACACTTCGAACAAGACTAACTACGCCACTGGATTCTTCGTAAAAAAACTGGATGATATTCCATTTTTACTTTTTCACTAACTTCCATATCAACTGCGATACGGGAGATGTTTGTGAATTGAAAATTTTCAATTTCACCCTATTATATCTCAAAAACTAGGAGGGAGGGGGGGGGGGAACCAAATTCTGTTTGCGGCATCTTTCGTTTCACAAAAAAGTCGGAAACTATCGCGAAAACCGCAACTCTCTATCGTTATTAATAACTGAGATACCCTGGCAAAGTGCCCAAAACGGGACACCCTGTACATGCTGCTCAAAATATCAAAAGTCTAAACGATTTAGATCTGGTTTCTGCCGAAAATCCATAGACTTTTCTCGTTGGCAGTGAAGTCCTCTCATTTTCGTAACACGTTTACCGGACACCCTGTATATATGTATTTATATACAGGACTCCCAGCTGACGCCGTTTCGTTGATAATTTCTTTATTTTACAGTCGTATAGAGAAAAGAGTTTCGAATAAAAGTTGGACCTATTTAGACGACGCATAGCTAGAAAATATTTTCAATTATACAGGGTGTCCCAATTATAGAGAAACCGTATGTAACATTATTATTTTAAAGCTCCTGTTCTGTTAAAATTGTTTACAATACAAATTTAAATTGAGTTTATTACTTGTGTATAATTATAAATATCTGTCATAATATTATTGTTACGTAGCCTACTTTGTGCAAATTGAAGTGGTTTGTTTCGATAGTAATAGAAGAAATATACATTTTTCTCTAAAACGGTTGAAGATAAATGTGTACATTCTGATACCAAAAGAAAGAGAATTTAATTTTACATCCAACCCTCTAAACAGATATAGGGTGTCCCATTTAGAAAAACAGAGTTATTCGCATTTAAATGTTTTCAAATGTTGGCGCCAGTAACTGTATGTCAACAAAACGATCCCGTACATGTGAATATTGGAAATAGTAAACCAATTCAAGACGTATCAATTTGCACAAACCAAAATTTTCTACCTTTTTTAGTTTTGATCCTACAGCTCATTAACGGGGGCGTTGCATTTAAAATAATAAAGTTACATACGCTTTTTCTATAATCGGGACACCCTGTATATTTGAAAATATTTTCTAGCTATGCATCGTATAAATAGGGACAACTTTTATTTGACACTTTTTTCCTCTACACTGTAAAATAAACAAATTATCAAAGAAACCGCGTCACCTGCTGGGACATCCTGTATATTGTCGTTCGTTTGTCTCTCTATTCTGAATGCTGCCTGCTCTTCTTCTATGTTTTGTTCTACATATTTTCTTAGTCGCTCTTCTAGTATTCGTGTTCTGTCTTCTCAATGTTCTCAGTCTTCTGGATATTTTATCTGCTTGTAGTTCGTATTTGTTCTTGTTTTCTTTCGTGTTAAGTTCATGTATTGCTATGGTGCTGTACTCCTTTCCCTCATCTTCCCACGTAAATTCTAATCGGCAGTTCGCTACTACTAATTGGTGATTTGTTCCCGCTTCTGCTTCTTTCCTTCTTTGAGAGATGGTTAAACGCTGAAAGTGACTTATTTTCAGCGTCTGACCAGCTCTCAAAATTCGTGAAAAATGCGATGCAAGAGATTGCGACCTTTTCTGGGTTTAATATTATTTCATTGGAAATACGCACTTCTTTTAAAAAAAAAATTTCTATTAATAATAGTAAAACGGGTCGATGGCCGCAGTGGTTAGGCGGCTGACTATCGTTGTGGGAGGACGATAGGTGCCGGGGTTCAATTCTCTGAAGGGGGGGAATTGAAAATCCGAATCGACTTACCATTCGTTATTGGGAGCAAAGTAATTAACAGCGCGGCATCATAAAAGGCGATATGATGCTGTCACAAAGCCAATTGAACACAAACTACACCGCGAGAGTTGCACTGATAGCCAGACAAGCGATACAGCTTACGGAGTCACTGCAACTAAGCACCCACCACATTAAAAAAAATATACTAGCGATTTATTGATTATACATACATCCAGGCTTACAAGACAACAAGAATAATACAATAAAACAAAAAAAATACTACCTACAGTACAATATAATGAACATTATCAACAAGCCGACAGTTATACAGAGCATCTGGGATGATATAAAATGTTTGGGATCAGCAGCTTAAGATTAAGCGGCTGTTCTACCTCCCAAACACCCTAAAACAAACAAAAAAAAAACAACAAAGTGCCTCGACACCGACCATAGGTAATATTTTGGCATCATGGTCTCATACCATACCAACTATCAAATTCATTTGGCTGGCCGTGTACGACCTTGAAAAGTAATTAAAACAGAAAATCCGTGGATGGGATAATTAAAACGTTGTGGTTCACTTATTTATTCGAGTGGTTTGACACCGACCATAGGTCATATTTTGGAATGATGGCCTTCTACCATACCAACCATCAAATTCATTTGGCTGGCCCTCTACGACTTTGAAAAGTAATAAAAACAGAAAATCCGTGGATGGGATAATTAAAACGTTGTGGTTCACTTATTTATTCGAGTGCCTTGACACCGACCATAGGTCATATTTTGGAATGATGGCCTTCTACCATACCAACCATCAAATTCATTTGGCTGGCCCTCTACGACTTTGAAAAGTAATAAAAACAGAAAATCCGTGGATGGGATAATTAAAACGTTGTGGTTCACTTATTTATTCGAGTACCTCGACACCGACCATAGGTCATATTTTGGAATGATGGCCTTCTACCATACCAACCATCAAATTCATTTGGCTGGCCCTCTACGACCTTGAAAAGTAATAAAAACAGAAAATCCGTGGATGGGATAATGAAAACGTTGTGGTTCACTTATTTATTCGAGTGCCTTGACACCGACCATAGGTCATATTTTGGTAAGATGACCTCCTACCATACCAACCATCAAATTCATTTGGCTGGCCCTCTACGACCTTCAAAAGTAATAAAAATCGAAAAACCACGGTTTCTATTACTTTTGAAGGTCATAAACGGCCAGCCAAATGAATTTGATGGTTGGTATGGTAGGAGGCCATCATACCAAAATATGACCTATGGTCGGTGTCGAGGCACTCGAATAAATAAGAGAATCACGACGTTTTAATTATTCCATCCGCGGTTTTTCGATTTTTCTTTATTCTGAAGGCCACAAACGACGAGCCAATTAAATTTCGTTGTTAGATATATAAAATAGCTTCCACCAGAGAGAATTCGGTTAATATATTGTGGATTGTAGAACATTTATTGTAAAATTCATAAGAAAACCGCGATCGCATATGTTATATTGGAATTACTACTTCATTCTGAAGATAGCAAGATGTCAAAATTTTCAACATCAATGTCAATATCTTGTAAACTCTTGCAAATAATTGAATATGATGCTGTATAAAGTTGCCAAAAATACGATCATATATAGGGTGTTCCATTTAAAAATGTAAAAATGGTGATGGTTATTGGCAAAATAAACACCCTGTATATCGTAGAATAATTTTACGTTATAAATTTCGTAAAACTGAACAACTCTGCATTTAAGTATTTGCTGTATTTTGCATAAAAATGGAGATATGGAAGAATATCGCATTATTGTTACACCCTGTATATCACAATATGTAGTCCGATATAGACAATGATATCAATAGAAGATGATAAAACTATATAAATTTAACGCATTTCCGGAATTTTGTGTCTAGATAACGTCATTATTTTAAATGGCACCCTATACAGGGTGATCGGTTAAAATAGCCTATTAAAAGTATTATACAAACGGAACGGAATTTTAAAACGAAATTTTGCAGTTGGATATGGTTGAATATGATCTATCGCGTGAAAATATTTTTGGATAAATATCACTTCCGGTTAACCGGAAGTGGGCATCAACTTCGATTTTTTAAATAGCATGCTATAAAATAAATTACGAATTCAGCTTCTACGATAAATTTTACACATATTTTATGTATATTACCCTATACCTAAATACCATTCCTTCTGAGTTATTCGCAATTAAAGAAAAAAAGTGACAGATACGCAGATCTTACTTCATAGGGATATTACGTCACGTAGGAGTAAAACAGAGGAATGAAATTTTGCATACGCACAGCTGATATTGTGTAGTTACACAACATTCGAAGTTCATCTCTGTAACATTATACAGGGTGTTTAAAAACTTAGTTGCTTATAAATAAGTTCAATCTTCGGAAAGTAGATTTTTTTTAATGGAAATGTATGTATATATTTAATCCGTATTAGGTGTTCCTATACCTAAAATGGAAGGTGAACAAGTTACCTCGCTTAGTTGCCCACCCTGAACAATTTTCGCAATTCCTAACAGCATAAAAGCTTTTATTAATAAAGTAGAATTCGCATTTCGCATATCCTTCTAGTAAAATGAGATCCGTTCTCATCGCTGTGATTGTGCTAATTACAATCGTAGTGTGCGTTTCGAAGGCGAAACAATTGCGTAAGTATTATTTAAATTTATTTTTAAAATGAAATGTAAATGAGGAGTTCTTCTTCGGTTGTTTCGATCTCTTCTCTACAGCCACCTTCATAAAAAAATGCAAACGCGACGATCCCGAATTGAACGAGTGCATGAAGAGGGCCTTGACGGACATCAGGGTGCACATTCGCGAGGGCATCAGGGAACTTAAGATCCCGACGTTTATACCGTACGTTGTATCGATGGCGTCTCTCACCACCGGATGGATGAACGGTTCCCTGACGAACATCAGATCGTATCATTCCGATACGTACGTGACGGATTCTATCCGGATAGATTTCGAGAAGAATCCTTTCATCGAAGTGACGTATTCTTTGCCCTATATAGATGTAAAAGCCGATTATAAGGTGGATGGGAGAATATTACAGTTGGATTTACATCGAGTGGGGGACTTGGAGCTGAGGATTAGTAAGTATTAAAAATTGATTCCGGTGCTAGAATAGATTAGATTAGGCATTCCGCGGGGTTCTATTTTGGGACCGTTATTATCTAGGCGGATAAAAGTTACGAAGCTGTTTCCCAAAACGTTATTCAGCTGTTAAAATTATAGGAAATATACAAGGTGTCTGAAAAATATGTTTACACACGCCTACCACGTATTCCAAAGTCGCTTAGTTTGGGCGCTATGCGGCCTTGAAGTTAAAATTTTGAAATCGTCTTTTTTTATTATAAATTCAAAACGGCCTTGTAGGTACGATGTTTTGATTTATTAACTTTCAATCATTGAAAAGAACTGTTCACATTTATAAGTAGTGCCAAAAGCATAAATCAATCTTCTTGCGAATTTTCTACGCTCCGGAAAATGGTCTTCTTCGAGGTATTTTTTCTTTATATTTAGATTTTAAAAGTGAGTTTTCTTGAAGCCCTATTAACTGCATTTGCAAGTGTATTGGAGCATTTTGTACAGGGTGGGCAAATAAGCGAGGTAAGCGGCTGTATCTCAGAAACTAATGATCGTAGAGAGTTACGGTAAAAAATTTTATAGGTAAAATGGGCTAGGGAAAATGCTGGAAATTATTTTCAAGTTTCCAAGATGGCCGCCAGTGGGCGTTTCCACCATCTTGAATTACATAAAGTTACGTTTCTCGCGATTTTCTCCAATCAATATAACAAAATAGTATTTGCGTTTTAATATTAACTTAAAGTCAAACATTTTTTGTAAAAACAATTTTTCTCTATCTTTGGAAATAAAGTGGTGGGGGTATTTGAATGTTGTTTTAAATAAATGCCTGTAACTTCGAAACGGCTTAATGGATTTGGATAAATTTGGTATCATTGAAAAGCGCACTTCTTGGGCTTTTAGGTTTCTTGTAATCGTGATAGTTGTGACCTACACGGCCGCCGATAGAGGGCGTTATTCGATATTATAACCAAAATATTGGATTTTATCAAAAAATTTAAATGCGATGATATGATTTTTTTAGACTAGAAAATAGACAAATGACCAACCAGTAAGCATGCGCAAGCCGCATCTTAATATCTTTTTCCTAACTCAAATTATTTTAAAAAATACTAAACCAGGAAAATTCATATATCCCCATTTAAAAATGCATCGCTTGCTTTCGATAAGAAGGCAAGTAGTAGGCCATGGACACGACAATCGCCTAACAAAAATATTGCCAATTAACGTCAAACTTTTGTCACACGCAGCCCAATATTGTTGATTGCGTATAATTTGAGTACTTTTTAATCGAAATGCCTCTCGCAAATAATGAAGCCGTTGACATGATTGCGATTAATTTCGAGTGTTTTCAAAATGCAGCTATAGCTGCAAGACAGTACCCGACACCATGCACCAGGCGCTAAATGAACAAGATTTCGATAATAGATTAAATTATTGTCAATGGATGGCTTGAGGAAAACAGAAATTTCTTAACGGAAATTCTCTGGATCGACGAGGTTACCTTTAGTAGTGATGGTAGAGTTAACCGCCATAACATGCATTATTGCTCCGCTGAAAATCCGCATTCGTTAAGAGATGTGCAGCACCAAGGACGCTGGAGTCTAAATGTGTGGTGCGGTATCATTGGGGACAGAATTATTGGACCTTATTTTTTTGATCAAGCTTTAACTGGTAACCGCTTCTTAGAGTTTTTGATCAACGACTTGCCAATTTTGTTGGAGGATGTGCCACTCGCAACTAGGAGAACTATGTTTCTGCAATTAGATGGTTGTCCGGCACATTATTCAATTAATGTCCGAAACCATATTAACGGGACCTTTCGAGAACGCTGGATAGGAAGGGGAAGCCTATTTCCTTGGCCGGCAAGATCTCCCGACTTCACATGTCTTGATTTTACTTGTGGGGACGCTTAATAGACATTGTTTTTCAAACTCCACCAACAACAGGAATGGATATGGACAACAGAATTCGAAACTCAATTCATCAACTATCAGCGGCAGAAATCGAGGCCGCGGTTCTGCCGACTTAAGAAAGATTGGAAAAATGTGTGGAATATAACGGAAGGCAATTTGAACACAGAAAGCATTAATCTTTTTTCAAAATCCGTCCTTTTCAGGACCACAACTTTATTTAAAACGAAAATCGCTTGCAAATACGAAAACGTGTGACTTAAAATCACAGCACTAAATAAACTGACATTTCTTGTGAATATTTTAGAGAGAAGTTTGTCTTTTATTTCCATGGCCTACTACTTGCCTTCTTATCGAAAGCAAGCGATGCATTTTTAAGTGGGGATGTATGAATTTTCCTGGTTTAGTATTTTTTTTAATAATTTGAGTTAGGAAAGAGATATTAAGATGCGGCTTGCGCAGGCTTATTGGTTGGTCATTTGTCTATTTTCTAGTCTAAAAAAAATCATATCATCGCATTTAAATTTTTTGAGAAAATCCAATATTTTGGTTATAATATCGAATAACGCCCTCTATCGGCGGCCATGTAGGTCACAACTGTCATGATTATAAGAAACCTAAAAGCCCAAGAAATGCTCTTTTCAATGATACCAAATTTATCAAAATCCATTAAGCCGTTTCGAAGTTACAGGCATTTATTTAAAACAACATTCAAACACCCCCCACCACTTTATTTCGAAAGATAGAGAAAATTGTTTTTACAAAAAATGTTTGACTTTAAGTTAACATTAAAACGCAAATACTTTTTTGTTATATTGATTGGAGAAAATCGCGAGAAACGTAACTTTATGTAATTCAAGATGGTGGAAACGCCCACTGGCGGCCATCTTGGAAACTTGAAAATAATTTCCAGCATTTTCCCTTGCCCACTTTACCTACAAAATTTTTTACCGTAACTCTCTACGATCATTAGTTTCTGAGATACATTATTTGCCCACCCTGTACATAACTTTTTATTGGAGTAGCAAATACATTAAATCTGTCTTCCACGTTTTTACAATCCGACAGTAATTTGAGTTCTTCAGCATATTGAGCGTAAACACTATTTTCACCACCAGACGGCATCTGTGTCTCCCACAAGCGGATTTTGTTCTGAATCGCGTTCAAACCGCTGTACAAATCATTTACTAACTGTCCTTGTTTTTGAAGTTTCAAATTTAAATCATTCAAATAGCCTGTAAGGTCGACCAGAAATGCTAAGTCACATTATCTATTTTGGGTCACTCAATTTAGGTAGTAGTTTAGAACGTGCCATCGAAAAAAAAAACCACCTAATGACATGTATTATTTGACATTTTATTGTAACCAAAGTTTATAACCTCAAATTAAATGTCAAGGATTAAAATGTCATTATGTGAAAGTGGCTAAAGTAACAATCCATTCACATAGCCTACTCTAATTATGATTTTTTTCGATGTGTCTATATTCATAATATTCTGGAGTTGAATGGACTTAGAACACACGCAGTGAAGGACTATCAAACCATCTTCTTGCAAATTTAATTCAGTTGCTTCTTCATACAAAATTCCGATGAAACTTTCACCATGGCAAGCCAAAACTTGTGAATACCTTTTAAACTTGATTAAAAAATTTAGAACTTTGATTAAAAAAAAAAAAAAACAGTAAAAATTCGAGTTTTCCTGAACGACTGAAATTTTAGGCGTGTTAATATTGCCGCATATTTTTTAAACACCCTGTATAGGTGTTTAAAAAAGTAAAATAGTTTAATTAGCGTCTACAGAGCCGTACTTGACATACAAATCGTTAAATGTCAATGCAATCGACTCTTGTTTTTTTTTTTTTACGAAATAGAAATAAAAGAAGTAATATATTCAAAAAAAAAAAAAAAAAGAAACCGTTTTAATCGTAACCGTATCGTTTCATTGACATTTTCAGATAATTCGAGATGTACGGCTACGATCGAAGGACACAAGATCCGTAAGAACGGCAATAAGGAATACATGAGCATCGATAGGACCGATTTAAAGATCGTATCGGCGAAATTGGATCACATCAGGGTAGGTAATCTGTTCGGGGATGAATTGACGGATCGATTTAACCGGATAATCGTCGACGTTCAAGGTGGTTTTCTCGAAGAGCTGCGTCCTGTGTTCGAGGAAGTCTTAGCCGCGACTGTTTCGATGCTATTCAAAGGCGCCTTCGATACTTTCTCGTTGGACGAATTGTTCGATTAAAATTGTATTGTGTAAGAAGTAATAAACGATTTAACCTATTTTTATTTATCGATTTATTGCATACAGGGTGGTCAAAATTTTATGATTCCAAATTTAAAAATGATTTATTTAAATTTGTAGCGAACAGTTACCGCGAGAGATCCTGTATATATATATAATAATAATATATCTACAGATGTTTGTTAATCATGCGGCGAGTACGAACTGTACACTGGCGTTCCGATTCGTCCAACAACAATGGCTTAATTGTACGAATGAAATGGGGCGATCGAGTTTGATGCTAAACGAAACAAGTGCGCTGTAGATGCCAGTCACACTAGATAATAGCGATGGTTTGTACATATGTACACACAGCAGGACGCAAAATTAAAAATACTGTAACTTAAGAATTGTACTTTTTTGGGATCAAATTTATTTATTATTTAATTACAAAAAAAAAAAAAACAGAACGTTGAAGAACTTGTTTCGTTCGTTTTGTCAAAGAGCTCTTTCCAATACGAACTTTGTCATTCTCTTGTATTCTTTTGGGGGAAGGGAGGGGGAGACGGAGAGGAAGGGGAACGTTCCGGTTTAGGTTCAGAGTTGACGTGTCAGTCAGGACAAAGCTTTTTATACAACATATTGGATATAATAATTATAATAATAATAATAATAAAACGGGTCGATGGCCGCAGTGGTTAGGCGGCTGACTATCGTTGTGAGAGGACGATAGGTGCCGGGGTTCAATTCTCTGGACGGACGGTGACATTTTTCGATCGATGTGAGTGCGGGGGTACCGCAGGGATCAGTGCTGGGACCAGTTCTCTGGAACATTCTTTATGACAGTGTGCTAAGTCTAGATCTGACCAGTGATGCGATGCGTGTTGCATTTGCCGACGACCTGGCGCTGGTGGTCGGGACCAGTGACAAACAGACACTGATTAAAAATACAAACGACTGCTGCCTACAAGAAATAAGTACGTGGATGAAGGCACACGGATTAGCGCTCGCTCCAAATAAAACGGAGGCCATAATAACAAGAGGCGAAAGCAACCTTTACTTTAGATGGGACAAGGATTGTACATGCGGAAACGATTAAGTACCTAGGAGTGCGAAGGTCATTTGGTGCGCATGTACTGATGGCAGAACAAAGAACAGCTAGCCTAACTAAACTGATGCCCAATATAAGAGGCCCAAAGGGCTGCTGTACGGAGCTCCGGTATGGCACGGAGTTCTACGTATCAAGAAATACCGTGAGATTTCGGAAAGAACTCAAAGGAACATCCTGATGCGCGTCGCCTCATCATACAGGACCGTATCATTGCTGGCTCTACAGGTGGTCACTGGTACAACACCGATCGATCTAATGGTTAAGGAGAGGACCTACACCTACCCTGGTTCACAACATTTTTACACCGCGAATAGAAGGAAATGCACTTATTACAATTTAATAAAATGAATCGTACGCTTTCGTATATTTAAGCGTGGCGCTTTCGCATAATAATGCGAACGTACTCACTAGATGGCGCAAACTTGGTTTTGATTGACGTACGTTATCTGACGCATCTATATTGTATTTCATCTATGGTCTTAACAGACATTACAAATCGTTCTTGTACGTTGTGACAAAATAAAACAAAAAAAACCTGGATTTTCGATAAATCTGTCAAAACGTCGTCGCGTCATTTTGACGTTTCGCCATGACGTAAGTGAAGGCTCGAAAGACGTATTCCGAACACCCTCTTCTGTAACGATACGATAGAACCGCGATGGCGATGTACGCGAGTATACTATCACGTGCGTATGTGTGGAGAGGTCCTCTGCGCGCTTTAGAGTGATGCCCCCATCGATATCGGCCGTGTTGTCGCATTAGTAGTAGTAGTAGTAGTCCTTAAACGGAGTAGCGGCGGCAGCAACTAAGTAGCTAAAATAGTGAGGTGCCCACAATGGTGAACAGCATCGCCGGCGGCGGCAGTGGAAGGGAGACCACCGCGTTAAATCAGTGAGTGTTTCGTAGTTGGAGGAAGAACAACATGGATTACGAAACACTTGTTGCAGGTAAATTTAAACACATAAATTTAACAACATCTATGTAATCGTCGAAGGTATTCGAATCACGCGCTCGATCGTCGGCTCCCCCCCCACCGTCGAAAATCGGAACGGGGGAGAGGAAAAAAAAAGTTTTCCGGAGTTTTCCTCGTTTTCGGACGTTCGCGCCAGTGCCTCTTCCCCCGGATATCCGTTTTAATAATAACGACGATGGTCGATTTAAACCCCAACAGGGGTGGGCGGGGGAAAATATATAAATATATATATTAAAAAAAAAAAAAGATGTGATTATATGCCCGTGAAGCGAAGTCTATAAGAAGTCTATCCTCTGCAGTGTGTGTTCCTTAAACGTTTAAATTGTTGTTTAAATGCCTGTGCTAAGTGAATGATTGTGGATATACGTTCTCCGGCGGAAGAACAGAAGAAAGAGACGGCAGAATCTCGGGAGCTTCTTTCACGTTCAGCGTGCATCTCTCTTCTTTTTTTTTTTAAATTTAATTTTCCGTTTAATTTCAATTTTTGTTTTTCTAAATCATTTTTTTCGAATTATATTTCTATCTCTTAACACGTTTAAACAAACGAAACAAAAAAGGAATTGATAACATCTCAAAACGTACTCAATTGCAGCTGTTAAGATTGAAGATAATGTCATTGTTGTGTCACAATTCACGCTAGATAGTTTTATTTCGTATCTATCGATTTGGAAAATTGCCCCTCGTTAATAATTAATCATGGGACGCGTTTATATTACTTTAAAAGTTTGCATTCACGTATGTATTAGGTACACTATATACATATATACATTATATATTATTGATGGATTACCTTCTTTGTCATGGTTAAACAAGGTAAGTTTCCGTTTTTAATAATTCATTCACTCATCTTTCATCAATTTATTCGTATTGGTAAAAGCGGGTTTTAAAGTTTCAATATTTTTATCAAGTGTACAAAACACAATCGAAAAACTATATACAGGGTGTCCGAAAATTAGGGAATTAGTAGAGGACGTCAATTGCCACGGCCGAGTGGGACATAGAGAGAATATATATAAAATCGGTTTTCGGTGAATATTATCTCCCTAATACTACTTCATCCAAATTTAAGTGCAGGATATTATAACTGGGTTAACAATGAACATTTCCACAATCATAGTACAAAGAAAGTCATTTTAATAAAGCCAAAAAAACCTATTGTACGTGAATTCCTAATGTGGCCGTGGCGCAGACGTTCACGCGACGCCTTAATAACGTAAGGCACAGATTCCTTGAGGATCGAATCCGAGAAATGAATTTTATTTTTTTATTTTTTTAAAATCTCGATTAAGTTTTGTTGTTTATTTTGACAAATGATTCATCGTTAGTAACAAGTAAAAATCGAATAATATAATAGCACGTTTCGTTATTGTAAAAATTATTCATTATTTACCTTAATCCTCAAAAAATCGATTTTATAGTCTTCAAAATCTCTGATTTTTGTAGTGGTATTGAATTTGTAGCGTTATTGTTGGAGATAAAGAATAAAAAATAAAACTAATCTGCTGGGATTCGAACGCTAAACAATCCGTGCATTTGCGTTATTAAGCCGTCGCGTGAACCATGACACCACGGGCGCTTGCACTGACTCACGTGTTAAAAGCCTTATTAGGAATTCACGAACATATTAAAATGACTTTCTTTGTACCGGGTGTCCAATTTTCGATGGATTTGGGTAAACATATTTCCAAATTCGAGACGCGAGTGTTTGGAAAGGTCCGTTTCGCAACGAGACAAATGAAATTTTCGGGGGACGAAGAAGAAAAATCCATCGCGCGAAGCTAATCAACGTCTATATGGAAACATCGGAGTGTGACGTGACGCTAAAAGATATGGTAAGTGAAGATGGGAGTGGGTCGTTTTGTTGTTCGGTAATATACAGCGCCACTGATTTCTTACAAGAGCTCCGCAAGCACCAAGGCTACCTATATACTTAGGAAATCAGAAGTTCGTAAGATACAGAGGTTTTGCCCAAAATAAAGCGGACACGTCATAAAGAAGCCAATAAAATTTATTGAATAGTAAAATTCAAAATAGTTACAAGTAACAAGGCCAGTAAAACCGGTAAATATCAATTGAATAAACGGTTGTTATTTGATAAGATACGGAACCTGACAGCGGGAAATATAACAATAAATGCTTAAATTCTAAAAGCGCTAAACAAAACCCCAAAATAGACTGAAGGTCCGTAACTTAAAACGCTTGGTATTGTCATGTTATGTCATTTCGATCATTTCCAACAAAATTCGTTAGTCATATATTAAACACTACGTACTAGCTACTGCTATTTAGAAAAACTTACAAGAAAAAAGAAGAACGGTTTTGAAGAGTTGATTGATAAAATAGAAAAGTCAAGTGAAGGAAGAAAGTTCATTTTAAAAGAAGTAAAGTGGGGAGGAAAAATTACGCGCACCGAGGGAACTAGGGATATAACGAGCAACAGGTGGCTAAACGGATTTCTAACCGAACGTACAGTAGGCCTATTTAGTCTGTGGACACGGCAGGTAGGCGATCCTAGGACTAAATAGCCCTATTGTATGTAAACAAATCGGGGTAGCATAACCTAGACAAAATGATAAAGGAAAAATAAAGCCAGAGACCGGACAAACGGAGGGAACAAGGACGAAAAGAAAAGGTAAATATATTTCCAAATTCGAGACGCGAGTGTTTGGAAAGGTCCGTTTCGCAACGAGACAAATGAAATTTTCGGGGGACGAAGAAGAAAAATCCATCGCGCGAAGCTAATCAACGTCTATATGGAAACATCGGAGTGTGACGTGACGCTAAAAGATATGGTAAGATTATGGTACTCTCTTCTTTTGTCTCTGATGAAGTAACTAGAGATCTCGGCATGTGACGGTAATTCCCCATCAACAGAAACTGAACTGACGGACGTGTACTCAGGAAGGGGCGATTGATTCGTCAACCACGACAACTGTCCATCGATCCGGTGACAATTCGAATGACATTACTCGAAATGTACGGCCATCGTAACCATGGCAACCGAATCAATCATAAGATAATACATAACGAGTGCTTCGTTAATTCCTAAATGTAATTTAGGAATTTAGAACTAAATCGATAGAAATGTTTTGTAAATAAAAATGATTAATCAAATGTGCACGACGATAGGAAGCACATTTTAAAAATTATTTATTTACAATTATACGGGGTGATTAAAAAAAAAGTACAACATATCAAAGTTGGGAGGGAAATAATGGTGACCAAGCGAAATATGTTTGGCCCGCGTTCGTTTCCGTACTATAAGTTTTTGTTGTTGTTTATTTTCGGTTGGATTGCATTTTTTCGCAAACTTACTATAACCGACAAATTCCTGTACCGGGTGTCCAATTTTCGATGGTTTTGGGGGGTATCTCGCTTATTCGTAAAGATAGAGAGTTGCGGTTTTCGCATTACTTTGCTACTTTTTTGCGAAACGAAAGATGCCGCGAACAAAATTTTCATAGCTCACTTCGTTTTCGAGATACAGGGTGATTTTGAAAATATTGCATTTTGGAACCTCCCTCGTATCTCAGTTATCGTTTAACTTATAGAAAAGGTAAAAAATGTTTTTTATGCAGTTTCTTACGTAGAGTCCAGTGGCGTAGATAGATTTCCGCTGAAGACTGTAATTTTTTAGATATTAATCAAAGTTATGTTTTTTTAAATGAGACATTCTATATATTTTTTGATTGTTTGGTTAAGCTTTTTACAAGCTTTTCAAAAATATATAACACTTTAGATATATTTGCATTTAAATGAAAATTCTAATTAATAACTACATTCTGACACCTAAAACTCGTAAATTGACATAAGACGCAGTTGTTTTTTTTTATTCGCCATGGCCTACTAACAAAAAAATTATATTTTTAATTTAAAATGCAAATATATCTAAAGTATTATATATTTTTGAAAAGCTTGTAAAAAGCTTAACCAAACCGACAAAAAATATATAGTGTCCCATTTAAAAAAACATAACTTTGACTAATATCTAAGAAATTACGGTCTTCAGTGGAAATCTATCTACGCCACTGGAGTCTACGTAAAAAACTGCATAAAAACATTTTTTACCTTTTCGATAAGTTAAACGATAACTGAGATACGAGGGGGTTCCAAAATGCAATATATTCAAAATCACCCTGTATCTCGAAAACGAAGTGAGCTATGAAAATTTTGTTCGCGGCATCTTTCGTTTCGCAAAAAAGTAGCAAAGTAATGCGAAAACCGCAACTCTCTATCTTTACGAATAAGCGAGATACCCCCAAAACCATCGAAAATTGGACACCCGGTACTATGATTGTGGAGATGTTCATTGTTAACCCAGTTATAACATGCGGCCCTTAATTTTGAATGAAGTAGTATTAGGGAGATAATATTCACCGAAAACCGATTTTACATGTATTCTCCCTATGTCCCACTTGGCCGTGGAAACCCTGTATATGCACTTTTGATTGCCGATGTTCTATTAAAAAGTTAGTGATTGCAAAGTCGGCGTTGTTTATTTAATACTTTAATAAAAACAATAAATCACTTCGAGATAACAAAAATAAATGCAATTAGTTTTATATACAGGGTGAGTCACAAATATGTAGAACGATAAGAAGCACATTTTAAAATTATTTGTAAGTATACAGGGTGATTCAAAAAAGTACAGCATATTTTTGGATTCTACCTTATAAATTAGATTAACTTCGCTGATAGTTCCCAATTTCGAGAAAATTGGATTTTTATGAAAATATCGACTTTCGCGAAAAAATTAAAAACAGGAAAACTGTATGACTTGGACGATTTACATTTGTAAGAAGTTATTTTGACAAAGCGTGCTTTTAGTAAACCGGTAGAGTATTTTGATATTGCCTACATGTCATTAAGCAAAACAATTTATACTTCATATTTTTTTCAACCATCAATAACTCTTTTAAATTAAATGGAACACCCTGTATTTATCCATCCTATGTGAAAGCACATTAAACCCCCTACCAAAAACTATAAAGATGACTATATCTAAATTTAACGATTAAAATGTTATTAACAATATTCTCTAAAACCTCATAAAACCGATGCTTTTTTCATCTAAATAGGAGGCCATGCTGCTTTAAAATTAGCATAGTATCATCTAGTTGCGACGGCCATTAATTCCTACGTATAAATCGTATATTTTGAACAATTATTACATCTTGTAGATGAAACTAAAATAAAAAATTAATGTTATTTCAAAGCCTGTGGCCTCGCATGATGCAAATAAAAATCTGTTGTTAGCCCTTGAAACATGTGTCCTGAATGGATTAATTAAGCGTTGAGGTGTCGGCGTTACCGATTTTTATCTGTATTATAAATAATGCTAACAAAAAATGTATTTCATTCAATCACTCCAGGCTCGCTCCAAAAGAAGATTCTTCTTTTGCCCGTGATCCTATAATATTATGCATATATAATACGATGGTTAATCAATGTTAACATCTACTGTAATCTTTTTCATTAGATAATTTATTTATATTTGCTCAATTCAAACGAACATATAGTAGAGTAGGTAGACATTTTTTGTTGAAGAACTTGTTAAATTCATTTTAATCGAATATGTTAAATTTGAATGTGGTTGACAATTTTATATCCTATTTACGTTTTTTTTTGTCTAACATTATTGTAATTTTATTAATTTGTTTATGATATCGGTTAGTTAATTATTTTATTTTCAATTCTACTACCATGGCTTATCAACGTGCAATATATCAATATATTATACACTAAGAGAGGAGTTTTCGTCATTTTAATATTCGAATAGACAAATATTCATTCGATTCAAACAAAATAATATTCAAGTATTCGACGAATAGTCAATTATGTACAGGGTGTCCCATTTTGGGCACTTTGCCAGGGTATCTCAGTTATTAATAACGATAGAGGGTTGCGGTTTTCGTGATACTGTCCTACTTTTTTGTGAAACGAAAGATGCCGCAAAGAGAATTTTGCTATCCCCCTTAGTTTTTGAGATATAATAGGGTGAAATTGAAAATTTTCAATCCACAAACGTCTCTCGTATCACAGTTGCCATGGAAGTTAGTGAAAAAGTAAAAATGGAATATCAACCAGTTTTTTACGAAGAATCCAGTGGCGTAGTTAGTCTTTTTCTAAGTGTAATAATTTTCAAGTTATGGACCATACTTACGATTATTTAAATGGAACACCCTGAATATTATTTTTTATTTCGATTAAGCATAATTTGGGGATGTCAAAAATATATAGTTGTGTATATTTATTTACACAAATGAGTTAAGAATTTGATATTTTTATATTGCTGTATTTGTAACTGTAATAGCTAACAATAACAAGTATAAACAATTCGTAAACTACAAAGACAAGGGTTTAAATTAGGTGCTGGAAATGACCTCGATTTTGACGAATGCAGTTCTGGCATATTTTAGGCATTCTTTTAATTGCATTTAAAGTAGTGATGGGGTTTCTATGTAGAGCTTGATAGGCCAAAGCAATTGCCTCACGAAGTTCCGCTACGGAATTATGGCGTACTTTATACACTTCATTTTTCATGAAACTCCACAAAAAGAAATCTAATATGGAACGATCGGGAGATCGTGGAGGCCATCTCACAGATCCGTTCGTACCTATCCATCTTTGGGGAAAGTTATTTTCAAGAAATGGCCTTAATAAGCCATTATACTTTAGATATATTTGCATTTTAAATTAAAAATATAATTTTTTTGTTAGTAGGCCATGGCGAATTAAAAAAAACAACTGCGTCTTATGTCAATTTACGAGTTTTAGGTGTCAGAATGTAGTTATTAATTAGAATTTTCATTCAAATGCAAATATATCTAAAGTGTTATATATTTTTGAAAAGCTTGTAAAAAGCTTAACCAAACGATCAAAAAATATATGGGATGTCTCATTTAAAAAAACATAACTTTGATTAATATCTAAAAAATTACAGTCTTCAGCGGAAATCTATCTACGCCACTGGACTCTACGTAAGAAACTGGATAAAAAACATTTTTTACCTTTTCGATAAGTTAAACGATAACTGAGATACGAGGGGGATTCCAAAATGCAATATATTCAAAATCACCCTGTATCTCGAAAACGAAGTGAGCTATGAAAATTTTGTTCGCGGCATCTTTCGTTTCACAAAAAAGTAGCAAAGTAATGCGAAAACCGCAACTCTCTATCTTTACGAATAAGTGAGATACCCCCCAAAACCATCGAAAATTGGACACCCGGTACAGGAGTTTGTCGGTTATAGTAAGTTTGCGAAAAAATGCAATCCAACCGAAAATAAACAACAACAAAAACTTATAGTACGGAAACGAACGCGGGCCAAACATATTTCGCTTGGTCACCATTATTTCCCTCCCAACTTTGATATGTTGTACTTTTTTTTGAATCACCCCGTATAATTGTAAATAATTAATTTTTAAAATGTGCTTACTATCGTCGTGCATATTTGATTAATCATTTTTATTTACAAAACATTTCTATCGATTTAGTTTTAAATTCCTAAATTATATTTAGGAATTAACGAAGCACTCGTTATGTATTATCTTATGATTGATTCGGTTGCCATGGTTACGATGGCCGTACATTTCGAGTAATGTCATTCGAATTGTCATCGGATCGATGGACAGTTGTCGTGGTTGACGAATCAATCGCCTCTTCCTGAGTACACGTCCGTCAGTTCAGTTTCTGTTGATGGGGAATTACCGTCACATGCCGAGATCTCTAGTTACTTCATCAGAGACAAAAGAAGAGAGTACCATAATCTTACCATATCTTTTAGCGTCATGTCACACTCCGATGTTTCCATATAGACGTTGATTAGCTTCGCGCGATGGATTTTTCTTCTTCGTCCCCCGAAAATTTCATTTGTCTCGTTGCGAAACGGACCTTTCCAAACACTCGCGTCTCGAATTTGGAAATATATTTACCTCTCTCTTTTCGTCCTTGTTCCCTCCGTTTGTCCGGTCTCTAGCTTTATTTTTCCTTTATCATTTTGTCTATAGGTTATGCTACCCCGATTTGTTTACGTACAATAGGGCTATTTAGTCCTAGGATCGCCTACCTGCCGTGTCCACAGACTAAATAGGCCTACTGTACGTTCGGTTAGCAATCCGTTTAGCCACCTGTTGCTCGTTATATCCCTAGTTCCCTCGGTGCGCGTAATTTTTCCTCCCCACTTTACTTCTTTTAAAAAGAACTTTCTTCCTTCACTTGACTTTTCTATTTCATCAATCAACTCTTCAAAACCGTTCTTCTTTTTTTCTTGTAAGTTTTTCTAAATAGCAGTAGCTAGTACGTAGTGTTTAATATATGATTAACGAATTTTGTTGGAAATGATCGAAATGACATAACATGACAATACCAAGCGTTTTAAGTTACGGACCTTCAGTCTATTTTGGGGTTTTGTTTAGCGCTTTTAGAATTTAAGCATTTATTGTTATATTTCCCGCTGTCAGGTTCCGTATCTTATCAAATAACAACCGTTTATTCAATTGATATTTACCGGTTTTACTGGCCTTGTTACTTGTAACTATTTTGAATTTTACTATTCAATAAATTTTATTGGCTTGTTTATGACGTGTCCGCTTTATTTTGGGCAAAACCTCTGTATCTTACGAACTTCTGATTTCCTAAGTATATAGGTAGCCTTGGTGCTTGCGGAGCTCTTGTAAGAAATCAGTGGCGCTGTATATTACCGAACAACAAAACGACACACTCCCATCTTCACTGAGCAAGCTGCCTACGAAATGTCACCCCCGTTACATCAAGGTAGGTCTCCCCAAGAAGGTCACCGTTATCTCTCCGTGCTACTTGCTCGTTTTGAATTCTGTATTTACTGTTCCCGCTGTTACAGTACCGGTAGCCCGTAGCAAGTGATCCTTCCTCTTCCCCCGAACAACGGCCTTGCGGTACTCGTGGTGGGTACGTTTTCCTTCACTAAAGCGGTGATTCGCTGTACTGTTGCACATTGCAATAATTGTACAGTGTCTTCCAATAAGAGGTTTTATTTTGAGTATTTTTAAGCGAAATCATTGGACGTTTATTATGCCATTAATAATGGAAAACAATATCAGCGAAATGGTCGCCACGATGACACCAACTCCTTCAAAATAATACAACTGTTAGGGATGTCGTGAAGTCGTTAATCCCTATTACAAATTTCACGCGAATACTCTCTAGAATTAGTGCTCATTTCCAAGAATACGACTATTGTTTGACGGGGTCAAAGTGATCAAAAAATCGACAAAAATCCTAGAAAGGATTGGCCATTTATTGTGACCATCAGCGATTTCGATTGACCACATTCCTAACCACTAATTAGAGACGATTGCATGGACCGTGTCAGAAGAGCGTTTCGAAATCTAAATTCTCGTCATCGTATACTTGATAACTAAGAAATTAACGACTATGAAGACTAATAAATTAAATTAATTGCACATATTTATTCTGCATTACATTAAATACCAGAAATTTATAGTTTTACTGTCACCTCATATAAAAATTATAACTTTATGGTTTGCAATAAGCTCCTGGTATGGTATATTTCTGTTTGAAATTTATTAAGCTGTAAAATATTAAAGCGTACACCTTCTTCTAACGTGTTTTTAATTCTCTCAATGAAACATTCATAAAAAGTTGCATACGAGATGAAAACATTCATTTTGTTTAAATATTGTTGAGTAAATACTTTTTATAGATTTAGATGATTCTTTAAGTGAGATAAAAGTGTTAATTTGAACACCTCTTAACATGGCGATTATGATTCTTTATTAGATCCGCTGATGCGATAATAATTGCGAGCGTGAGTCACGTGAGTGCGCTTGAATTTTTCCATCTTTTCGCTTAATTCCACGCGAGGCACGATTTCCCTCAATTCATCTCCGTCCCTGCCGTGTCGCGCACATCCCGCCGGTTTCCTGCCGGCGCTATTGTCGGCCGACTTTGTTTAATCAAGCGTAATGCGGTAAAAGTAATTGTGGTCACTCTATATATATTTATAAGTTGGGATGGAATTCGTCGTTTTGACGTTTAAAACGTGTTCGTCATCCGAAAACCTCGCTACAATAATTATATCTATCGACGTAATCGTATTATCGCCGGAATAAAATTTATTGACATTTAAATATGTATGTGTCGGAATGGGATTTATGTTTAATTAATTAGATGGCCGTAGTGAGATGGAGCACCATCACGGTGAAATTAACTGGTTTCGTTTCGCGGATGGGCATTAGGTATGTGCTCTCGGAAACATTCTGGCCGACGTAGGAACAATTCGTTCCCTTAAAAATTAACGTTCGGCTGTCAAAATTTTGTCAAAAAAAGATTGGTTTTTTAATACAATTCTGACTGGTCATTGTCAATTGAGAGTCGGGTTAAACAGTGACATTCTAGCATCTTGGATTATTTGTTTGTGCTAGACGCCCCCGACGATCTTTAAAATCATTTGATTTCGATGCAAATTATATATACAGGGTGAGTCACGACTATTCCCTCTAAAAGATATGAGTTTCAAATTCTAGTCAAATATGTAGGACGATAAGGAGCACATTTTAAAATTATCTGCAAGTATACAGGGTGATTCGAAAAAAGTACAGCATTAAATCACCCTGTATACTTGCAGATAATTTTAAAATGTGCTCCTTATCGTCCTACATATTTGACTAAAATTTTAAACTCATACACGTGACACACCCTGTATATAGGTTGCTATTAAAAAAAAAAACTCGAATGACGTTTAAAATATAATCGTTGCTCCGTTCTTTTTATTCACCCCGTATATGTATACAGAGTGCCGCAATAGTTTCTCAGACTTCCATCATAACTCTCCTTCTGATGAATTGAAAATATTTTTAGTAATAGTGCCTATATTTCTTGTTAAATTTAAATCGCATTTTGTCCAGCACGCATTGGATCTAAGTTGCATGGTTTTTGAAATGCGTTTCTTAAAAAAAAAATGACATTCTTCGAAATTTTAAAATATCTCGGAAACTGTGACAGCTACAAAGATGCGGTTTTCAGTTTCCGTTTGAGCAGGAAAGAGCGCCCGGCATCTGTCATTTTCGAACTCTAAAATCATGGATAACTTGATTTTTTTTTAATAGAATCTATTTTATACAGGCATCATTGTGTCTATCTCCAACAATTTTGTAGTTATTGCAGATTTTTCAGTTCCTCACGATAGAAACGAGTTGCAAGCCGTTGGCCGCCGTTCATTCACTTTTCGCCAAGCTTGGGACTTGCACTAATATTACTGGCGTGTTCAGAAAGCGGCCCGCAGAACGCAACAGGATCACGGGAAACAAACAGACAAAAAATATTGTAGCAACATAATGGTGCGTTCGTCGTCGGGAAAATAAATGTTTAGAGAGTAGCCTGGGATAATGTCATGATTATTATTACTGTCAATCAAATTAAAACTTGTTAGATTTTTTTATTTAATCGAAGCCCGGTTTCATTACATTGGTGTCAGGTGTGGGATTACAGGAAAGATGACTGGAAGACAATTAAAATTGGATGAATTAAAAGTGGTCGATTTAAAACGTGAATTGGAAGAAAGAGATGAGCAAACGTCGGGAACTAAAGTAGTGCTTCAACAGCGTCTTCGAGAAGCGCTAATTACAGCCGGCGAAAATCCGGATCTCTTCGTATTTGAAGTTCAAGGTGGAGATGTTAGTGCTATACTAAAATCTATGGAAGAACTGCAGTTAGCCATCGCAGGTAATGCTAAAGCTATAGAAGATAAGTTAGAAGAAAATTCCAAAACATTGAGAGCAAAGTTATTTGCGAAATCTAATACGTTGGAAACGAAATTCAAAACGAGTTTTAAAGAATTTACTGAGACAGTTGAAGTAAGAGTTAATAGGAATGCCAGGGCTTTAGAAGAGGCGGTTGAAAATTTGGAGGAAAAGTTGGATCAGCAAAAAAACAGAATAATGGAAGAGATAATGGCTCAATTTAAGTTATCAGTGACAGGACCTAGTTCAGATGAGAGCACTTCAATAGGAATATCACATGGGCTAACAACCACTGCAACGACAAGAGTAAAACCTCCAACTTTTGATGGAAAAAACCTCATGGCTAACCTATGCGACGCAGTTCGGGGCCGCTGCAGAGGCGAACGCTTGGTCATCTAGCGAGAAAGCTACCGCTTTAATTGTAGCCTTAAGAGGTGATGCCAGTGATATTCTACAAACATTATCTGCTAGCTAGGTGGATAGAGAGACTAGAGGAGTACAATTTCGACATCCAGCATAGAGCAGGTATGAAACATAAGAACGCCGATGCACTTTCGAGAAGACCCTGTCCAAAAGACTGCAAACAGTGCACCCAAATAGAAAATAGGTGAGCCAACAGTTGCAGGACCACCGTGATCGATGATCAATGGCTACCAAATGAATTGCGAAAGGACCAACAAACCGACTCTGATCTTAAAGTAATACTGCACTGGAAGAATCAAGGGCAAAGACCCAGTTGGCAAGAAGTTGCTCTCTACTCGCGCAACTTAAAATCATATTGGGCACAATGGGACTCTCTAGTTGTAGATGATCACATTTTGAAGCGCGTTTTGGAGAATTCAAATGGCACGGAAAGTAGGATGCAAGTGGTGGTTCCTAAGAAAAGGATATTGGAAGTGTTACGACAGCTCCACGATTGTTCCTCCGGAGGACACTTTGGTGTACATAAGAAGCTGGAGAAGGTGCGCCAGCGGTTTTATTGGGTAAATTGTGCACAAGACGTAAGGGAATGGTGCCGAAAATGCACCAAATGTGCTGCTAGTAAAGGACCACAGAGACGTCATCGTGCACCTCTGCGGCAGTACAATGTGGGAAGCCCTTTTGAAAGAATTGCCATAGATAATAATAGTGGTGATGGATTATTTTACCAAATGGGTCGAAGCCTATGCGTTACCCAACCAGGAGACCGCGACGGTTGCAGATGTCATTGTCAAGCAGTTCATCAGTCGTTTTGGAGTGCCCTTAGAACTCCATTCGGATCAAGGACGAAATTTTGAAAACATGTGTGAGATTTTGGGCATTCGAAAGACTAGAACGACTGCTCTGCATCCACAATCAGATGGAATGGTAGAGCGCTTAAATAGGACCATGCTCCAATATCTATCCAAGGTTGTGTCAGATAATCAAAAGGATTGGGATGAACACTTACCACTGTTCCTGTTGGCCTACCGAGCATCTGTTCACGAAACCACTGACAAATCTCCCGCAATTGTACTATTTGGTAGAGAGCTGAGGTTGCCTTGTGATCTGAAGTTTGGCTGTAAACCGGGAGAAGATCTTGTTTGAGAAGATTATGTCAACGATCTCCGGCGAAAGCTAGACAACATCCATGAGCAAGTACGGCACAGTATTCGGGATGCTAGTGCTAGAATGAAAGATGGGGGTTACCAAGTGGGTGATCTCGTGTGGCTATATAACCCGCAACGTCGACGTGGGCTTTCCCCAAAATTCCAAAGACACTGGGAAGGACCATATGAAATTTTGAAGCGAATCAACGACATTATCTACAGAATCAGACGGACACCTCATACTAAACCACGGATTGTGCACTTCAATCGTCTAGCCCCATACTGCGGAGACAATGACAATCAAATTTCTGATATACATCGAGTACATGCTCAACATCGGGAACCAACATTTGAGGATTTTATGGCAAAATATTCTGGCACACGCAAAGCACGACACGGGGTAACAACTACTGAAAAGCGACGGGATCTATTTGCGGTACCATCGAGTTACGCCTTGGCTCATTGTGTTGCGCAAAATTTACGGATGTCTCGAGGAATTGCCGCAGAATTTCGCAAAAGGTATGGCAGAGTCAGAGAACTGTTGCAGCAGCAACCGAGAATTGGAGAGACTTTAAAGCTCAATATCAATGGTCAATTTATATTCTATCTAGTTAGTAAAAAGTTTCCATATCAAAAACCAGCGTACCGGGTAATTTGGGAAGCTTTATTAGATTTGCGAAATCACGTGCTACAACAAGACATTCTGAAACTAGCAATACCAAAGTTAGGATGTGGATTGAATCAGTTGAATTGGAGAATTGTAAGGAGTATGTTGGCGGTGTTATTCCAACATACCGGCGTTGAAATATTGGTCTGCAGTTTCCGGCCTGAGCATTCCTCACATAACAATTCTCAGAGAGCCGTCGACTGCTATTTCCATAAGACGTCCCGGTGTACCAGGGGTGCGACTTGCAAGTACCGGCATTACTTACCTGAACCCATGAAGAGTATATTTCGGGACGGAACATCTTTTGAGGAGGGGGCAATGTAGCAACATAATGGTGCGTTCGTCGTCGGGAAAATAAATGTTTAGAGAGTAGCCTGGGATAATGTCATGATTATTATTACTGTCAATCAAATTAAAACTTGCCCGACAACTTTTGAATTAATTTTTGTCCTCCCTAAACATTTATTGAGCAGCTTTATTGACGATCTATTCGCCAAATTGTTCTTGGATTTTGAGTGTGATCCTGATTAATTCATCCTGTCATGAATGAATCATGTTGTTTCCTCTCTCGTGTTAACATGTCTTCTAGCCGTTGGTTGTGGTAATTCTCCCGCACAATTTTAGGTACATTTGTGGTGAACTTGTTACTAAAAAAAGATTTTGTTAGGAAAGTGTATTGTTCCTATTCCTCGCAAAGTGTGTTATGTTTGTGTAGCAGATTTCAGGAAGTTATCATTGAAAATCATTCAAATTTGACATTCCAATGGTTGTAACTGTAGAGTAAAAGAGATGTAGTGTACCCCTTCCTTCATTCTGTAATATGAACTGTTGCTCGTGGACCAGACGCTAGGTGAGATGAGCTCCAGTGAATCTGATGTGATGGAAAATGATGTCTTAGCTTGATGATTTGGTGAGAGATTTGTGACTTACCAAGGAGAATGCTAAACTCTTTTAAGGTTCTAGACTAAAGGAAAAAAGCAATTGGCTGCTGGAACGACTTTTTATCATTACAGATTTAGGGATCGTGGATTTACTATTTCAAACAAGAAGGCTAACTGGTCTACTGTAGTGATGTTCCTCGTTTGGTTTAAAGGTTTAGAATTGAATATAAACGACGAATGGAGGGAAACGATAATGTGAAAACGGGACATAACTGGATGGTTTGTAGGTGATCTGAAAGTTTTGGGCATGCTGCTTGGTCTGCAGGAAGGAAATATTAAGTATACACATATTTCATTTGTGAATGGATTAGCAGAGTACTGGATTAAAAAGTATGACAAACATTGAGACCATTGAGGTCTCCCTCCTCTTCACATCCAGTTAGGAGACATTAAATAATTCGTTAAAGCTTTACCCATCAAGACTGGTGACTGTATTCAATACCTCTGTGCAGAGTTTCTACATTTATCAGAGGCAAAACTAAAAGAAGGAATAATCGAATGTAGGCTTTCACGGCCACTGTTTCATAAAGATGTATCTTTCGGGTATTGCCGTGGTTGTTGTGACAAACTTGACGTTTCGCTGATCATACTGTCAGCTTCTTCAGAAGTTCTCTAAAGACTGATGTTGATGTCCTCTGCTGAACCGTATCCGTTGTCGTTCTCTGATCCGCGTCCGATGCTTCTCCTCGATTCGTGTTAGATGATCTCGGATGCGTCCTCGTTGGTCCTTGGTGCTTCGGGCTCTCCAGCGCTAACTTCCATACCTTACTCAATCTGTATCCGTCTTCTCGGTTGAAGTTGTTCGGATTCTTCATTATTTCCAGGGATCCTCTCACTATCCGTTGGGTAGTAGTGGTTGCTTTTGGCTAGTATCTTCACGTCATTGTAGTCGATTACGTGACTGCTTCCGGTGTGGTAGTGTTCAGCTACTGCAGATTTTCCGGTATTTCCCTGTTCGACATCTCTGCGATGTTCTGACAACTCTGCACTGTTTTCCCGCACTGGCATTGAAGTTCGTAGATGCCTTTAGTTTGTAGTCTCGGTATGGAGTCTTCGTTGGATGGAAGCAGTTCTTTTATTTTCTTGACTGTGCTGAACCTGACGTTGACGTTCTTCTTCTCCAAGGTTTTCTTCTGTCTGTCCGTGACTCCAGCAATATACGGCAGGTGTGCGTATCCTGCTGGCTTTAGTTCTGAATCATCCTTCTGTTTCTTTTTGGCTCCGGCTAATCTCCGAATGTCCTGTGGTTTGTAGCCGTTCTTCTGGAGTGCATCTTTCACATGTTGAATTTCCTCGGTTTTGTTGGTAGCCTTTATTGTTGCGGAGTTCTTTCAACGCGTCCTCTTCTGTCTTGGAGATGTTTCTGGTTGGTGGTTTGGCTTTGCAGAGTATTTTGCACGTCTCGTGTCTTATTTGTTCTGCTTCTCCTCACCAACCAACCGTTATCTGAAGAACAGAAGTTTTGAGTCCACAATATTAGGTGTTAAGGGCGGAGCGTTGAATGCTTTCAAAAAGGTGACCACTAGGTTTTGAGCGAATGAAAAAGATCCTAACTACATCAGCTTTGTCGATGATGTTAAAAAAATGGAAAAATCACTTTTTACATCGCCATTTCGATTTTTTTTCCCCTGAAAACTTGGGTACTACCAATGAAGAGCAGGGTAGGGTGATCGTTTCCTTTATTTATTATGTATTTGTTTTGGTACCCACCACGTGCTGAAATCGAAAAACCGAACTTTGACCATCGTATATTTATATTTAGCATTAACGGTCAATAAATATTTTATTAACGAAGTCTAAATTAACGTACACAAAGCGTTCTAGAAGAAACGTATCTATGTAAGGTCTTGATTGGCGCGAACTAATTTTATTAACATTAGGCCATTCACTATATTGTCGTGGCGATTGTCGCCAAATGATTTGTTGTTATGCGTCCAATTAGATCCAATTGTTTCAGTAGATGGTGCTCCTCATGACACATATCTATTTAACGACCCAATCGATTTCAACGGCTCCGCATATTATAGAGATCCCATCCGATATAAATTCGTCCAGTTTAACGTTTGATATGGACACGCACGCAAGGTGCTCCTTCCGTGCTTACTCTAATCGTACCCTAAATAAATAACGATCGGTTCATTATTCGAAAAAATTCCGGTTATAGTGTGCGGACGTTGTGTGGCGACTGTTTTTTTTTTTTTTTCGTCTTTTTGTTTATAAGTGTTTTGTGACAGTTTAGATTCTCTTTTCCGACGCGTTGGAAATGTTGGGTACTTTACCGGACGGTATGTAACTGGGTTAAACATTTTAGATTATTAACATGTGATAGGTCAGGAATCATTATAACAATTTTCTGCACCAGACCAAATAGAACTAGAAAATGATTTGTCTATTGTTTACGGAAAAATATTATTTTTATTATTCGATTTTGAACGTCACCCGGTATTTTGAATCTTGGACGTTGACTATTTAATTAAAGAAATTGGTAAACACTGGTAATTGATTTGTTTAGGAGCGAATTCCAAAGTCCAAAATAAATAACCTTGTGTTACCAAAGACTTGTGCTTCTCATGCTGATCAATTTCTACGCGAACAGAACCAGCGATGAATTTACTTAACATCGTTCCTCTTAGGTGATCTAAATGAGTAGGTAAACTATAGGCGTACGGACGCAGTCACTCGACGTGGACACGCTGTATAAGCTGTAGTTTTGACAGCTAAAACCTGTGTAAAACCAACAAATTGTCAGCTAAAAGCTGTCAAATTGTCATCATTATGACAATTTACTGGTTTTACACAGGTTTTAGCTGTCAAAATACAGAGCTTATACAGCGTGTCCACGTCGAGTGACTGCGGTGATAGGCACACAGTTCACCTACTGATGAGGCTCATTTTCACGTCGGAGGCTCTACGTGAACAAGCAGAATTGTCGCATTTGGGGCTCGGGAAACCCAATGAATGATTGTTGAAAGGTCCCTTCGTCCTCAACGTGTGACTGTTTGATACGATTTTTGGTCTGATAGGGTCATTGGACCGTACTTTTTCGAAAACGAGACTGAGGATTGCGATATCGAACGATGATTAATGATTTTGTCTGACTGGATTTGGAAGGTGTTGACGTGGAGGACGCTTATTTTCAATAAGACCGCACAAGTAACGATACCGTGAAAAGTTGGCCACCTAGATCTTGTGATGTAACACATTTAGACTTTTTGTCTTTAGGGCTGCGTGAAACACGAGGTCTATGCCAATGATCCCCAATCGATTCGAGACCTCCAAGTTGGAATTGGTAACGTTATCGAGGACATACAGCCCGAAAGTGTGCGTTTCATGAAAAGAATATGGTCTCGCAGGTGTCATCGTGGCGACCATTTCGCTGATATTGTTTTCCATTATTAATGGCATAATAAACGTCCAATGATTTCGCTTAAAAATACTCAAAATAAAACCTCTTATTGGAAGACACTGTACAATTATTGCAATGTCCAACAGTACAGCGAATCACCGCTTCGTTCGGGGGAAGAGGAAGGATCACTTGCTACGGGCTACCGGTACTGTAACAGCGGGAACAGTAAATACAGAATTCAAAACGAGCAAGTAGCACGGAGAGATAACGGTGACCTTCTTGGGGGAGATCTACCTTGATGTAACGGGGGTGACATTCCGTAGGCAGCTTGCTCAGTGAAGATGGGAGTGGGTCGTTTTGTTGTTCGGTAATATACAGCGCCACTGATTTCTTACAAAAGCTCCGCAAGCACCAAGGCTACCTATATACTTAGGAAATCAGAAGTTCGTAAGATACAGAGGTTTTGCCCAAAATAAAACGGACACGTCATAAACAAGCCAATAAAATTTATTGAATAGTAAAATTCAAAATAGTTACAAGTAACAAGGCCAGTAAAACCGGTAAATATCAATTGAATAAACGGTTGTTATTTGATAAGATACGGAACCTGACAGCGGGAAATATAACAATAAATGCTTAAATTCTAAAAGCGCTAAACAAAACCCCAAAATAGACTGAAGGTCCGTAACTTAAAACGCTTGGTATTGTCATGTTATGTCATTTCGATCATTTCCAACAAAATTCGTTAGTCATATATTAAACACTACGCACTAGCTACTGCTATTTAGAAAAACTTACAAGAAAAAAAGAAGAACGGTTTTGAAGAGTTGATTGATAAAATAGAAAAGTCAAGTGAAGGAAGAAAGTTCATTTTAAAAGAAGTAAAGTGGGGAGGAAAAATTACGAGCATCGAAGGAACTAGGGATATAACGAGCAACAGGTGGCTAAACGGATTGCTAACCGAACGTACAGTAGGCCTATTTAGTCTGTGGACACGGCAGGTAGGCGATCCTAGGACTAAATAGCCCTATTGTACGTAAACAAATCGGGGTAGCATAACCTAGACAAAATGATAAAGGAAAAATAAAGCTAGAGACCGGACAAACGGTGGGAACAAGGACGAAAAGAGAAAGGTAAATATATTTCCAAATTCGAGACGCGAGTGTTTGGAAAGGTCCGTTTCGCAACGAGACAAATGAAATTTTCGGGGGACGAAGAAGAAAAATCCATCGCGCGAAGCTAATCAACGTCTATATGGAAACATCGGAGTGTGACGTGACGCTAAAAGATATGGTAAGATTATGGTACTCTCTTCTTTTGTCTCTGATGAAGTAACTAGAGATCTCGGCATGTGACGGTAATTCCCCATCAACAGAAACTGAACTGACGGACGTGTACTCAGGAAGAGGCGATTGATTCGTCAACCACGACAACTGTCCATCGATCCGATGACAATTCGAATGACATTACTCGAAATGTACGGCCATCGTAACCATGGCAACCGAATCAATCATAAGATAATACATAACGAGTGCTTCGTTAATTCCTAAATGTAATTTAGGAATTTAGAACTAAATCGATGGAAATGTTTTGTAAATAAAAATGATTAATCAAATGTGCACGACGATAGGAAGCACATTTTAAAAATGATTTATTTATAATTATACGGGGTGATTCAAAAAAAGTACAACATATCAAAGTTGGGAGGGAAATAATGGTGACCAAGCGAAATATGTTTGGCCCGCGTTCGTTTCCGTACTATAAGTTTTTGTTGTTGTTTATTTTCGGTTGGATTGCATTTTTTCGCAAACTTACTATAACCGACAAACTCCTGTACCGGGTGTCCAATTTTCGATGGTTTTGGGGGGTATCTCGCTTATTCGTAAAGATAGAGAGTTGCGGTTTTCGCATTACTTTGCTACTTTTTTGCGAAACGAAAGATGCCGCGAACAAAATTTTCATAGCTCACTTCGTTTTCGAGATACAGGGTGATTTTGAATATATTGCATTTTGGAACCTCCCTCGTATCTCAGTTATCGTTTAACTTATCGAAAAGGTAAAAAATGTTTTTTATGCAGTTTCTTACGTAGACTCCAGTGGCGTAGATAGATTTCCGCTGAAGACTGTAATTTTTTAGATATTAATCAAAGTTATGTTTTTTTAAATGGCACACCCTATATATTTTTTGATTGTTTGGTTAAGCTTTTTACAAGCTTTTCAAAAATATATAACACTTTAGATATATTTGCATTTGAATGAAAATTCTAATTAATAACTGCATTCTGACACCTAAAACTCGTAAATTGACATAAGACGCAGTTGTTGTGTTTTATTCGCCATGGCCTACTAACAAAAAAATTATATTTTTAATTTAAAATGCAAATATATCTAAAGTGTTATATATTTTTGAAAAGCTTGTAAAAAGCTTAACCAAACCGACAAAAAATATATAGGGTGTCCCATTAAAAAAAACATAACTTTGACTAATATCTAAGAAATTACAGTCTTCATTGGAAATCTATCTACGCCACTGGAGTCTACGTAAAAAACTGCATAAAAAACATTTTTTACCTTTTCGATAAGTTAAACGATAACTGAGATACGAGGGAGGTTCCAAAATGCAATATTTTCAAAATCACCCTGTATCTCGAAAACGAAGTGAGCTATGAAAATTTTGTTCGCGGCATCTTTCGTTTCACAAAAAAGTAGCAAAGTAATGCGAAAACCGCAACTCTCTATCTTTACGAATAAGTGAGATACCCCCCAAAACCATCGAAAATTGGACACCCGGTATGTACTCGTATGTATACAGGGTTTTCAAACTTAAGTCGGCACTATTGCTAACTTTGTTATTATTGGAGCTACAAAGTTGGTTAAATAGGCAAACTAGTGTAGTTTTTCAAGCAAATTATAATGGCATTTAAAAAACAAATAATTGACGTACTGGGTCACGTGATATTGTGAAAAACGTAATTTTTTTTAAATAGGACACCCAGTATACAGTGATCTCACGGTCAACAGAAAATTTAATTCTGAACAAAAACTTTCCTATGAACTTTTATCCTAAAGTCAATAATAACAGAGTTATTGATGATTGTTTTTACAGAAACTAAAAACAGTATTGTTTATTTTAAGTTATTTTATTAGTTTCGAAAATAAAAAAAAAACAAGAAATTTTAAATTCAGAGCAGATGCTCAAAAACATCACCCTCTTGCTCCAAGCACTTTTGAACCCGCCTGTTAACGCTTCTAGTAGCCTTAGCAATGATTCTACCATCAATATTATTAATAGCATGGCTGATGCTTTGCTGGAGATCTTCAAGAGTATCATACCGTCTTTCACAAATACACTGCACTTTTCACAAATCCCCAAAAGAAGAAATCCAAAGGTGTTATGTCCGGTGATAGTTGATAGATATCGGCCATCAAAAAGGTCATGTAATAAGTTGAATGAATTTGGCGAACATTATGGGCAGGAGCGCCATCTTGTTGAAAGAATATCTGTTGTCTATCCATTAAATTCAGGTCATCCAAGAATTCTCCAAGGGTAGCGGTTAACATTTCGACATACCTCTCGCCAGTTAATGCACCTTGATAAAATACGGGGCCTACAATTCTTGAATCAATCAAGCCACACCAAACATTAACACTAAAGCGTCTCTGCGGATTACAAGGACGGAATCGGCATCGGGTTTTCTCGACTCGAATAGTGGCTGTTCTCCCTGTTGGAGAAATTTGATTCGTCACTCCAAAGAACCAAACGCCAAAAATTATGGTTAAGTCTAACTTGATTAATGTACCACTGACAAAACTGAGTCCGTCTTTCTTGATCGATCTCCCGGTACCAGCGTCTGAATAGGTCTGTATCTGAACGGCACAAACTTATGTTTTTTTAGAATATTGTGAATAGTTCCCAAAGATAGTCCACTTTCTTCCTTTAAATCATTAATTGCATTATTACGATTAGCTTCGAAGAAAGCTAAGACGTTAATTTCAGTTGCTTCACTTATTATAAATTGTTTTTTGGTTCTAGTTTTCTTGAACACATTTTCATTTGATCGAAACTTACGGTACAAAAGTAAAAAGTACCTTCGATCTGGCAAGCGTATTAGGAAATAAAACACCGTAACGTTCACGAGCTTGCAGGGAATTTGTATTACAAACCATGTAACATTCCATTATATCACATTTTTCTAAATGCGTGAAAGGCATTTTTTCATCAATAAACACAAAATGTTAATTGCTTACTGACAGAGGTTTAATGCAATATTTCAATGTTGATGACATTTGCAAAACAATCGAATTTTGTTTATGAAATAACAGCCACCTTGGCAAATTTGAAAAATCATCAATAACTCTGTTATTATTGACTTTAGGATAAAAATTCAAAGGAAAGTTTTTGTTCAGAATTAAATTTTCTGTCGACCGTGAGAACTGTATACTGGGTGTCCCATTTAAAAAAATTACGTTTTTCACAATATCACGTGACCCAGTACGTCAATAATTTTTTTTAAATGCCATTATAATTTGCTTGAAAAACTACACTAGTTTGCCTATTTAACCAACTTTGTAGCTCCAATAATAACAAAGTTAGCAATAGTGCCGACTTAAGTTTGAAAACCCTGTATACGCCCTAATACGTTCTAAACCGGCCGTCTCTTACACACTCCATCCAATTAGGAATTATTCCGTACATGTGCCTAGGACCCATCACGGTCATTTCGTTATAAAATAGCGCGTATTATTGCGATGCCTGTACGGACGCAATTATCGTACACGGACGGGGACAATCGACAGGTGCGCCCCGCGTTGTATTCATCATCTAGTACACACAGGTACATATTTATATCGGACGGCGCTTGCGACCAGCGAATAAAAAAAAAATTAAACGAGCTAGATTATCATCCTTTTATATTCGAGTTAATTCCGTACTTATTAAAAAAAAAAAATGTCGCATGCAGATGTTTGAGTTGATTTAAGATTTAATTCAATTGCAGGCGCGGACGATGGTCGAGAAAGTAAAACAAAAACTTAAGAGACCATCAACCTCTCAGCGTACAATCGCTCGATTAGGGAACGGCCTCAATTAGTCCTTTAACAATGGAATTAACCACCAAAACAATATTTTCCATAACATAATTGCTGATTTATTGAAATAATTATATTTAATTGCAAAGTGAAATGCTAGAATGTACTATACAAACAAGATGATTTCCTGAGAGCGCAAAGATTTGTATCGCGCTCTTGCTAATGCATGTATTTATGTAGGATCCGAACGTGGAAGCGAGTACAGCCGCTGACCTCTGAATATAGTTGAACTTGCACTTATTATTGTTGTATACTTATGATTATCCATTCCCTTGCAGCTCTCCCATTATCGTCTATCGTATTATGCACAGCACACGTCGTATCCGCTTCTACTGTACGTTACTGTACTTCGTATCTATACAGGGTTTCCACGGCCAAGTGGGACATAGGGAGAATACATATAAAATCGGTTTTCGGTGAATATTATCTCCCTAATACTACTTATATTATAACTGGGTTAACAGTGAACATTTCCACAATCATAGTACAAAGAAAGTCATTTTAAGAAAGCCAAAAAAATTATTATTTTTAAACCTATTGTACGTGAATTCCTAATAACGGCCGGTTTCATAATCAAGTTAAAGTGACTTTAAATTTTAAAGTCGACTTTAACTTTTGAAATGCGTTTAATAATCAGTTTTTAAAGTAAAAGCCGTCATTAACTTTAAAGTCCCATTTTTTTCACTTTAGCGCTAAAGTCGACTTTAAGTCTAACCTATAACCCGCTGACAGTTGTGTATGTGGCATCGATTTGATTGTTTATATCACGAGTTTGTATCCGCTGATATCCGCGACCGGTTATGATGAATATTATAAATACAAGCACAAGTTCGAGTTCGTCTGAAGATGAATTAGAAATGGTATTAAGAAGAAGGAAAGTGTATAGAAAAAGAAAAGACTGTTTTAATAAATACAACAACAGTGAATTTTTTGAAAGATTCAGATTGACAAAGCCTACCGCTCTGTCATTACTGATGGAACGAATTGAGGACCAAATATCACCAGCTACAAATAGGTATGTTAAATTCCACTGGTTACATTGTTTCCCGAATGACATGTTTGTGTTTTGTAGAGGTGGCGGCATACCTGCAATGGTCCAACTACTGTTAACTTTAAGATTCTTCGCTACTGGGAATATGCTAATTTCCGCAGCAGATTTTGTTGGAGTATTGAAGGCATCTGGATGTAGGATTGTGAAAAGGGTATCCAATGTGGTACATTCACTTCGCCATGAATATATAGCTATGTATACCAGTAATGAGGAAATGGAAAGAGCTGCTGAAAAATTTTATGAAATTGCTATATTTAATGACTCCACTTCAGCAAACAATGACACCTGCAGAAAATCTATATAATGAGTCTCAAATCAGGACCCGTAATGTCGTTGAAAGGCAGTATGGTGTGTGGAAAAGGAGGTTTCCTATTTTAAGTTTAGGGGTGAGAGTCCAGTTGCCTACTGTCATGAGCATTATTGTTGCAACTGCTGTACTACATAATATTGCTTTGGACATGAACGAAGAGGTACCCAATAATTGGTTACAAAATGAACCTGTACCTGAAGAGCAAAATGAGCAGTTTATCAATCCAGCAAACCGAGATCGAAATATAAGACAGTTGATAATAAACGAACATTTTGCTCGCTTGTAGTGCTATCATTACTGCAATTTATAAATACTTAAAAATTAAATAATTTATTTCAAAATTTTACTTTTATTTTCAAATAAGACAACAGGATAGTTTATTTAATTATTTACTTGTTATCTGATAAAAATGTGGGTTGTAGATAGCAAATTTGGAAATTTTTCGTGAAATAAGCGTCCGTGTGTTATCTCCATAACCAATGGTTATTTTGTGCATTTCTGTTAAATGAACCATTTTTCTGATATCATTACGTACAGTTAACGAAATTCAAACCACAATAATAACACTGACACTGATCACTACTGTCATGCAGGCAGACAACATGTTGCTAAGACTATGAGTTTTTACGAAAATAAACAAAACGGTCTTTGTATTTTTTTAATTCCATATTAGTAAAAAGAAACGCAGCAATGGTTTTTGCTTACTTTATCAATATCAAGAGCTAAATGGGAAATAGATTTTTAGTGTAATGCAGCAATGCATTTGTGAAATAAAATAATTTTCTTTTTTTAATGTTAATTTTCGTAATAAATCCGAAAACACTTAATATTGTACAGGGTGTCCCATTTTGGGCACTTTGCCAGGGTATCTCAGTTATTAATAACAATAGAGAGTTGCGGTTTTCGTGATAGTGTTCTACTTTTTTGTGAAACGAAAGATGCCGCAAACAGAATTTTGCTATCTCCCTTAGTTTTTGAGATATAAGGTGAAATTGAAAATTTTCAATTTACAAACGTCCTCGTATCTCAGTTGCCATGGAAGTTAGTGAAAACGTAAACATGGAATATCAACCAGTTTTTTACGAAGAATCCAGTGGCGTAGCTAGTCTTTTTCTAAGTCTAATAATTTGCAAGTTATGGACCATACTTATGATTATTTAAATGGAACACCCTGTATATTATTTTTTATTTCGATTAAACATAATTTGGGGACGTCAAAAATATATAGTTGTGTATATTTATTTACACAAACAAGTTAAGAATTTGATATTTTAACAAATTTAACACATGTGCGTTTGTGAACAGTAGGCCATTGCCGCGTTACTAAGCAAACAAACGAATGTTCAAACTTTGACAGATTTCTTGTTGCGAATTACTCTTGTTACGTAGGTATTTTTATCGTAGTACTTTTTGTTTGTTTATCCACAATGGCCGTTTATGAAAACTATGAAAAATACGATATGCCTAAATGTTTTATACAATGCGACGAAAATCCCCAAGACGCTTCGGAGTTATATGTACTCCATTAGGTAAAGTATTTAAAGTGCTAGTATTAGCGTAATTTCTGATTCTCATATTTAAGGATCGTGTTTGTTTATATTAGATATCCTGAGAGAAGGCAGCCTTTTCTAGACATTTTCGCTCGTTTTGTGTTATCTTACGCAGAAGCCACGAATTTGACTTCTTGTAGAAAAATTCAAGAAGAGGTTGGTGTAACAAAATCTGAAGCGCAAAGAATTTTAAGAAAATTTAAAGTAGTTCAACATTTGCACCCCGGAGATGCCGAGCGTCGGGTAATGTTCTGTCGATGGTATCTGCAACAAATCCGAACCAATGAATCTTTTGGAAGGTTCGTCATCTGGTCGGACGAATGATATTTTTCAAGTGCTGGAATTTCTAATCGTCACAATACGAGGCACTGGTCAATAGAAAATCATCACTTGATATTGGAAAGGGCACAACAAGGACGCTTCGGTGTTGGTGTATCATGTTTTATTTTGGGTGGACGCGTAGTGTATAGAATGTATGAAGGGGGGCTCACAGCACGTAGGTATCTAGAGATTCTTGAGGAAGTTATACCCGAATTGATGGAAAATGTTCCATTGGTCCGTTATAATTCAATTTATCCTCAACAAGACGGAGCTCCCAGCCACAATGCTGGCTTATTAAGGCCATTTATTGAAAATAACTTTACCCAAAGATGGATTAGGTACGAACGGACCTGTGAGATGGCCTCCACGATCTCCCGATCTTTCCATATTAGATTTCTTTTTGTGGGGTTTCATGAAAAATGAAGGTACGCCATAATTCCGTAGCGGAAGTTCGTGAGGCAATTGCTTTGGCCTATCAAGCTCTACATAGAAAGCCCATCACTATTTTAAATGCAATTAAAAGAATGCCTAAAATATGCCAGAACTGCATTCGTCAAAATCGAGGTCATTTCCAGCACCTAATTTAAACCCTTGTCTTTGTAGTTTACAAATTGTTTATACTTGTTATTGTTAGCTATTACAGTTACAAATACAGCAATATAAAAACATCAAATTCTTAACTTATTTGTGTAAATAAATATACACAACTATATATTTTTGACGTCCCCAAATTATGTTTAATCGAAATAAAAAATAATATACAGGGTGTTCCATTTAAATAATCATAAGTATGGTCCATAACTTGAAAATTATTACACTTCGAAAAAGACTAACTACGCCACTGGATTCTTCGTAAAAAACTGGTTGATATTCCATTTTTACATTTTCACTAACTTCCATGGCAACTGAGATACGAGAGACGTTTGTAAATTGAAAATTTTCAATTTCACCTTATATCTCAAAAACTAAGGGAGATAGCAAAATTCTGTTTGCGGCATCTTTCGTTTCACAAAAAAGTAGGTAGTATCACGAAAACCGCAACTCTCTATTGTTATTAATAACTGAGATACCCTGGCAAAGTGCCCAAAATGGGACACCCTGTACAATATTAAGTGTTTTCAGATTTATTACGAAAATTAACATTAAAAAAAGAAAATTATTTTATTTCACAAATGCATTGCTGCATTACACTAAAAATCTATTTCCCATTTAGCTCTTGATATTGATAAAGTAAGCAAAAACCATTGCTGCGTTCCTTTTTACTGATATGAAATTAAAGAAAATACAAAGACCGTTTTGTTTGTTTTCGTAAAAACTCATAGCGTTAGCAACATGTTGCCTGCCTGCATGACAGTAGTGATCAGTGTCAGTGCTATTATTGTGGTTTGAATTTCGTTAACTGTACGTAATAATATCAGAAAAATGGTTATGGAGATAACACACGGACACAAATGGAAGTTTCTCGCTTATTTCACGAAAAATTTCCAAATTTGCCGCCTGTATCCCAAGGAACAATTAGCAAAATAGAAAAACAGTTTTGCGAACTTGGTCATGTATTAAGACATATTAAAAAAGTAGCTGCCAATGCAGTAAGTGATGATACGAAATTGGATATTATGCTTGAGTTTCAAGAAAACCCACATAATTCTGGTAGGAAAAGCAGCCCCACTGTTCAACATTAGCCACACATCCATTTTTCGAATATTAAAGGAAAGTAAAATACGTCCCTATAAAATGATGCCAAGTCAGGAAGACTCATGGAAGACGATTTCGATAGGAGAACGTATTTTTGTGAACAGATGATGGCAATGTTAGATAACAATATGATCCAATTAGAAGATATTTTATTTTCTGATGAGAGCACATTTACACTTCACGGCCATGTTAATCGTCATAATTGCCGCTATTGCGGTCTAATGAGAATCCTCACTGGATGAGAGAGGAACACACGCCGCAATATCCTGAAAAAGTTAATGTTTGGGCAGGAATTGTTGGAAATCACATCGTTCATTGATGGTAACTTGAATGGAGATAAATATTTAGAACTGCTCCAAAATAATGTCGTGCCAACTTTCGCAAACTTATATCCTAATCCGGCAAACCCACAAGTCCCTGCTAATACAGTATGGTTTCAGCAAGATGGAGCACCGAGATGGGTGGCCCAGTATGACCGCCTTCCCGAACACTGAAACTTTTGTCTGAAACATTTTTCAATATGATTAATAGTTTGAGTGCTATTGCTCTGTAACACTTTATGTGCCCCACCCTGTATATAACAGTACGACTAGTACGACCAACATTTACAATCTGAATCTGTCTATAATTACATTATATAGTATCTACCAACCGTGACCCGTCAAAATGGCCCGAGACAAAATAGCCCCGACGAAATAGCCCAGGGCAAAATCTGAAATTGTGATGGGTGTGTTATTTGTTATTATTTTCATGATTACATCTTTATACTCGCGATAATATGAAACCGCAACGGTTTATTTATTATATGGCTCTATTAATAAATACTATTAACGGATTCCGAACAACAAATGTTATTTTTAATGGGTAATTAAATACGAATGCAGTTTCATATTGTGGCGAGTATAAAGATGTAATCATGAAAAAAATTCAAAATAGCGAACATATCATCATCAATTTCAGATTTTTCCCCTATTTTATATTGGGCTCTTTTGTCGGAGCTCTTTTATCCTGGGCTCTTTTGTCCTGGGGTATTTTGTCGGGGCTATTTTGTCTCGGGCCATTTTGACGGGGCACCCCTACCAACATATTGTAATGAAACTGGGGTTCGATTAAATAAAACTATTTATTTAATAACTTGGAAGAAAATCTAACAAGTTTTAATTTGATTGACAGTAATAATAATCATGACATTATCCCAGGCTACTCTCTAAACATTTATTTTCCCGACGACGAACGCACCATTATGTTGCTACATTGCCCCCTCCTCAAAAGATGTTCCGTCCCGAAATATACTCTTCATGGGTTCAGGTAAGTAATGCCGGTACTTGCAAGTCGGACCCCTGCTACACCGGGACGTCTTATGGAAATAGCAGTCGACGGCTCTCTGAGGATTGTTATGTGAGGAATGCTCAGGCTGGAAACTGCAGACCAATATTTCCACGTCGGTATGTTGGAATAACACCTCCAACATACTCCTTACAATTCTCCAATTCAACTGATTCAGTCCACATCCTAACTTTGGTATTGCTAGTTTCAGAATGTCTTGTTGTAGGACGTGATTTCGCAAATCTAATAAAGCTTCCCAAATTACCCGGTACGCTGGTTTTTGATATGGAAACTTTTTACTAACTAGATAGAATATAAATTGACCATTGATACTGAGCTTTAAAGTCTCTCCAATTCTCGGTTGCTGCTGCAACAGTTCTCTGACTCTGCCATACCTTTTGCGAAATTCTGCGGCAATTCCTCGAGACAACCGTAAATTTTGCGCAACACAATGAGCCAAGGCGTAACTCGATGGTACCGCAAATAGATCCCGTCGCTTTTCAGTAGTTGTTACCCCGTGTCGTGCTTTGCGTGTGCCAGAATATTTTGCCATAAAATCCTCAAATGTTGGTTCCCGATGTTGAGCATGTACTCAATGTATATCAGAAATTTGATTGTCATTGTCTCCGCAGTATGGGGCTAGACGATTGAAGTGCACAATCCGTGGTTTAGTATGAGGTGTCCGTCTGATTCTGTAGACAATGTCGTTGATTCGCTTCAAAATTTCATATGGTCCTTCCCAGTGTCTTTGGAATTTTGAGGAAAGCCCACGTCGACGTTGCGGGTTATATAGCCACACGAGATCACCCACTTGGTAACCCCCATCTTTCATTCTAGCACTAGCATCCCGAATACTGTGCCGTACTATCTCATGGATGTTGTCTAGCTTTCGCCGGAGATCGTTGACATAATCTTCTCAAACAAGATCTTCTCCCGGTTTACAGCCAAACTTCAGATCACAAGGCAACCTCAGCTCTCTACCAAATAGTACACTTGCGGGAGATTTGTCAGTGGTTTCGTGAACAGATGCTCGGTAGGCCAACAGGAACAGTGGTAAGTGTTCATCCCAATCCTTTTGATTATCTGACACAACCTTGGATAGATATTGGAGCATGGTCCTATTTAAGCGCTCTACCATTCCATCTGATTGTGGATGCAGAGCAGTCGTTCTAGTCTTTCGAATGCCCAAAATCTCACACATGTTTTGAAAAAGAGTAGATTCAAAATTTCGTCCTTGATCCGAATGGAGTTCTAAGGGCACTCCAAAACGACTGATGAACTGCTTGACAATGACATCTGCAACCGTCGCGGCCTCCTGGTTGGGTAACGCATAGGCTTCGACCCATTTGGTAAAATAATCCATCACCACTATTACGTACTTGTTTCCCTCATCGGTTTCTGGAAACGGTCCAGCAACATCTATGGCAATTCTTTCAAAAGGGCTTCCCACATTGTACTGCCGCAGAGATGCACGATGACGTCTCTGTGGTCCTTTACTAGCAGCACATTTGGTGCATTTTGGGCACCATTCCCTTACGTCTTGTGCACAATTTACCCAATAAAACCGCTGGCGCACCTTCTCCAGCGTCTTATGTACACCAAAGTGTCCTCCGGAGGAACCATCGTGGAGCTGTCGTAACACTTCCAATATCCTTTTCTTAGGAACCACCACTTGCATCCTACTTTACGTGCCATTTGAATTCTCCAAAACGCGCTTCAAAATGTGATCATCTACAACTAGAGAGTCCCATTGTGCCCAATATGATTTTAAGTTGCGCGAGTAGAGAGCAACTTCTTGCCAACTGGGTCTTTGCCCTTGATTCTTCCAGTGCAGTATTACTTTAAGATCAGAGTCGGTTTGTTGGTCCTTTCGCAATTCATTTGGTAGCCATTGATCATCGATCACGGTGGTCCTGCAACTGTTGGCTGACCTATTTTCTATTTGGGTGCACTGTTTGCAGTCTTTTCGACAGGGTCTTCTCGAAAGTGCATCGGCGTTCTTATGTTTCATACCTGCTCTATGCTGGATGTCGAAATTGTACTCCTCTAGTCCCTCTATCCACCTAGCTATTTGTCCTTCAAGGTTCTTGAATTGCAGAAGCCACTTCAAAGCCGCATGATCAGTTCTAACTACAAATTTTCGCCCATATAAGTACTTATAGAAGTGTTCGACAGACTTAACTACTGCCAGTAGTTCTCTTCTCGTAACGCAATAATTTCGTTCTGGCTTTGCAAGCGTTTCGGTATCTCGAAGACCATCCACAAACGTCTGCACTGCTAGATATTCTGAGAAATTTTCCGGTGCCGTAGGATAGGCGAGTCGAACCAACCGGGCAATATCCGCTTCAAATTCTTGAAGATTTTCTCCCTTGTTCTGTAATCGATTCTTTAACTGCACGTGGTATACTTGCCCTAAATGTGCATGGCCATATCTCATTTCCAACCGCTTAATCAGTTCAGTATCACTGGCATCACCTCTTAAGGCTACAATTAAAGCGGTAGCTTTCTCGCTAGATGACCAAGCGTTCGCCTCTGCAGCGGCCTCGAACTGCGTCGCATAGGTTAGCCATGAGGTTTTTTCCATCAAAAGTTGGAGGTTTTACTCTTGTCGTTGCAGTGGTTGTTAGCCCATGTGATATTCCTATTGAAGTGCTCTCATCTGAACTAGGTCCTGTCACTGATAACTTAAATTGAGCCATTATCTCTTCCATTATTCTGTTTTTTTGCTGATCCAACTTTTCCTCCAAATTTTCAACCGCCTCTTCTAAAGCCCTGGCATTCCTATTAACTCTTACTTCAACTGTCTCAGTAAATTCTTTAAAACTCGTTTTGAATTTCGTTTCCAACGTATTAGATTTTGCAAATAACTCTGCTCTCAATGTTTTGGAATTTTCTTCTAACTTATCTTCTATA